>JAVJGI010000032.1:20025353-20058630 GCA_035590275.1 Ibycter americanus
GGCCTACCTTTTCCCTAGTCTTCTTTTTATCACCAGTGTACCTAAAGAAGCTTTTCTTGTTGCCCTTGACATCCCTGGACAGATTTAATTCTATCAGAGCTTTATTTTTCCTAACCTGATCCCTGGCTGCGTGGATGGTCTCTCTGTATTCTTGCTAGGCAACCTGTCCTTGCTTCTACCCCCTGTTGGCTTCCTTTTTGTGTTTTGTGTTCATCCATGCAGGCCTTCTGGCTTTTTTGCCCAAGTTTATCCTTTTTTGGATGCATTTCTGCTGAGTTTGGAGGAGGTGATCCTTGAGTATTAACCAGCTTGCTTGGATACCTCTTCCTTCCAGGGCTCTTTTTCATGGTACTCTACCAAGCAGATCCCTCATGAGTCCAAAGTCTGCTCTTCTGGCATACAGGGTAGCAATCTTGTTGCATGCCATCCTCGCTGCCCTAAGGATATTGAACTCCACCATTTTGCAGTCACTGCAGCTAAGGCTGCCCTTGAGCTTCGCATTCCTCACCAGCCCCTCCTCATTGGTGAGAACAAGGTTAAACATGGCAACTGTCCTCATTGGCTCCTCTATCACTTGGAGAAGTTATTGTCAACACATTTGAATAACCTTCTGGATTGCCTATGCCCTCCCTCCAACAGATATCAGGGTAGTTGAAGTCCCCCATGAGGATAAGGGCTTGAAAATGTGAAGCGGCTCCTATCTGGCTGTAGAAGGCTTCTTCCACTCAGTCTTCCTGGTTGGATGGCCTATAGCAGACCCCCACTATAATGTCACCTGTCCGTGCCCCTGCCCTCCCTTTAATCCTGACCCATAAGGTCTGGGTCAGCTCCTTATCCATCCCCAGATGGAGCTTCTTGCACTCCAGCTGGTTGCTGACATAGAGGGCGACACCCCCTCCTCTTTTCTCCTGTCTGTCCTTCCTGAAGAGCTTGTATGCTTCTATTCCAATGCTCCAGTCATGAGTCATCCCACCGTGTCTCTGTGATGCCAATGAGATTTTAGCCCTGCAGGCGTGCACATGTCTCTAACTCATCTTGTTTATTCCCCATGCTACCTGTGTGTTTGCATAGAGGCATTTAAGTTGGGCCCACAATGAACCTGACTATTGGCTGGAGCAGCTGGAATTCCCTTGTGCTGCTCTTCAGGTGCTCTCCTGCTGCCCTGTGATTCCTCTCCAGGCTCTAAGCTTCTCATGCTGGCATTGGCACCAAACTGGTAGGAGTAGGATAGAATGAGGTTCCCCTCCCCCAGCAACTTTAGTTTAAAGCCCTCTCCACCAGCTTGGCAAGCCTTTGACCAAAGATGCTCTTGCCCTTCTCTGTTAGATGAACCTCGTCAGGTGCTGGTAAACCAGGTTTCTCAAAGCAAGTCCAATGATCTCTAAGTAACCAAACCCCTGGCTGTGTCACCAGTCCTGCAACCAGTTGTTGGTTTGCCAGATTTGGCTGGCCCTTCAAACCCTTTCCCTTTGACTGGGAGGGTTGATGAAAATCCAGTCAGTGCTCCAGAGTTTTTTGCTGCTGCTCCCAGGGCATATATTTGGATGGCATATAGGGAATGCTGAAAGGGCAAAGTAGAGAGATGAAAGAAATGCAGAGAAAAAGCAAACATAATAAGATTGGTAGAACTGGTAAGTTGCTGTGGTGTTAATCTCTAAACCAGCGTTACATAGCTGAAATACAGTTTCATTAGATTATCTTTGACCCACATGAAAGATTCAGTGTTTTGCAGTTTGCTAGATCAGACTTCACTGTTTAATGGGTTTTCCAGATACTTTGATGTGTTTTGCTTCATTGAATCAACTCCAGCAGTTTTAACTTCTTCCCTCTCATCTTTCTCTGAAGTATAATAAATATTGCTTTCAGCAGTAAAGAATAAATGTTTGGAGGATAAAAAATATGTAAAATAAACTCTGCCATGCCAGATAAATATAGTTTCATTAATCACTTATGCTGTATCTTAGAATATATTGTACTGTTACAGCACTTCACAACCTCTGACATGAAGGAACAGGTGAAAAACAGTACTTTACGGACTGGAAGGTTGGGTGAGGTTAAGTGTTTTGCTGAGTATCTTTGTTCTTCACTCTGTTTTCCTAGATACCAGAAAGTTTGTATTTTTCTCTTCTCTCCAGCAGTCCATCTGAATGTTCTTTTATAGTCCATATCGCCAAAGTATCAAATTGTTCCTGTGTTTCATTGAATGAATGTTGAGGTCAGTGATGGTTAGTGATTATACAGAAAAATATAGAATTTGAGTTGTTATAGCAGTTACTGGGGTTTCTGAATTTGTAAAAAAGTAGGAGTTTGAAACATTTCACAAAGACCATCAATCTCTGGATTAGCAGTGTTTTCCACAGTTTCAGTTCAGACATGAAATAAGTTTTGGTCTTTTTCCAACATCAACCTAGTTCTTTGAGCAAATATTTTTTCCTTTGGACATTGAGCTCAAAAGTAATATTCTTCTCAGTCATTTCGACAATGGAAGCATAGGGAGAGTATAAAAACTCTGATCCTAGAAGTGCATTTACCAATAAATTCTTGAGTACTGTATTGTAAACATATGTGCTTTGCTTCAAGGATATAAAATAACTAAGCTTTGTTATATAAAAGCACGTTAATGAGGGTATATACTCTGGGTATTATCCATTTTTTCCAACAAAAAACTTCTACTTTCTGTTGCTCATTATCATCTGTTTGTGAACTTAATTCCTTCACATAAGTCTTATTTTCATGTAAATAGCCCAAAAGGCTTGCATGATGTGGGTTTTTTTTCAGTAACTGAAATGCCTTAGAGTCATCCTTGAAAATTTCTTGCTGTGCTAATGGACATTGCCATGATTTGTATTTGATAGGAGATTATGTTGTAAGAGAAAAAACAAGAAAGCAGTAGCATAAAACAACTGCTTACCCATATTCATCCAGGGAAAGCTTAGAAAACAAAGAGAAAAATCCCAATAAACAAGTTAACTTCTGTTTTACAGATTCATTCTGTATTACTTGCATGGCAGATCACTTAAAATCTTACTGACTTTCCAGCAATATTGATGGATTGGTATGAAGTAAAAACCCATTACACTAAATTTTCACTGAAGGTGAAAGTACAAGCTTAATGTTAATTGCTGCGTATCCCTTTCCTTCCTGGAACAGGGTAAGGATTTTATATACTCTGCATCCAGCTTGAAGACTCTGTACACAGAAGAGCGTTTTTAGATGAACTCACCTAAGATGGAGCAGAGCAGCTTCATTGTTGTAGACAGACAGAGCTATGGGATGGAGCTGGAGATAGTACCAAAGTAGCTTTTGAAGCCATATGTAATTTGGACTAAAGCTGCAAGGAGCAGCATCCCAAATTACAGACTGTTCTTCCCACTGTCAAACCTCTAATCACTTCAGCTTGGTTCTGTTGAGAAAGCAGCAGGAAAAGGTATGTAGCACTACCTGTGGTATAGAAGGTTAATTAATCTGAATTTGTATTCCATCATGATTGTGCATCTTCTTCGAAAGCAAGGGTATCTATAAGTTGTATGCAGACGAGGAAGGCAGAGTTAATGTTGAAAGGCATAACTTCATTGCCCATTGATAAGTACAGCTAAGTGATTTTTCTTCCTCAGCAGGTATTAAATTGTGGAAATGAAAATGAAAACTGGAGTCTTTAGGAAATAAACCTAGTATTAAATCTGACCTAAATTCATGTATAGTGTCAGGAAATTAAAAAAGCTTTGTATTAATATTTTTCAAATTAATATATAGATTTTTCTTTTCAACACTAACACCTTTTCAAGATCAAGCTACATTTAAGAGGAAAACCACCTGCCATTTAAGCTATCTGCAAAGAAACATCAATCTAATCTCCAGTTGTTTCAAGTTAAGTAGATAGTCAGACTGATTCAAAACCTTTTGTTTGGCAAAAGGTGCAATTTCACATTGACCTGAAACAGCAATTCGGTCATCTCTACTTCTATTTGCATATTGTCCAAAATACAAAAAATGTATTATTCTCATAGATCTACTCACACCTATAAAGAGAGCTAAGAATGGAGTTGTATCTACTAAATAGTTCTCATTTATCAATTTTCTCTTCAGTGTGTTTCCACTTACTTCCCACCTCCACGCCCTGCTTTATTAAGAAGGATTTGTTTTAAAGCCTTAAGCCTTGCAAGGGTGAAATTTTGATCAGAATTAGTGGAGTGAATTTTTTATACCTACCCTTATATTACTGCGAGATTTTACTTTTGTGGATCAAGGGGGTTGAACAATTACAGGCTAGTCAGAAAAGAACCCCACCGCAGTTTAACCATAACTGTCTTCTGTGGAATCTCTTTGGTAGGGAACCTCAGGTTCAACACCCCATCCCATCCCATGGGCCTCCATCAGCGTTGCTCATGTGTGTTTTGTGGTACTGCCCAAAGGTCCCAATTAGAGAGAAAGGTCCTCATGGGACAGTGTACCTATGTCCTGGAGACTTGAGTTTTTACCTCAAGATCACGCAGCCTGGGTTTTAGAGCCTGTAACTGGCAGCAAGCAGGTACACTTAAAAATTCAGTTGTAGGGTCAAGGCTAACAATACAAATAAAATAAATGAGTGTAACAAGCAGTAAGAGGAAATTAGGAAAGTGAGAATGAGGACATAACTTATAGGAACATGGGCCTGTACAGACAACTTATTGTACAATGTGAGGGTTACGAGAGCGTGTTATCAAAAGGCAGCTTGCTTTTACTTCTTCAGTAAATTTCTTTCAACTGCTTATGAGTGAAAAAGAACCACTTATTTTTTGTTCATTATTTTTTTCCTAATTTCTTTCCCCATCTGCAAAGTAACTTCCTTCATCTCACTTTTCTTTAACATTTGCTGTTATCTGTCTCTTTGATGGCAGTGCATATGAGGAATTATGACATTATTACAGTACTTACCTTTGTTTATTATCATCATCGTATTGTTTTGTGTGACTTTGAGCTGGGACACTTTCTCAGTAAAGTTTGATTATTTGTTAGTGACTTATGGAGGCTGTAGACTGAGGTCTACATGAAGGAAGTACAGCCCGTAAGTACTGGCTCTGAGGTGCAGTATTTGTTGAGATTTTTTTCCTTCCTTTTAAGAGAAGCAGAAAGAGGTCACAGCAGAAACCATCTCTATTCTCCGGCTTTTTTCTCCTCTCTCAAGAAACCTGCAAACTGACAGTGAGCTGTCCAACTATAATTAAATTAGTGATCCAGAAAACTACATTGAATTTTCTGTAGTAATAGCCCACTGCAATAAAATAGTAATGTCGCAAATAAATTACAAAATATCATACCAAAATATTGCAGATTATCATTACTGAGGAATCTCAGAAACTCAATTTATTTCATTTTCCATGGGGCAGATCAGTCACTTTCTTGTTGAACTCAAATTTTCCTTCCGAAATCAATAGAAATTCTGCTTAAAACACGCAAAGATTTCTCCCTGTATAGGTATCACAGTCTAAGGCAGCATAAAGATGGCATTTTACTTCTGTCTCTGAATTTCCTGGCTGCTTTCATTTATCAGAGGATCCTTAAAATAATGGATTGTAACTCTTTGCATCAGAAAGCTTCCTCCATTTCCATGAGCTGCTACTGCAAATGTATATTCTGGTAATCCATAAACTGTAAGTATCCACTTGTGGGCCATTATATTGTTTGCTCTTCCTCACAAATGTCATAAATGGGCATATACTTTGATAGGTTTAAATGACAAAAAAATATTTTTGTAGAGTATAGTACAGCGACATCATTGTAATTAAACTTGTCTAAGATTAGGCCAAAGGCATCAGAGGATTTATGTCTTGTGTTTTGCATTCTCTTTCCAAGTTATTTTATTAACATAGGGTGTCTTTAATTATGCAGAACTGCAAACTGCATTATTGATATTCTATAAACATTAACTACTAGTGTCTCTAATGAAGCAGGAAGGAAACATGCTTTCTGGTTATTTGTCAGGACTTGCAAAGCACTAAGTATTTCAGATGCTATCATTACATTGCATAAAGTACAAGGGATTTGAGACATAACGACCTACCAGCTCAGTAGTTATGCTTGGCAATATACATATACATACACACACACACGTACAGACACACATATATATATACATACATCTCTCCCTCTCTCTCTCCACACATATATACATACATACATGCATATATATGTGTATGTGTACATATATATACACACACATATGCATATAGTGATTTCTAAGGTTGATTTAATTCCATCAGTGGATGCTACATGTTTTAACCTTCAAAATCTTTAACTGCACTTGGTTTTATTTATATTGCTGTAATATCTGTTGACCAGAAGGATAAGAATCCAGATTATAGAGGGTACTGTGAAATACTTACTAATGGAAATAGAAATGTATGTCAGAGATAAACCAATGATTTATCTAAATGAATTCACAATTCCAAGTAATTTTCTCTGAGATTAATTCAAATATATTCAGACCTTCTGCATTCAAAAGTTCAGCTCTAACTTGTATGATAGTGTAGTCATAGCCTGTATAAGGAAGAGTTGAAGGAACCAAATAAAAGACTTATATCTTCCCAAATATACAAACTCATCCTACTTGAATGAATCCTAACTGGATGGTTTGCTTAGTTAAATTGCTATTGTAAGAAGGCACATCAAGCCCCAGACTTCTGACAGAAGGAATGGGTATTGCCAAGACTGTAAATAAGTTCAAAACTGTATACTACTTGTAATTTCCTGCTGCTCCCACCCCCCACCCCCCTCCACCCCAGTTTATTAATTTAATCTCTATTAAGCAGTTTAAGACTTAGGCGAGAAGTTAAGTTCAAAAGAAACTACTAAATAATTTCTGGAGATAAGATACACTTCCAACCTCATCCAGTACTCAGACTCTAGGTGAGCTCAGAGTTGCCCAGGGGTTCGGTGTTCGAAATCAGTTTTGAATTGATGAATTGCTCTGAAAATGAAAATAATTAAAAAAAAAAAAAAAAAGATTCTGCAGTAATAATGAGCTCTGGCAGAATCCTGTGACCCATGTCTCTCCTGAACGTTTGTATTTGCACCTTAAGATCTGAAATTGTCATCTAGCTTCTAAAAGTTTTAGAAAAAACCAGTTTGCAATACACACAAAAGGAACGTGGACAGACACTTCCAGCTAACTGAGTAGTAATGCATTTTGGAAGTTATCTACAGGTTTTTATCTTTGGAACAAATACACCTTGGGCCTTTTTGAAATTGGCTTAGTATTGTGCCAGTAAGCAGCTAAAAAATATTGCAGAACACAGGAGGTCGAAATTTATAAGGAGTTTGACTAATGAGAAACAAATTATCCTGCACGAGTTCGTCTTTGTTAGTTTCCTGCTGACGGTAAAAGACAAGGACAATTTGTACGTTGGGATAAAAATGTGTCATTGATATGACTGGATCCTATCTCTGTGGGTCAGTTCTGGCACTGTGAATGAAGTAACTTTCTTTTTCTGGATCTGTTGTAACTTTTTGACTTGTCTGTTACAATTCTGAGTGTAATTGATGAGTGACTAATGACTGAAATTTACTGACAGTGTAACAGCAATTTGCCAGCGTAAGCTGCACGTTGATCATCAGCCATCAGTAGAGGTGAAGATGGGGAACGTATTTACTTGGAAAGACCTATGTAAGCTATGGACAGAAAGATTTTTAAGATGAATTATGATATTGGCAGAAGAACGAACATACATAAACAAGCCATGAGCAGGTGCAGAGTAAGAAGTTTTTAACAGTCACGTAAGGAATAGGTTAAAGTACAGCAGTGGGGGTAAGAAATCTAACTGCTCTCAAGAAGGAGCAAGAGTGGAATTTTATGGATGTGATTAGATGATGTGGCTACAGGGAGATAGACCTAGGAGTTTCCCTTGCTGTGCTACATATGTTACTGCAACTTTTTTTTTTTACCAGTTTTTGTAAGTGTTGTTGAACTCAAGAATAATGAAAATGGAAAGTATAGTTAAGAGCAAGCAGAACATGTTGGTTGCACAAGGATACTGAAGACGTTGGTGAAAAAGGGTAAATATCCCAGTTCTACAAAGCACACTGTTAAGAAATGAGATTTAAGTAGGCCTTTGGTTCATTGAGAGTGGTAGTCATATGATAGCTGAATGTCATCTTGTAGCTGAATGAAGTGGACAGAGATTGTAAGGCTTTTTCTAAACATTGCCTCATGGTGATAAATTTAGTTCAGTTATGGTGTTTGACCACAAGTACTTTTTCTTTCTTTATAAAGTTAACTTTATCCAGGGTACTGTTCGATCGCTAACACAAAATGCTGCAAGCCTCAAGCTGATATGATACATAATGATAACTATTAGAATTTTAAAAAGGGAAATACAGAATGTCAAAAAATAAGCTAAAAATAACTTGTTGCGTTCAGAAGAACAAGGAAAACAATGCATTTAAAAAGAAATTTTTAGATTTAAGCTTAATTTTGGCACAATTATTTTTAAAAAGGTAGGTGGCTATAATAACGGACACAAAAATATCCTGTTACAGAAGTGTGAATGCTAACACTAGCGTGATAATATTGCTTAGCTGAAGTGGCACATATTAAGGCTGTATAGCAGGGGCTTAATAGCAGCAGTCATACTCTTAGATTCTGATTAAAACTCAGGCACAGTAGGAAAACTGAAAGTACCTTTGAAGAGAAATCTCCCCAGGAACTGTTACCAATCAATACAGGAAGTTAAAATCTAAGGGAAGGCTGGAGAAGTTTGACCTCTTTGTTCCTGCATATTGTGACAGGAAGATATTTGGGAGATACACAGCTCATTTTCCTCTAGAAATGACCTTTAAAATAATCTAGATATAGTTACATGAGCTGTATTCCCCAGAAAAAATGAAACATCGGGAATACATCAGTCCTTAATTTGTGTTGAACAACCTCTGAGACATTGGCTTAGGGTAAATTGTGTCTTAAAATTATAATATACTTGTGTTTTGGGCATGGCTAAAATAGCCTTACCTATGGCTGGCCTATGCAACATTTTGACTCTATGTCCTGACTATGTTGAAATTAATGTTGAAATCTAGATGTGTTGCTTTTATTTCATATAACTCAAATGGCACAGGGTAGGAGAACCTGAGTGATCACAGTTCATGAAGGATGATGTCTCTTAGGCAGAGATCAGAGTGGATGTTTAGATGATCCCCACTGGCTTTGTGTGAAGACAACTGAAAACTAATTGCCAGTAAACTACCTCAACTTTGAAAATATTTAAAATAGGCTACACAGGCATATTGAAGGGTTGATTTCTGCAGGTACCATTTAAAGCCTGAATGAGAGTGAGCTTTAAATAGAATTGAAAATTCTTACCTAAAGGAGCTTCTTATACTGCTGGTTTAACTAAGATGTGGGGGTCTACCCTCAACATTTCATGTCAGACTTTGTGTATCGAGAATTGGTGGAATCCAACAGTGGCAGAACCAAATAATGTAAGTATTGTGTGGCACTGATGGACTGGGTCTTCCTGTCCTGTGTCTTCCACAAAAGTGAAGGGCTTATTCACATGAAAATAAATTCTGTCAGTATCTACTGTTGTTTGGCCCTGGAGCTTTCAAAGCAAAGCTTAGAAAGAAGCACAAAACTGGATCAAGAGCCTGCAGTCTGTCAATGAACTGCTGAGGGATGCAACACGACAACATAATCAAATCTGATGTGTCTTTGCTATGACATACCAAGCCTGCAGAATTCAAAATGGCTTAGCTTGCTGAAAGCCATGGCTAAAACATGTTTTCTCTTAGCTGCAAATATTTGGAAGATTTTAAACTTGATTTTTTAAATGAAATTCTTTGCTATCCAGAAAAAAGATTTCTGTGACCCAAATATTTTCAGTGGTACAGAGCTTGAACTGCAAAAAATACTACTCAACCAGATGTCTTGAATTTCATACCAGTGCCTGAATCTGTGGGAAAGATATGACACCTGTGCTATATTAATTAAAATCCAAGTTCCCTATTTCTGATTTTTAAGAAATTTCCAAGAATTCCATTAAAAGGATTTGCAATATTGCATGCTTCCAGTGTAGCATCACATGCTGAATGTCTTAGAGAAAAGACAGTCTGGCTAGCAAATTAGAAGTAATAACAGCAAATCTCAAATACACGAGTCATTATGTTTATTATATATTCAGATTACATACACTAGTTCCTGGTTTTCTTCTTCCTTGGTCTGTTCAGTATGCTGTCCTAAGCAAACAGTGTTTGATTATATACTTCTGGTGTATATTTTACTCTCTGTAGGTGTACATATTAAAATGTTTTTCTCATACTTTCTAGCTCTGCGTTTTCATTTGGTTTTATCCCTCTTACATGCCTTGTAGTAAGTACTTCTTCTGTAATTGCCATATCACAGCATACGCTTTTATGTAGACTGACTAATTGGTAAATGCTGGCTTTTTATGCTACTGTTTGTTCTCTGTAGTGTCATTTATGCCATTCAGTATTCGGCTGTATATGGTATTAGCAGTACTTTCTGGAGGTTTAAAAGTAATGACTTGCTGATTGTCCTTCGGAAAACAGTCTCCAAAGCAATATTTTTTCTTCCAGAGACTTGTGTTACTGTATTAATTCAGAAATGAATTTTTTCTTTTGTATCAAAAGTGTGCATATTTTTTGAGCTTTCACAAGTATTTTGTTACATTAGTTTAATACAGAACAAAAATATAACTAAAGGACAATAATAACACTTTTTCTTTAGCAAAGAAAGATGTTCTGTCTGTGTATAATCTTATGCAGATGTGCCCATGGTAAATATCCATGCTGACATTCTTTGAAAATAGCCAGAACTATGTATTTAGACCCACACCAGACAGATTTAAATTACAGAATGGTATTTTTCAAAACTTTTTCTACTTGTGTCTTCTTCTTCTTTTTCATATACTAAGTAAAGTTTGCATTTCTGAGACAGGAATGTCTGATTTCTGCTAATCCCACAACTTTACCATATTCCAAGCCTGCAGCAGAACCACAAACAGGGATTCATTTGCTCATAGCTTGGAGGAGAGGCCCCAAGTGAATTTACTCTCTTTTTCAGTTTTTTGTCTGCATTCCCAAGGAAATGTCATACAAGCTGTCTGGAATTGGTTACTGAGGGAGATGGTCTTCTAAGCAATTTCTCATCAGCCTTTTTCTTCTACAGGGAAATAAAATGAAATTTTGCTAAATAGTGAGTCATAATTCAAGGCAGATATTGATATGATTCCTAATAACAAACAAATATCAAATGATCATGAAAATCATTACTGGCTTTATCCGCTTGCATCTTTAACAAGAAGGATGTTTTTCTTCAAATTCTTATATGTAAAATATAAATACATGTATAAATGTTTATAGGATGAAGACTGAGCATGGTTGCGCTGTTTTAACACATTGGCATTTCCTCAGAGTGGGGTATGAGAGGGGTGCTTGGGTGCATGATTTGAGGTGCCTGTACGTGTTTTTTATGTCATTCATTAGCTAGATGTTTGGGTTTTTTAAATCTTAATGAAGTGTTTAGTTTATTGAAATTTCACTGATATGGTAAAATTACTATATTGAGGCCTTGCTTCCATACAGCCGTTGTAATGCTAAAACAGCCCAGCTCTGTGAGTAAACATGACACTTTCATGAAGAGGTTTATGCAGTTGTAGTTCATTTTCATTTAGAAAGGTTAAAAAGGCATACCAGTAAGGTGGACAGATACAAGCATTTAACTGCAAGGGAGAAAACATGTATCCACAGGCTGTATGTATGTATGAGCAGCAGAGGCCAGGGACTGTGTGTCCAGGTAAGTGAGAAAGCAGCGTTGGAGTGATAGGTAGGTGGTAATGGCAGTAAGGCTCACCCCAAAATGTTGAGAGGCTGTTCTCTGTGCTGGACTGCTCTGTTACAGGTGTTTGAAGGAAGAGATGAGGCATTGAAATTTACAGTGGGAGTGATAGTAATAACACAGGAGACTGCAGTGGCAGAGGATGTAAAGCACAAGGTGAGGAAGTAAATAATGGGTGTTGTACAAAGGAGAAGCGGCTGGGGGTAGGCAGAGGCAGAGGGTGACAGTGATCTAGATCCTGGCCCAGAAACAGTTAACTGTGCCTCAGGTGATGAGCATGTGCTTTTTCTGTGATGCTGAAAACAGAGGCAGGAACGCCCACACTAAGGATTCCTGATATATCCAAGTTGGGTTTGTGCATATCCACTTGGATATGCCCTGTGGGCAGTGCTGGCCTGGGGCTGGCTCCCTGCATCCTGCTGTCCTGATCCCTCCTCTACCTGTGCCCCTGAGGAGAACAGTTAGAGACCCTTGAGCTGATCCACATGGCTCAGCCTTGCAGAGTCTGATATGTCCTGATGTTGTATGAATTCAGCTACCAAACTGCTCTCTGGAGGGGAAGTGAATGGCACCTTTGCCTGTAGAAGTTGGCTATCCTTAACCTGAAGTAACCCAGACCTTCATCAGTATCAAGATCAGTAGTCTACAACCTCACATTTAAACTCCTCTTTATGAGATTTTATAATTAAAAAAAAAGAAAATAAAGGTTATGTATTTGGCAAGTTCTGAAACACAGAATCATTGCATTTACCTGAGCAATGAGGCCTCAACACACTTACCCCTTATTTCAGTTATTTGTTTTGTTCAGTCCCTTGTGTAAAGGGCCTTAATCTGTGACCAAACACACTGCAGTACGTTTATGTCCTTCAGCTTTCCCTCCATGTAGCAGTCACTCATTTTGTCTTGGGCAGTCAGTGCCTGTGGAAGGCAGCTGAATTCTGTCTTAACATGAATGCAAACGTCCTTTCGCAGACCTCCCTCTGGGAACATGCACAGTAATATCACAACACCAACTTGCCCGGAGTCACAGACATTTACAGTCACTGCCTGTGGGGATAGAGGAGACAGCGAGGGTATCCTGACAAATACTGTACTAGCCTTTTGTCATCCTTCCACAGGACAAGCCTGGCACAAGGGATTACAGAGTCAATGGCTAGTTTCTATTTAAATACCAAATGTATTTAGAGTGAGACCCATGATGATGGGAATCAATCACCTGCTAATGCTTTACCTGGCTCAGCTAGCACTTAGAAATATGTGTTGTCACAGAATTAGTGTTTAAAATAAAAAGTTGTTTAAAATAAAATGAAAATGACGTGTTAAGGAAACATCACACAGACATGAGAGGCAATGCAGACAAATACTAAAAGATTTTAATAGCTACAGTACAGGGTAGAGATACTTTTTCTTTTTTTAATGACCAAAGGATATAAAGAGTAAGATATTGTCATTTTTAAGGGACTATGCATTTTCTGTTGTGAATTGGAAGGCATTATTCATAACAGGTTAGTGTAGTGTTGTTGTGATTTGCCAGTACGACAGCACAAGTTTGTAAAACTACTTCAGGCTGTTGTCTTCACATCAAGTGATTTGCCAGAAAGAAGCTGGCAGCTGATGCTGTTTCATTTTTATGGGACTTGATCAAATACTTATCCTCATTAAAGTTTTCTGTGATGATGTTTAAATTATATTCTTGGTCCTGTTCAAATTGCTTTTTGTTCATCGAAACAGCAATGCCGTAAAGTTCTTTGTGGTATCTGCAGCCTCCCAGTCTCACTGAAGTGCTTTTCCTCTCGGACTGAAGTGTGGTCTTCTGCTGTGACTGTTTTACCTCATTTGACTCCTGACTCTCACACAGGACAAGGGATATTTCTGCACCAGATAGAAAATCTCTGTTGGTTACTTACTTCTTGCTTAATATTTGTTACTCTCCAGGCTTGTTTTGAAGCAAAATCAAGCTATCGCACATCTGAGTTTCTCAGGATCTGTCCTCATTTCCTATTTCAAAAATTTGTCCAGGTAGACCAGAATAGCAAGGAGCAAGTACTGAAGAAAATGTTCATCAGTATAGTCTGAGATCTGTTTTTTTTTTGTTCAGCAAATGTTTGTAAATAGTTAATATTTTCTTTGAAACAAGAACCTGCTCACTGGTGTATTTGCAAAAAAAGACAAAACCAAACTATGCTACCTGTTTATAGTAAATAGTTCTTATAAAGACCTAGGGTGATCTTTCTGGAAGTAAGTTCAAGTATTCCCTAAATCTTTCAGGTTCTAATATACAGGCATAGAATTTAAACAATTGTGTTCTGAGAACAGCATCTCAATTTATAAAAAATAATGGCTTACAAATTTGCTATGCAAGAAATGGTATGTGGTAAATTTTATTTTTCCTCAGGCATATTTTGAAATTTACAGTGTTTGGAAGCTTAAGAAAATACTTGACATATGTTTCAAAATAGGCTGATATTGTGCCCGTATATTGTTCTGTTTATTTGTCTCATAGCAAGAAAAATCTTGTACTCAACAGTGTTAGAATTAGGCCATATTGTATTTTAGACCCAGTATATCTCTTTATTAGGAGCCTGTTCTTAAATCTATATTTTACACTTTCCCATGCTCCAGTCACTGCAACCATAATGAGTAGATGCTGTAGCTTTCGGTTCTTACCTCTGGGACAAATAATAAGAAAACTCTTGAACAGATGGAGTGGGCTTTTTTATACATGTTATCCGTTAACGTCAAATGACAAGCTATAGAAAATGTGTCTATTACACGGGTGAAAAGAAGATAATAATATCACCTGTTTTCAATAGTGTCTACATTCACGCAGTTTAAATTTCACATTGTCCCTATCCTTTACATTACTTATTGACTCTTCTGTAGACCTTAAAAGGTGCTGAGCCCCTGGGAAATTGTAGACACAATGACTTAACAGGAATTTAGGCCATGTGAGTACAGGCCTATCTATATTATATACATACTGGAGACCCAATATTCTCCTTCCCTGCAATTCTGAGGAGGCAGTGTTTCTTGTTTTGATCCTACATAGGATCAAACATTCTTGGCTTGATCCTACATAGCTACTGGCATAGCTTCAGTGATATCATATGGTTTAGGGCAGCCCATGGTTTTCAGTTCAACTTGGCCATTATTGAACAAAGCAATAGTATGTTGGGTTATTCAATGCCACTTTTTGTAGTTTTGACACCTGTGCATGTATTTTGTAGCCTGCTTGATTTTGGTGTTTGATCAGTAACTAGGCAATTTTTTAAAAACATTTGTGAGTATGGATTCAAAGTATCACTGTTTCAGTACCTCTGCAGAAATTAGTAACAGACACTTTTACTAAGCAGTTCACCCTGCATATCTGAGTGTTCTTTCATTGTGCTTATTTTAGACATGCAAATTTGGAAAGATGAAAATATTTTAACTGCCCTGTAGTTAAGTTAATGGTCAAATATACTGCCCTTTGTCAAGCTTTCTGACTTAGATGAAATATTACCTAGGTTCATTACAACAAGGCTTCTTAATGTTATCAAGTGTGTTGAGTTTCAGTAATTCTGGTGATGATTAGATAAAGTAGGAATAGCAATTAAAGTGTATATTTAAAAGCACTTTAGAACAAATCCACTTGCAGTGGTACTTCCCATTTTGTACTTTGGAACACTTTTCAGTATAAAGGAACCTCTTAATCTAAAGGAACCGTGATCCAGTTTAAAACATGTCATCATCTTGACGGATAGTCTTTAACCACACTGTGTATTGTTGGAGTGGGTAAATTTGCAAGAGCCAGGGTTAACGAAACTGCATGGGTTTCAAATCTGTCAAAACGGGCTGCCTCAGAGGCTGGCTTATGCCTTTGTTCTTAATGCATGCCACAACAAAAAGCATTCCTGTGGTTTTTTTCTTTTCTTGACTAAACATGCTTAACAGTTAGTTAACATGAAAAAGACCTTCCTGCTTTCTTGTGGTATTTCCTGGTAGGGGTCTTTTTCATAGTGTGTGCTTATTCATGAAACTTTGCACTGAAAAAACTGCAGAAAAAGATACTGAGGGGGAAAAAACCGGCATTTTCTTATGGTAGCTACAGATGTAAATAATATATGTCTTTCATTTGGAAATTCCATAAGACAGAACTTTCTTGTGTTACCAAATGGACTGTAAGACTCGGAGTTGGAATTCTTTAGAGTAGGAAGACAAAGAAACTAAGTTCGGAGCATGAGAACCAGAAAACCACTTCTCCTAAAGTTCAGAACAGTCTCTCTCTATATGATTAATATGGTGGTTATTATTATTAAATATTAATAGACAAATGAAAAACATGCTGAAAGAAGTGGGGTTTTTTCCTTCTCCTTTTTATTGTCAGTCTGTTTCTTCCTTATGCTGATATTATAGTTAGTTAGGCAGGTAATTAGGTAATCTACCTCATCAGGTAGAACTTTAGTCTTACCCAACTAATTCTGTCTTCCAAATCTCAAAACACGGTTTGTTTTGATTTGTTTTGTTTTGGTTTGGTTTTTTTTACCATTAGATAACTTTTGATCATGCATATTCTTGGGAAACTCCTGAGTATGACACTACTTCTTACAGTACCCCCAAAAGAATTCTGTTTTTGTTCGGTAGAATACTGAAGCTTCTGGGGAAATTATTTCTGAACCTGCAAAACTCATAAACTACAGAGCTGTTGTGCCCCGTAGAAGATAAACTAGGTTCTCTGGAGGACTGTTGCCAACATGTCTACTTTTCAGCTGATATTGGTTTCTAATAGTGTTGTGGGTTTTTTTTTAAAGATACAATAAAAAGATAAAACTTTGGAAAAGGGCAAATGAAACCTTATCACTGGGAAAATGTTGACTGTCTGAGATAAATTTGTCATTGCTAAGTTCCCAGAACATCTCAGTAAGAAAGGGACTGCAAAAAGTTATTAGAATAGTGAAATACTGTCCTTGTAGTCAAAGCACTGAATAAAAGTTGATCCAGGTTGTTGGAATGATTGCATAGGTGTTGCAGTTCTTTCGATTATAATTACTTCTTCGTAATACCATCTTAACTAAGACAAACCCTTTAGGAGATGTTAAGGGAAGATATATTTGACTTCAGAAAAGCATATGTTAATCCAGTTTCACTCTAAGAATAATATTGAAAAGAGCCCTGAAAGACAAAAACTACCCGTACATTTCATAGATCTAAAGAAACTATTTCACAGCTGTCATAACTGAACTTCTTAAAATACTGTGTTATGCCAAAAAGAAATAAAAGGCATGATCAGGAGTTCGCATGAGCACAAAAGAGCCCAAGTTTCAGGGTCATGGTAGTGTCAAATAGGAATGCATTCTGTCACCTCTACTACATGGCATGGCCCTCAATTTTATGACAAGAAAAAGAACAAAAAAATAAATTAGAACCAGACATATCAAGTCTCAGCAAAAGTACAATGAAAGAATAAGATTTTGTTGGCAGTTGACAGCTCGTGTAAGACGATGGCACGTATGCCACTGGGCAGCTGGAGGAACTTTTGAAAACGGGTGACTGGAATTGTTCCTCCATCTAGCAGTGCTTGGTGTGAAACTTGGTATTGTACGTTAATGTAGTTGACATTCAAGGAGGAACAAGATAAAAAACATGACACAGCTTTTTTGTGTCCTACTGAACTTTTCATTGAAGATGACACATTCAGTTTGTTTCTACACCAGGAATTAGTCACTTAGCTGACCTGTTGCTAGTCACTAGTAGTTAAAAGCTCTCAAAGCAAAATTCTGTCAGAAATAGCAAGACTAGAAGCTGTTCAGAAGCAATGAAGGAAGACCATGGCTGAATACCACATATGTAACCAAAACCAGGAGAACGGGGAGTATCCTGTTGTTTGGTTTCAGTGACAAAAATTTTGTTTTCCTCAGGTTGTTTTTTTGATGCATTTACTGTTTTTGGTTCAGAGGTCATCCTGTTGAAGTACAAGTATTACTTTTGTGATCCAAGTTTATTTGCTAAAATGAGAAAGCAAAAGAAAAAGACTTGTTTTCTTGTGTACTTAAGACTGCTTTCATCAACTTTGTGGCAAAACTGTGCTTTTTACACAAGTTACCTCAGTCGTCATCCCGTCAGTTTTTCTCTGCATGTTCAGAGCTTCTCAGCAAATGCAGGAAATACTTGCTACATGCTGCTGGCAACACCTGGAGCTGCAGTCCCCTAGTCTCTTTGAAGCAGCAGCAGCATGCAGAATGTCAATTACTTTACAATTTCAGGCTTCAAATTCGTTCCTTGGTAAGCAAAAACTTGCCCTGCTGCACTGACAGTGTAAGTAGGTAATCTAAATAACTGAGAGGTGATCAATTTTCACTTTAAAAAATTTGAAGTCTTTTCCCCGTTCTTGCTAGTGTTTTACACACAAGTTACCAAATCCTTCCTAATCTGCTGGTGGAATTCTTCCAGCATAAAGCTGAATTTCACCTCTCAGCTTTAGAAAATCCATAGAAATTTTATTATCCCTCTGACTGGACATTGGTTTGGAGGAAATCCAGCTGTGTGTCAGTAATGTAATGCTGTCAGATACCTCCTTATCCCAGAAAGTTAGCTTTGCATGACAGTGATTCCTATTACCCATGCTTCTGGGAAGACCATGACAGTTTAGCAATAGCTCTTCCAAAAGCAAGTCAAATGAGGGCTACAAGACTATAAGGAGAAAAGTGGCATTGAACTTCCCTTGCTGTCATCACACTTGGTATGTAAAACGTTCAGCAGTATGTAGCAAAGAGGTAGTTGCTGGTGATCTCATAACATTTCTGATTATTTTCTGTGCTAGTCAGAAAACAATTGGAAGGCTTTAACTGACATCACACTAGTTTTCCGAAAAAATGTAAATGATTTCTGCATTTCTTTAAAGGCTGTAAAAAATCTGAAACCCTTCCAGTAAGGTTTAATGTTGGTTAGTGAAGCAGAGTAAATACTGAGGATCCTCCCTACTGGTTGGTCACCCAGTGAAAGTACAAGTAATCCATGCACTACGTTAGTAGGAGAGAATACATTTTAAGACTTTCTTCTGCCTGCATAGTTGCTGTTGCAACATTGCTACAGCTCATGTGGAGGACTCAGACCTAGGATCCAGTTGGGGCAACTGCTGAGACTGGATCACTGAAAACTATCCCATAAAATATGGTTTTAGAAACTACTACACTTAAATTTCTCTGACTATTGTGAGTGTTACGGAGTATATATGTAGTTTTCTCCTGCTATATGTGCCTTTGCTAAATGTCTAAAAGAGTAGTGTTCCACCGAGTTCACATTTCTTCTTTTAATTTATGCATGTGTATGTACATTGCTTTTCTCCTGCAGTTCTCTAAGAGTTTTATGGCCCATTACTGCGTGAGTAAAATGTGTGCAGATTTTGCAAGACTCTGCCAGAAGATGTTTATTGCTCTCATCATTCTTACGAAAATCATGTTCCAGCAGGTTCAGGCAATGTGCAAAACATGGCACGTGTGAATTGGCCATTTTGCACTACACTTACAATATTAGCAGCAATAATAATGCCAGGGAAGGAGCCTTAGGGAAGGGGATAGACCTTACATTAATTTGGTCCTGAAGCTCTGATATGTGATCGTCATTAAACCCAGAGGTGTAAGGAACAGCTAGCTTATTTATAAAAGTTACTATCAATTGCTGAGGGAGGTGACAAGCCAAAATATTAATGCAGAAAACAGCTTGCCAGTTTGTCCATGTTTTGCTTATTTTGGGAGCATGGTCTCAGTCTGTCTCAAGGGTTGGCTTATTGAGTGAGAGACAGTGCTTTAAAGAAATGTTTGATGTTGCATAGGCAGAGAAGCAAAATATATTCCTGACTGTTTGAAACTTCTCTTGTACAGCAGTGAGTATCGCTGCTAAGTGCAACACAGTCATACGGCTGGTGAGAATGTTTCAGGCATGCTGATCGAATAGTTTCATGTAGTAGAAAGATCCAAGATATATCTTCTCCTCTTTGCTGCGTTAATGGTAACAGTACTGGAGGCACCCCTATTGTTTATCTCCTTCATTCAGTTCACAGTTACTGCTGCTTGCTGTGGTTTACTTTTCATTTGCCTTTGCAGGTGCTGTACAGCTCTCATCTTCCCCTGCACTTTCTGTGCAGTGAGTACCTTTTCTGTGTGCTCTGCTTCAGACACAGAAAACTACAGTTTAGGATGACTTCTTATGTTTCAGCACAAGTTTCTGGGATTATTTTTTTAATCTTTTAGGAAGTTTAAGTTTTTATTGTTTATACAAATGATTTGATAAATGGTAAAGCTGAAGGGACCAAAGTGATCAGTTACCATAAATGGCCTAAAATATTATCAGATGCCGTAGTACTGGCACATGGCTTTTTGTCACTCCATTCTACTGGTTCATATTTTAAAGTGGGGATGCTTTCAACAGCAAGGAGAAAGAGTTTCTATTTCTGCTCTTTCATCCTAAAAGTATCCATGATTTTCTATTTCATAAAGTCCTTTGGCCAGTATATGTGTAAGCAGACACCTAGGGCAATCTGAAAAACTAAATATCATCACATTAGAAAAACAGTAAAAAAAAAATAAAAAATTCAGCGAAACTGATGTTTCTAGTATTCCTCTTACCTAGGCATTTGTGTTCTCTCTAATGTTCAGAGCTTAGAATCAACCTGGACACTCCTTTTCCAATGTTCATTGTGTTCGTGACTGGCAGTACTACTTACACTTTTCATCTGTTCCCCCGTGCCCCCTGCTTTTTAGAGGTATCATTACTGTACTTCCAAAAAGAGGAAGGTGACTTTCATAGCTAGAGATTTCTCCTTGCCAGCACAAAAATTCAGCAGCTATAAAATCTTAGGTTAAAGTTAGTTATCTAAATTTAACTCATGTGAGCATATGGAAATTCCAGTCAAGAGGGAGACCTTGTTAGTCAGGTGCTTTAGAAGAATATTACTGATTTGAAGACTTTAGAAGATAAATTAAGAAACCCACAAACAGAATAACCGGTAGTCTGCAATCCCATCTAGTTATCAGATTGAAAACTGTTCCTTTATTTATACTTTCTTGTCGTCAAGTCTGTATCTAATCTATGACATTGTTTGACTTCAAGATCTAGTTTCTTTTGTCAAAAGCTTTAGAAGCCCATATAAATATTTGCTGTTTCTTCCTCATTCAGTTTTGTTTACAATCCCCAAAGTGCTAAACAGATGACAGTGACACATCTTCCTTTGTAGGAGCTGTGCTTGCTGGTCCCTAACATGTGTAATTTATTCTTGTAGCTGTTTCAGCACTATTTTTTTGAAAATCTTACTAGTGCCTGGCTTCCAGAATCACCCCAATACCTTTCTGCAGGGTAAACACAAATTAACAATGCCCCCAACTTCCCTGCAGTAGTAGATAAATTTAAGTTGATAACTTCTTTTGTATTCAGCTCAGTCATTTTGTTCTGAAGTTCCCTTAGGATATCTGCATGAAGATTAGCTTGTCTCCATGTGCTGTTGCACCTAATATGTATTTCCTTCTGTAACCCACCCCAATCTATGGGTATTTCTAAGAGGCTGTTTCTACATTCCCAGATGCAGAATCTTAGCTGACTGTATCCTAGCTACATATCTGGAGTAGACATGCACCATCCCAAGTCCTATAGGTAGGAAACCTATGAGGAACATGAGGACCAGAACTGTGGGACTTCCTGCGGAATTCATTGGCCCTGCACTCCAGAAATAACTGTTACGAACAGCATGTATACCAGTACAGAAAGCTAGTGAAGTAAATCATGAGCCAAACAGAAAGTATGTATCACCAATGTCATAATTTTTGACATGAATGAATCAACAACCTATACATAATGAACAGATCATACTGAGGATAAACAGCCAGTTGACAGATATAAAGGCGGAATAACTCTTTTATATGCAAAATGATCAGGAAGAAGCCACTAACAGGTTTTTGAGAGCCCATGTATCTTCTGACTGACAGGTGTAACAAGGTGGAGATGATACCCAAGACAGTTCGTCAGAAGAGACAGCAAGACCATTTATGTTTGCATCTCAGACTAGAATTCAGGATGAACATATTCTTGGGTCAGGTAAGATAAAATTGCGATCACTGGCAGTGGCATTCAGGAGACAGATTATGTTTGTTAACCTTAACCATTACCTCCAGTGTGTCAAATACATTTTGAAATCCCATGTAACAGGAGTAAGCAATTAAAAAAAGAATTCCATCGGTAAATATAAAACCTTAATTTAAGCAAGATTAGACTAAAATTTTTTTACTTCTGACCTTTTGTATCCAGTGTTATAGCTAACAGTCTGATCTTGAGAGTAGGTAATAAATTTCTTCTTTGTTTTACACCAAATATTATCTTATTTTTTATAAGTTTGAATCAAAGTATAAGTCACAAACTTAGAGTGCTCTTGTCTCCAGGGAGCGAAGAAATTCAGAATGGTTCCTAGAGCCACTGAAGTAGCAAGGTGCTAAGGAGCTCCACAAGGGTTTGTGTTGTCAAATGCCTGCTCTTGCAGGAGAAGAAAAGGAGAGAGACAGCTCACAGCCCCAGACACACCTCTGACATTCACCTGTTAGATGCATCCTGCTTCAGTTACTCTGGAGAGAGGTAGTTGGGCCAGTTTTTGCCTCAGTGCAGTGTCCTCTGCCGAAAGTAATTCAGTTGTTTTGGCCTTAGCTTCTGTCCCTTTCTGGTGCCCTTTATTTTCTGTTTTTCTAACACATCAGACTCCCTGTTTCGTTGATTCTTAGAACTAAATATTTTTATTTTATTTTACATCTTTTGCTTTCAATATTCAAATTTGATCTTAGTTTTTTCTTTGGGTCCATCCTTCTGTGTCAGCTGGTTTTTTTGCTCCTTTTGCTGGCCATGAATAAAGGCAGTAATATCCCCACAGCAGTCGGTTAAAAAATCCCTCTTCTAAACTTTCCTAGCCCCTCAGAACATTCAATTGCATTTGTCCAAATTTGTTAGCCACAGAGGCTGCATCCAGGTTTTTAGATCTCCCTGGTAAGCTATGCTGAATTTGCAGTGGGAGCTCCCAGCTGGCCCTCCCTGCTGCAGGAAGGCAGCAAATGATGGCTCAGGCGTTAAGCACCTGGTCACAAACAAATGCAGAAAGCCATGCACAGATGGAGTTCTGCTCAACTTCAGGCTGTAACAGTATTAAGCGACTTAATTTGTATACAAAGGGCTGAAGCTGCCTGTTACTGCTGTTTTATTAGACTTGGTTTTCTCAGTGGTGTCCTGCCCCATAACTGGGGATTGTAGATATCAGAACACTGCTCAGAATAAATAATGTGTAGGAAAAATATTCAGACTACAGTAATGCACAGCAGCCTTATTTGCAGACCATGCTGTCATTGTACTAGTCACTATTTAAACACAGAAGGAAAAAGACCTTAGATAAAATACCTTGTACCCTCAGAGTTCATTCCCTGATCAAGAGATCGTTAACACGATGCTTCTATCATCTTTGTTTTCTGTCATTTGGGCTTATATCTGTATGGGTATAATCGATTTAAGAAGATTTTACAGTGTAGTCTTCTCTTCTTCTGTAATATTCTATATGTTTAAAATAGTGACCTTTCCCCCAACTCCTCTTACATGTGCTGTGTTCCCTGCTGCATGGTGAGGATAGCCAGCTCTGATGTAGGACTGCTTTGCCATTTCTGTAGACATCCGTATTTCCCTGCTCCTTCAGTTCATCAACTCTGGCCTCAAGGTGCTATACTAGTGCTTTGAGTGCCATTAACTTCTTGCACCACATTTGGATCAGACACATATATCTAACCTTATCTTTGAAAGGTCTGGAGAAAATAACATTGAAAAAGAGATCTTCTGTTCAAGTTCGTGCCCTCTTGACTAGTTTGAATTAACACCCACTTAGAGGGGGTAAGAAGTCAAAAATATGCCTGGAAGGTTAAACATTAAGTATGTAAAGCTAGGCTTCCAAACTTCCATAATGCATGAAAATGTGTATGTAAAAAATGTCTGAACAAAACCAAAGTTTAACAGTTAATACATTTTAAAGTATGTGGATTTTAAAGCCTTTTTTTGAGGTTCCCTTTTGCTGGTTGCCTTCAGGGGAGGTGAGACGTTTCTAACCTTTGCAGCCAGTTCAATGGAAGAGAGGGAAGGAAGAACACAGAAGCAGAAAGAAATCTCAAATTTCAACTTGTTGTGTGATCTTTGAAGGGCTTCAAGAATAAGAATCTTTAAAGAGAACCCCATAGGTGCTACATGATCTGCATTTTGTCAGTCAGGCTTACAATCATCACAGGAGACAGAAGTCACAGATTTACTGCCAACACAGTCACCCCTCTTTTCAGCTGTTGTGCCTTTCCCTTCCACTTTGCAGCTCTTAGGTTTGTAATTGACAGCTCTTCCAAACAGTTGTTTGTGATGTTTAGGTATCCACCCTGGATGCTTTCAATGACAGAATGAGCCCCAGCCTTGCCCTTTTAACTTGCAAGTTAATCTTGTGCAGGGTCTCACATGCCGTCTTTTCCTTCTCTCTGTTAAGGGAGAACTTGTCTGGCTTACCAAAAATACTCCTTTCCCTTCTTTATTCAGACAGAGTTTGTTAAAGTCAGGCCAGATTCCTGATTCAGTTCACAGCATGGCTGTGTTTCAGTTGCCTTGGTAAAATGGAGGAAACTGTGAGCTGTGGGATGACAACAAATGGGGAGTGTGAGTTTAGCAGGAACTCTGCAAAACTCTGTATATTGTTAAATCATGGCCTCAGTCCGAAGAGTGAACACAAATATCTCTGATGTACCACCACTCCTGTGCAGGAATGCAAATAATTTTTCACTTGTGCTGAGATACAGATGTATTTCTATGTCTTTATACCATAGGATGGAGAGACTCTTTGCCTCTGACTTTGGTCAAAGATGTTCTAAGAACTCTCCTGATTGCAGTGTGCCCTAATAAACATGGCACCGGTTCAGTATATATTAAAAAGTGTCTACAGATAGTTCTAGAGTGGTCAAATCATTTGTTGTTTAATAGTTTTCCAGCTCTCCAGACCTTCTTGATGTCACTTTATGAATTTCTGAGGTTCAGAGCATTACTGAGACAGAGGCAGTAGAATATTTGTCATTTGAGTAAATCAAAAAACCAAACCCAACAACTGAAGTTGATTTAGGATCTTTGTAATTTTTTCCTGAATTTATCATGCCAGCATCACTTAGTCACTTGGTCCTGAATAAGATCAAAAAATGATATATGCAGCTTGCTGCCCAGTGTCAGCACTGGCAAGCTTGTGTGACTGTGTTTGAGCTGAATATTTCAGCAAATAGCATAGCCCAGCAGCAATTGCTGAGCCCTGTCTATATTCTCTCTTTGCAGTGAGCAGGGATTTTTCATTTCATACATCATTTACAGCTTGCCTCAGTGATTCCAGTCAGCCAGGATATATTTTCAACACAAAGAGAAGAAAGAGAAATATATATCATTTGTTGCAGAAGTTGGGCACATTGGGTTCAAATTTAATTACACTATAATATCAAAAGCTACACTAATAGACAAAAAGTCAACTATCCTTAACTGAGAGTAAAATCAGATCAGTTTTCTCGTTGCTCAAGAGTTCTGCCTGGGCTTATTGGGCAATAATTTTGCTGCTTTGATACATTACATCCGTAAGAGTTGGTGCACACACTTAAACAGGTACAGTGCATATATCATCCATCTAAGTATTTTACAAAATAACAAATGCCTTCAACCCTCTTGGCAGAGTTGCCTTGTTAGCGACACTTATTACTGCTAAAAAGTGCAGCTCCCATTCCTTTAGCTCCTGGAGAGTCTGCAGGTTCCTGCTGGGCAAGACAATCAATTAGGAAGGGGGGGCTCAGCAGGTATCCACCAACTGCAGGATCTGTGTGACCTTAGAGGAAGGCATACTCACTTCCATTTTTCTCTTTTTTTTCCCCAACCACTGTCCAACCAACACGTCTGGATACTGATCTGCAGTAGCTAAGGTAGACAGGATTGGTTTTATTCATAAGTTGAGCTGACTGAAAAAACAAAAAAACCCAGCCTTTTCCTGCAAAAGCCTGGAAACCTTCCACAGTTCCTGTGAAACTCTGGAGATCTGGAGCGTTGCCCCTTGAGATCAGATCCACAGATGAGGGATGTGTAGAAACACATGTAAGAAACACAGGCTTTATGCCTTGATACCTTCCTTTTCTTTCCCATTAGAGCTTCAGAAGAATTTCTCATTAGAAACTAGAATGATTCTTTCCGTTTTTAAAGGCCTCCGAATCACAGAGATCTCTCAAGAAGCATTTCTTAATTTCTGAGACTTTTGTAAAGCTTCATTTATTAAACTGCCATAATTTCTGAAGACCACATAACAAGTATGAATTTGTCTTCAGTTAAAATGCATTAAAAGTTGAATTTGTGAAAAGTAGAATGTATGAAAGGTATACAAAATCTGGCAAAGCATTGGTATTAAGTGATGCTGTGAACCAGGATGCATGATACTAATTAACACTGTGCCTGGGATAGTAAACAGAGCACTAATCCATCACAACCATGAGGGTCTGGGAATGCTGGGTGCCCAATGGTAATTTTTGGATTGAGGAGTTAAGTTCAAATGGGAGAAGCCTTTGATATTTTCTCCTCCCTGAGTTCCCTGCACTTTCCCTCATAATGTGCTCCATAGCTTTTCAGGGGTAGATCAATTTGCCATTATGTCCTTACTGTTGCTGAAGTAGGTTTGGAGTACCTACTCTGCAGTACAGAGGTAGGAAATTACGGCAAGTAAACCTCATTATTTAGAGAAAAAATCCAGTGTAAAAAGATGGTGGTATTAGAGTATGGAAGTAGTTCACCTGCTTCCAAGGTGCTATGGAAGGAGAGCCCAGGAGCAGCAGCGCAGGGAGTTGCTGCACTTTCCGTTAGCAAACAGTTAATGGAGTCCTGATTGGGCAGTGCATGGCATAACAGAATTTTATTTCTATTCTTCAAATGACAATAAGAAGAAAAATAAAGTGACAAAGCCTTTCCTGGGATCATCTGTGGCTGTCAGACTTTGTCAATGTGCTTTTGACACCTCCTTTAAAGATAGAAAAGGAGGGAAAACTATGTGCCTATAGCCTTGACCTTGTTTCCTTGTTGGGGAAACTGATCTGATGAGCTGTGCTTGTTCTTTCAAGTTTCATTTGTCAAAATATATAAGGTCATCACGGTTGTATGTATTTGACTTTAGGAGATGAACTGCTATAATTAGTAACCATACACTTACTTTATTACTTGCTTTGATAGAAGCCGAGGGTGTTTTTTAAAAAAACCCACTTAATTTCAGAGTGAATTATATTAGTTTTTTGTTGTTGCCTGCTTGTGTTAAACTTTTTTCTTTCTTTTTTTTTTGTGTGTGTAATTAGCAAGCAGTAAATCACTTTATTTCTCTTTTGTTTAATTGAGTTAATGATGTCTGCAAAGAAACATGATACCAAGGGGTTTTTTTTTGCTGATCTCAAGGGGCTCTCCAGAGTTTCAGATTTTGCCAGACTCAAAGCTGTAAGGAGTGCATCAAGAGCTGTCCCAACATCTTTTAAAGAATCTTTCACTTCATTGCTGCATAAAGGTGAACCTGAGTAGTACAGAAGACAGCTTGAACAGAAGCAGCCAGAATCGAGCTAGCAGAGGGAGCGTGCCTTGCAGGCTGACCCCTCTGTGTGAGTGAGTGTGTGTTTTTTCCTTGCTGAGAGGGCAAGACTGGTACATTAATGAGCCATCTGCCTTGCTGGGCCACAGTTTTAAGAACAACATGCCTTCCTGTCCTTTTCATACTCTGCCCTCTAGAAAACACAGCTCTATCATTACTTATGACAGGAGACTCCGTCATATCAAAGGATAAAGAAATCAGTGATGAAGAGAGAATTAGGGAAATGAGAGAAGTTACAGGACAGAAAGCTTCATTAGAGGGATAAAAAAACAGGGAAGAAGAAGATTTAATGAGGCTCTTGTTTATTACTTTTGCTAATTTAGGAAGTCTTGCTGCTGGCTGTGGCACTGGAAGGTTAAATTGTACAGACAATTTCAAAATGAATATTGCAGTGAGCCAGAACACAGGACTTAAGTATTCACTTGCATCTAATGGGTAAGTGTCAGCCTCAGACTGTGGGCATCTTGAGTTTCAAAAGCCAAGGCTCCTTCAGGGGTAAAACTGTGCTTGGCCCTTTATACAACAGGTTGGTCTAGATTAAGGCTACTCTGTACTGAGCACCCTCATTTGCAGGTTGTTACAAGATGTTTTCCCTTTCCGCCCCTCCTGCCATTTTCCTATGAGTTTTGTTTCTACTTGGACACTGTCTAGTTCTGAACCTCACCACTGTTTGTGGGGCAGAAAGTGCGAATACCAGGCACCCTCTAAAAGAACTACCTTAGCTACACTTATTGGGTACTTACGAATTCTTACTAGCAGCCATGCAGTGTTGCTTGTAACTGCTCTGAATGCAGGCAGTGTGGACATAGGGTGCCTCTATCAACCACGCTGGCAAGTCAGAGCCAGCAGGGTGTATTGTGAGCTGTAGATTCAGGGTCGATGTATTATCTGATGACTGGTGTCTGAGGTCCTGTGAGAGTGACTTTGTCTTGGAATGACAGAAATTATACTGAATTTTTTCTTCACCTTCATTTTTTTTCTGACTTTCTGTTTATTGATTTGGTCCATCCATAAATTACCGGTTTTAGTTCTATGTTTCCCAGCTAAGATTATAATATTACATTTTGACCATGTGAAGATTCCTTTTTTTGTCACAGTTTTATGAAGAGTCTTCTATGGCTACACTAACAGTAATTTCATTTTCCTTCCTTGTTTTCCTGTTTTTAACATCTCCATTATTCCAGCTGGAAAATGGCAATTACATAATTTTCCCCTCTCTGTGGTATATAAAGATCAGTCAGTTAATATTTATCCACAATTTGGAGATGGAAAATGTTATATGTGCACTGAGCATTTGGGAGCTCATGTTAGATACGTGCCTATTAACAGATGTGGCTTTTAAAAACAAGTTCTTTCAGTTACTAGTGAGTAGCTCCACCAGTTTTAGGGAGTATTAACAGTAATCTTTAATTATGGGATTTAACTTCTAGAGTAAGTAAAGATTTAGGCTTTTAGACTGTCCAGTGAGCATAGTTACTGTACTCATGGTGGCTCTTTAAGCTGAATTTTTTGTGGCACAACCCCTAAAGTAGATGCTGTTTTACTGTCATTAAGGTAGTTTATCCCAATATATGGCCTTCATTTGATTTTCCATAACAACTTTTTGCTGATGACACCAGACCTGTTCATTGCGTGTGAGTTACTGTGTGACCCAGAGGTGGAGTGGCTTCCATGTGATCTCTTGACCAGTGGTACATACCAAATAGGATTTCAGTTTTGGGGGAGAGGCTGACACGCCACACAGCAGCTGGCAAGTGTGTGCTTCTCATGCAGCCTGGTGCCAAAGATGCTCTCCATTACTGTGGCACCCAGCCCCCAGGTGAGCCTGTCCTCCCTGATATGGTCCAAGTGGAGATGGGGTCTTCCAGACTGGCTGAGTCATGAAAAGTTGAAGGGTTGGTAAAATGCTGCTCCCCAGTGGAGATGGATGTGCTATACTGGCTGTATTGATAGAGTTCAAGGGAGGCAATTTCAGTTATTAGACACTAACTGAAAGCTAAGGTTTTCTTTTTCAATACAGACTGTCCTTGCTCCTATTTGCTGTTATTGATACAGTAGATAGTGTTTTGTGATAACAGTATCATCAGGGAGAACAATGGCATGTCAAGAAAGATTTTTTAATATGATCTATCACAAGAGCAATAACAGAAGCAGAAAAATATGGAAGCGGCTGTGTCATTTCAACAGAAAGCTAACTTTTGCAGAGTTACAGCTCTGGAAGAAAAGTTTCCCTTGAAATTCTTACATTCAGTGAAAGCGTTTGCCCCAGCTTTCCAGCCAAGTAGCTGGGAGTGTGACATCATGCTTCTCAGCAGACATTATTAACTCAATTAAACTAAAGAGATATAAAGTAAATTACTGCATCCTAATTATACAAAAAAATCGATAAACAGGCAACAAAAACAATTATATAATTCACTTTGAAATTAAGATGTTTAAACCACTAACGATTTAAATCAAAGCAACAGTAATAAAATAAGTGTAATGTTACTAATGACATCATTTCATCTTCTGAAGTCAAATACATACATTTTTGTTGACTTGGGGTATTTTGGTATTTATAAGTGTAGAAATGGAACATGAATGGGTTTGACTTACACAGCAGCCCAGAGAAGTACATTGTCTGTAGAGTTGAGAAGCTGAGCCAGCAGTGATGGGGAAAAAATATCCTTATAAGAAAGCATCACTCAGGCTGGTAGGCTGTGCTGAGGTAGGAAACTGGCACTTGGCATCCGTTGCCTGCAACCTGTGTCTCCTTCCTAAACTCTCTTACAGTGGATTGATTAAAGATCCTAGCTGATATACTCAGACTGTCTTTGATAATTACTAATGTTTTCTACATCAACAAGACTGACAACAGCAGACTTGAAGCTCAGTGATGTTAAAACTTGTCTATGAGAGCTTTGTTTTCAAATAGAACATGGTATTCTTTTAGACAAATAGTAGACAGAGGTTTGGGCTTTTTTCCCCATGTCTTTCTTCCCTCTTCCCTCCCTCTTTTTTTGGAAAACCTAAGATTGTGCAATCCATAGAGGTTTTTGGATATTTCCTTGATCCGTGAGAGCCATATGTCCCTCAAACAAATGAGAACCGACGACAAAAGAAGCCAAAAAAATACAGTAAGTTGCTGCCTCCAGACTAAGACTGGTTTTTTTCAGAGTTTTTGACCTGACCTTTTTGACACATGGGAGCTTCTGTGACAAAGCAGCATTCAAAGTGCATTGACAGGCTCACTCTTACTCCTGCGAGATAGTTTCATTGGCTTCTCTGATGGCTGGATTTGGCCCAGGCAGGGTAATATGATCAAAAATTAAACCAGTAGATGTTTCATTTTCATGCACCTAAAGTACTGTTTCAGAGTAATATGAAGCAATATTATGTACAAAGAAAGACCAATTATAATGTCTTATATGAAAGTACCTCTATATAGACCTTAGAAAGAAAATTACTTGTGCCTTTTGCAGAGTAAGAACCTGAGCTTACAGTGATGGAAAAAATGCAAGGGTGTGTAATAATCAGTGCCCACAATGACCCCAGGTTTTCTAACAAAATCAACTGTCAAAAGATCTGACCCATCCAAATACAAGCTGTGGAAATGCACCCTTCTACACCATTGCCTCGTACCAATCAATAACAATTCAATCCTGGCAGAATTCAGGCAAAGCCTATTATAAGCCATCTAAAACTGAATTGCTGTCAAAGAATTAGACATGAAGGGGATTGCTGTACTAGTATCTGATGGGGAAAAAAATACTGCGTAGTTTAGTACAATGGGACAGTTTCAGATATTGCTCAGTGCCAAATGCTTAAAAAATCCAGAATGATACTGAAAATATTTTTAATATCTAAACACAAATGAAGATTGACAGCCTTGGCTTTGATCCTAGCAGGAGATGAGGCAAGTGAAAAGATGGTAGATATTATTTCCTGTTGGTCAGAAATCTGCTTGACCCATGTCTTGATCCAGAATAGAAGATAGATTTCACTCCCAAGCATTTAATTTGTATAAAGCTCCAGCTAGTAGTCCTTCTGTATGAAAAAGAACTGCATTTTCTTTTTGGACAAACAGAGAAGAGGAAGTTGTTGCAGTATCAGAGGAATGTTTTTTCTCTCTCTGCTCCCCCCACCCCATCTTTTTGTTTTGTTTTGTTTTGTTTTGTTTTTTGCCATTGCAGAACTCAGGTTTTACTCTTGGATGCCTATATTAAGAAGTTTTCCACCAAATTCTTATTTTATGTTTTTGTTCTAATCTGAGTGCAAGCATAGGGATTATCAAGCGTTTCGCCACTAATTCGGTATGTCCTGTGACATAATATGGAAGAGGAGAGAATGAAGATACTCATTTGCTTCTGGTTCCCTTTTAAAATGGTGTTATTGTAAGTAAACATTTTATTATTAGCTGTCTGCCAACACAAAAAGAGTGAAATACTTTTTATTGGCTGAACAGTAAAAATCTCATTTTATATACTGTACAAGAAGCACCCTAACAACAAGAGTACACCTTTGCTGCTTAGAAATTTGGTTAGGTGGAGGTACCTTGAACAATATTTCTCCTTGAGCTTACTGATGCTTTCAGGACAGGGTTGGGAGGATGGTACAGATGGGCTCATCATTCAGTACCCCAGCCAAGTGGTTAAGTGCACTGTTACAGATTGCTTGTGTGGATGTGCTGTGAAGCAGCTCTTAATACCCAGGGTGATGAAACAGGACCCATTAGGAAAACAAGGAAAGGTGAGGTAACGACTGGTTAATACCCTTAGGTGCGAGGGTATAAGGTGTTTGCTCTTGAACCATGCCCATCAGTGAGTGAAGAGGTAACTTGAGTGTTCTCTCTGATTCAAGAATGATTCAAGGAAACCATTTGGATTGATAGGGGTAATCGACTGTTATATTAATTTGTGAGTCACATGCACATTTGTAAGTCACTGGCCATCTTACCCATGCTGTGTTACTCCCAAGGCACTCCTGTCCACAGAGTGACTCACTTGTTTCTCCTGCCTGCATTTTTCTTTACCTCCTGCAGCTGACATCTTTCCTGCCATCTTTTCCACAAGGTATTTCTCTTCACTGCTGACTGTAATCCTTGGGGATTCTAGGGCTGTCAGCCACATTTTTACCTTCTGCAGTTCTGTCTCCTTTCCTTGAACATTTTTCTTCCTTTGCTTCTCTCTTGCCACCACTGTCTTCTGTTTCTTTCCTAATCTGGACTTCACTGCACCCCGTAAAAAGGGGAAAGGCTCAGCCACAGCTAAGGGTCATAGGAAGGGACTGTAACAGTTAAAAATCATTCTGTGAAGAATATCTTCTGAACCAGAAAGCCAGAGATTAAGGTTTTAGCTAGTCAAAGAGGACAAAATTGCCTTTGTGGTTATAAATAGCCTTCAAAAGGAAATATTAAATATGTTTTTGATGGAGAATAAAATACTTGGCTTTGTAAGATATTGAAAAGCTACACATTTCTCAGTTCTTGAGCCTGCAATTTTTGCTTAGTGGTGACAGTACCTAGCAGTCTACAGATACCTTTGACAGATACTGTAGTACAGTATTCAACCCATATGTTGTATCTGTGTAACATATAGATATAACCACAAAAAATATCAATAGTAATTAGACATTGCTACAGATTGCTGAGATGTAAGATATTCTTTTCTATGCTGTCAGTTCTCTTTTATTGAGGTTCACTTTTTGCTACTACCTTGGCAGATGAATCTGGTACATATCCTGACTGTATACTGCATCCCCACTTATTGTAGTTTTTTGCATAATAAAACATACAAAGAGAGATCTTT
>JAVJGI010000032.1:20059878-20243020 GCA_035590275.1 Ibycter americanus
GCTCAGCTCTGCAGCCCCCAGCACAAAAAGGACATGGACCTGTTGGAGTGAGTCCAGAGGAGGGCCATGAAGGTGATCTGAGGGCTGGAGCCCCTCTCCTATGAAAACAGGCGAGAGAGTTGGGGTTGTTCAGCCTGGAGAAGAGAAGGCTCCAAGGAGATCTTGTAGCAGCCCTCCAGTACCTAACGGGGGTCTACAGGAAAGCTGGAGAGGGACTTTTCACAAGGGCACGTAGTGATAGGACAAGGGGGAATGGCTTTAAACTGGAAGAGGGTAGGTTTAGATTAGATATATGGAAGAAATTCTTTCCTGTGAGGGTGGTGAGGCACTGGCACAGGTTGCCCAGAGAAGCTGTGGCTGCTCCATCCGTGGAAGTGCTCAAGGTCATGTTGGATGGAGCTTTGAACAACTTCATCTAGAGCAATGTGTCCCTTCCCATGGCAGGGGATTGGAACCAGATGATCTTTAAGGTCCCTTCCAACCCAAAGCATTCTGTGATTCTATGATGAATATATTTTAAATGCCCCATTGAGAGCATGTGGAATGTTGTGTTCATATTGTTACCCAAGAGCACAGTGAAGTAAGAAACTTTCTAGTTTTTCCTCAATTATATCTGTGTAAATATCGATTGAACAGCATTAGAAATTCCCTTGAAGATAATAAGCAGCTATGCCATATATAGTGGTAGCTTGCTGTACACTTCTATGATCAGCCCATCAGACAACTTCATTCCAAACACATTGGGTATGTCATGGATGCAAAATGGCTTTTACATTTTGCTTTTAATTTACCCTGCTACTAACTGCATTATCTTCCCAATAGAGCTATTTTTCAGGGTGGCGATTAAGTGGAGTCTACTTTACATTATGTCTTTTGAAAAGTATCTAAATTAGGATGATCTAAAACTCCAACAAATTATGGGTACTTCAGTTGCTTATGTTTGTGCTCCATGGGCAGCAATTTACCCTGTGTTTTTCCAATTCAAGTAAATGGGAGACAGCTGGGGGTTAGCAAGACTCATCTTACCAAATCATAGATATTTTAAACAGCTGGCAATAAACTGTAATTTATATCTATAAAGTAAAATATTTATCCAGAAGAAGTACCTTTAGAATATGTTTGAAAGCTGCATCTGAGCTGACATGAAGGAGAGCTTTGTATCTTATTGCCATGGGCTAGGGCTTCAGTTTATAGTTAATTTATATGCTGTTCCTCTGAAATGCTGTAACTTTTATTATTAATCAATTTAAATTGAAAGAAGTAGTAGTTCTAAGAATTAAAACCAGACTTTCTTCAGTAATTGAATTCATCAGACCAGTTTCGTAAGTAGTAAATGTGACGGAACTCTGTACAATGAGAGCATCAGTGGAGCTAACTTCATGTACATCATGATCTCCACAAAGCCTGTATTTCACTCATAGTCTTTTCTAAACTGATGTCAGTCATGCTCTGAAGAGGATTGCATAAATGAGTTTTCTCTCACAGATGAGTTACGATATTTCTTAAAAACCTCAACTTAGCTTTTTCCACACCAGGTTCTTGTTGCTGAAAGTTTAAAATGTATTGCCCTTTAAAATCTCTTTCCTGCCATTCTCTCCAAAACCTGGAGATAGAATCTCTCTTAAAACGCATACAGTGTTAACAAGACTTGCAAACCAATCTGTTTCTGCTCTTCCCTAAGTCTTGGAACATGTTGTTACATCTTCATTAAACTCAGTAGGCCAACATAGTTTTATCCCATGATTTGATGATTTGGCAGTAGGGTCCATGAGATATGTGTAGTGGAAGTTGTGTTAAGTGATTAGAACAACTGAGGAGTCATTGTCGTTCAATGACATTGAATAAAATCTAGATGATTTTGGTTTTTTGAAATAAAAGCAGTGCATGTAAGGAGGTGAATGGGATGCACTGAAGTGCTTGGACATTTGAGTAGTCTGCAGGTAAAAAGAGATCAATGTGTAGTAACTCAGAGTAACCCAAAGCAGCAAATTTGGTCTCGAGAGGTAATATCATTATTTGTCATTGTGTATGTAGGTACAAGTGTATTTTCCTAATGCTCCTAGCAGTGTTACAGCTAACTTTGTAATATTATAGTGTTTGTTCTGATGTGATAATATTTGTTCAGGTGGGATGGAATACTGTTGGTGGAGTTTGCCACTTCATGTAATGCCTGAAGAAATAAAGCAATAGAAGCAGACTTTAAGTGGAATTTGCATTCTTTCCTTCTTTACTCTCTGATGAGAGGATAAGTAACTGCTATTACCTGTTATCCTCAAATACCTGCTCAGCAAAGTTCAAATCTTGTAGCAGCACTGTCATACTTGCCAAAGATCTGAACTATTGTGATAGTTAAAGTACGTGGCAGTTCATTTCTGAAGTCTCATCTGGTGTGACTACGTCAATGATGACTTAATATCGGCACTATGGCAATAGTGTGGCAGAGACTAGAAATTAGTAAATAAAAGCATTTGGTGTGTTGTTTTGGGCACTTGGCCTTCAGTCTAATGTTCTGGAGCTCTAATACAGTCTTAGCCATCTGCTAAAGAGTAGTAAAGACACTACTGAAGATCAGTGCTTTTGAGCTAGCTCACTCTTCAAATTAGCTAAATTGCTCTTTTTCACTTTGGAGTTACTTTAAATAATGATTTTGCCCTGTGACATGTTTCACTATTAAATTTCACTTAAAATTTTAGCTTTCTCTTTTGTTAGTAATTCCTACTATAAATTTAGAATATTGTGTTAGATGGTACAGTATGCACATATGCTGTTGAAGTTGGATTGTAAGCTCTCATGACCATTGTTTTTGTTATACTGCAATCCTTTTAGTGTGGGGAGCCTTCTCATCATTATACATGTACACATTGTTTCCAGAGCGTAGATCTGGCATATGTACATTTCTAAAATGCTAAAATAATTAATGTTTTCTATTTCTCTTTATGTAAATTTGTAGACACCTAAATACAGTGAACTCTGGCTTATATTCAGCAATTACCTAGATATGAGTTAGCAGAAATATCAGGTTTAGCCTAGATAAATAAGCCAATCTACTGAAAATAGTTCAGCACAACACCTTAATACCTTTCTGATATATTTAAATGTTTTTCTTGTAATGGAAATGATAGAAAAGACGTAAATAATAATTCCTTTTATATTGTCTTTCCTTTGGTTCACTGTCTAAAATCCTGAAGTGTTTAAAAAATCAGGTATAACTAGACTAAAGTGGAAGCTTTCTGATGAAACATTTTTTTCTGAAAATATTGATTCATCAAAACTATAACTTATAATTTTAATATATCCTTGTTTACCTGAAATTTCCACTGGGAGACTTTCTGTGGTCCAGAAATAAGAAAGATGAAACAGCAGTGTAGGGGTTAGCTGCCTAATTGGATCCAGTAAAATGCTGTGTGACCCAGTTAATGAACTATTTGGCTATCTTCAGTTGTTTTTCTTTATCTCTGGTTTCTGGTTTTTGTTGTCTGTTTGCTCCCAAATGTTGCAAAGTCTTAACTTTTTGTTTTTCTTCCTCTTCTTTTTCTTTTATTTTTTTTTTCTCCTTTTTTTTTTTAATAGAAGCAGAGATCTTGGGTTTTGGCAAGCCTGAGTTATGTTAAACCTCTCTGGCACATATTTGACTATGAAGTCCAGAAGCACTTCATTGAAACTGTGTAGGATTTAAAGTGTGTAGTCCCAAATGAGAAACAAACATGTGATAACACAAATACTGGTTTTATCAGAAGGTGATCCATGACTCAGTGATGTTTGGGAGCTTCTGTATTCATCTGGTTGTGTGTCTAAGGACTGTATTTGCCATGCATTAGCTAAAGCATCATTGCATTCTGTTGGTTATTCACCATCACCCCAAAGCCCCTCCTCTGTGCCCCTGCTTTTCAAGCATCTCACCCTAGAAGCATGACTTAGTCTTGTGGTTCCTTTTTCCTCTCACCATATAGCCTTTAACATTGCTGTCTAGGAAAGTGCACGATAGCATAAAATAAAGTCAGCCTTGTCAGTTGTTACGATTGAAAAGAATATAATGATTAAGCTTTCCTCTGTGAAGTTACTATGGTGGTTTTAGCACTGGGATGGCAATGACAACTGTAGTTCTGAGATTTACACATGTGATTTATTTGCAAAATTATCTTATTTTAGACATAAATGCATATTTAAATAGTCTCTAAACATTTCCATAGTGATCTGTTTTTGGCAAGGTGTAAACTGAAGACAACAGGTATGTCCAAATGGATTGATGAGTAAATGTTGCATAGAAGATTTCTTAGAAAACTGATGCCTGTTACCAGTGTGTGCAACCCTGTCACCACGACAGGACATGATCTCTTGATTTTACACTTTCTCTGACAGTTTAGCTGTGAGATCTTTGTTTTTATTCTATGCATACAGAACTCAAATGTAATACAAATTGTAATCAATACTGGAGTTGAGTTTAGGACTCTGATACCATAAAATATTTACTTTTAAAAAGTAGAGATACACCAGCTTTTTCATGGAGAGAGTGATATGAATAAGCCAATGAAAGAAGGGGGTACACTGTAGCTGCTGTTTAGGTGGTAACAGCTGCAGAATTGAAAAGCAAGTGCCGATACATATAATAACATAGTATTTGTTATGCAAGAAAAGAGTACTTTAAAATGTACCTTTAAATTTTAATTAACCAGTATGCTGAATTTTGCAAGTTTCTAATCTTTGTATGGGCAACCATGGCATTGTGAGTTGTAGATAATGAATAAAAGGCCAAATGTGATATAATTGATCGGTGTCCATATGAGAAACACATAAAAGTAGACCTGTGCAAAATGTCCCAGGCTATTTCTGCTTCCCACAGGGGGCTTCTGTAAAAACAGAAGTCTCCTCATTGTATTTATCTTCACTTTTTAATCTTTGTTGAATCACGTATTGCACGTTTACCTTTGTGCTTCTGTCTGTAACTGTGTTGCTGCTTCTCCATCCATGTTATAATGCCAAGAAAAAGAGAAAAGTGAACGCAATCTTCAGGTGAAAAACAAGAAAGACGTGATGTCTGAAAGCTCCCTAAATGAACTTTCCTATGTTAAGGTTTAAGCACACTTTCCCATAGGCCAGGAAGAAAATAAGTGAACTTTATTCAGTATTCCCAGAAAAAGATACTCAAGCTGTGGGATAAGTATCAAACTGCTGTTCACTATGAGCTGTTCTCATATGAACTGCAAGGATTCATTCTATGTCAAAACAACAACAAAAATCATCTGGGTAACAGATGTGGACACCAGTTTTTCATGTTGCTTCTCAAATCGTCATAACAAAAAAAGAACACATTTCTGCATCTCTCTAACCTGCAGTTATTTTATATTAGTTCTTTGTTTAATGTGTTCATTCCTGCCCTTTTGCTGTGGACAGAGTAGGATCGGTGGCCGGAGCCGAAGAGGTGAGCGGTGCTGTGTGCGGGCTGCCGGGCTGCTCCGCTCCCCGCAGCAGGGACAGGGACGTGCCCCGGCTCCCCGCTGCCTACGGTGGTGAACTAGGCAGCGCTAACAGGGCAGCGTGTAGTCCCTCATAGCTCATCCCTACCAGTTGCCCCGGCTGAAGCTGAAGTAGACTTACAGATGTTACAAATCACTGGATTCTCCCAGTCCTTTCCCAGGGATGTGGTGAGGGGGGTGCAGCCTTGAGCCTGTTTCCCCCCTCGTGCAAGGCCAGGGCCTAGGCTGTGCGTGAGCGGCGCTACGTGAGTGAGTGTTTGTATTTAGCTTTGAAGGCTCTTCCTCTTCCACACTGAAGGGAGAATTGTGCAGTTATGTGTAGACAAGTATTTAAAATTTTGTTGGCTTAATGTAAACAGATGTCGGAGATACTCTGATGTTAATGAGGGAATGCTACACCCACGAACAGCTTTACAACTGGCCGTGGAAGCCGGGAGGCCTAATGTGTTTTAAGCTGCAGGAGTACTGTAACAATCATCATTCTGTGTCAGGACAAAATTACCTTGTAGGAGCATTGCATAATGTCTGGTATATTAATCATTAGAGATATTTTTGCTGCACTCAATTATATTACGAAGGCTGGTTATGTTCTGATCTTTCTAATGGTCACATGTAAAGTACTGAAGCCTCTATTATTTTATAATAAGTAATGCATATCCGACAGAATAATGCATTATGCACATCCCTTCCTATATGACTCTAAAGGTCAGCTAGTAACTTGAATATTTTTGTTCTCCAGAATATTTCACTTTAAGAGTTCATTAGAAAGAACGTCTTTCTCTTTCAATATGTTCTGGTAGCACGCTATCACTTATAGTACCAAGTTTTGACTATTTTATTTTATAGAAAGTAAAATTGCATGAGCATGGCCATTGCGCACATTCACTTACAGTTATCAATTTAAAAGCATTTCAGGATCAAACTAAACTAGCTTTTACTGGAAGGTATGACAAAGGAAGCGGCCCAAATGCTGCAATTTACTTTGGGTAGATGTTTCAAATTCAAATGTAATAACAGATACCAACAGATACTGCCCTAATTTGTAGATTCTGGCGTTGCCAACAGGTGCTTAGTTTTTAGTCTGATTGCTGTTTCTTCCAAAAAATGTATGTGTAGGCCTTTATTTTTAAAGTCTGGAAGCCCACAGTAAGCTTTAGTGATTGTCAAAAGCTGTATCTCATTTAAAATACATCAAACTCCTATGTTTAGCGGTGGAAAAATATTCTTTCCAAAGGTATTTATTTAAAGTTTAAGTATCTTATCCTATTCGAATCTCCAGGAATGTGTGCTCATTTTCACAAATAGAAACTTACATTTAATTTCTGCTTTTTTAAAATTACTATGCTATTCAGAAAAACACATGCAGAAATGAGGAAAAAAAATGTGTTTTGCCTATGTAAGTGATAGCATGTGCACTGCATTTGTGAGCCACAGAAGACTCGTCCAAAACTGATTTGCCTGCTAACAGCTGACGGGAACCATGCTCATGAGATCCAACTACATTTAAAGTATCAGCTTAACTTTGAACATACAGATGCTACCCGTATACCATACCACAAAAGATAAGCTCACTGTTAAAGCTTTGCCCTAGAAGGGTGTTACTGGAAAATTGAAGGAGAAAATAAAACCTGCATCTTAACAGTCCAGCCTAGTAAGATGAATAAAAATGTAGGATTGGACCCAATATAGTTTTCTCTTGGCAAGAGGTATGCCTCTGACCTTTGCTTTCTCAAATGTTTAGTGTTTAGATCTGAAGTGGCTATTTCAAATGCTATACACTTTCTCAGTTGTTGTTGGGAGGCTCCTATTTGATAAAGCTGAATTATTGTGATGGGTTAGTCTGGCAGAAAACCGGCTGGAGGATTTTGTGATAGCTCTGGGGCCAGACCCCAATCAACAGGCCATATGTTTAGATCCTTCTCCATAACAGATGACTGTGCGTACACGCTCCCAGGTGCAATGTCATTGGGATTGTATTTGCAAACATAAACTAGTGACATTCAATTATGTTCATAGGCAATGTTGTAAAAGCCACAGAGGAAGTAATTTACAACACTAGCACAGTATGCAATTCTTTGCTTATAATCAATTTTTCATTATATAGGAATATGCTATACTATGTTCATATTTGTTTTTCTAATTTGTTGAAAGAGCTGATAATGTGTAAAGTTTGTCCCTTTCAAGCAGCTGACATTTGAGAAATTGTGGGATGAAAGAAATTGCTAATAAAGCAATATTAATATATTTTTATGAAGTTTTAATTAGAAACAAAAGCCTGAACCACCAGTGTTTGGTCCAGTTCCTGAAATGCATCTTACTCTTTTTTCTCTGTTGGAGCATGAGCAGTGTTGCCCAGGTGAAGTGAAGCCTGCATTCACCAGGTGGCCTATTGCAGGTTTGCTCTGTTCTGACTGGCAGTGCCTGGGTAAAGAATTTAGTGATCAGTTCCTGAAATGAAGCATTCATTGCTAATTTTGTCATACCACTTTATGAAAAATTAGGAGTTGGTTTTTGCTATGAATATAAGAGAGCTAAATTTGTATCTCATGGGGACAAATGTTTTCTTGAAGAACAACTACTTTGTCATGAAAATGTCCATGTACATCATGTGTAATGTGTGTTTTATTACTGACAGTGAAATTACTGTCAGTGACTTGATAAAACCACAGCCCAAGTGCTTAGAAGGTTAAAAGGCACTTTGCTGGCTAGTGTTTGCAGTTTGTTTTTAACTGGTTCCCTTTCTCTCCTGAGACAAAAAGATAGGTACTAGTGCCAATTTGTGGTGATGATTATTCTGTTGAAACTAGCAAATAATTTTTGAGGGGCTTAGTGAATAATCACCAGGTGGGATTGTTTCTGTGGGTATTCAGGCTATGGCCAGTTTCTAGAGACTAATGGTTCAGTGGGCTCTCCAGTCCATTTTAGCTTGCCCTGGTACTAGAAGTACATTCTCTCCTTTAAACTTTCAGGAATGTCTTAGGTACTGACCTTCTGTCATGGTGGGTATCTGACGATGGAATGAATATGTTTGTCAAATAAAAATATTTTTTCAGCAATACTTTAGTGGAAGGTGTCCCTGTCCATGGTTGGAACTAGAAGATCTTTAAGGTCCTTTCCAACCCAAACCATTCTATGTTTCTATGATTTTCTGCCATTATGCAGTTCTTATAACAGAAATTAATGAAAGAATCATATTACTGATAAAATTATTAGTTTAGTGGGTAGTAAATTTATTCTGCTACTCTGACTGTGTTTAACAAGTGGATTTTCTCTCTCTGCTTTTTTAACTTGGACGACTTATGAGGGCCCTTTGAAGATAATGCTGTTCAAGCATGCATTATGTGTCTTTAAAGAATTAGTTGCTAGGAGAGTCCATTTATAAGCACTGAGGTTACATTAAAAACCACATTCTGAAAATTGCTTCAGCTGTAACTTTGGAAGCGATATTATATGAGACAAGGAGATGTTCTACAGGAGAAACATTGCATATTGCATTCCAGCTTGAAGGTAACAAATGGCTAGCATGATCTTGAAAAGGTAGCATGATATTGAAAACGGTAGCATGATCTTGAAAAGCAGATATGCTCATTCAGGCAGTAGAATATGCTTTCTATCACTTTTCTGCTATTACATGGTGACTATTAACCCCAACTAAATCTAAATGGTATGAAGAAAAATTAATCAAGTAATTACTCACATCTAATAATACATTTCATATTCCAGTAACAAACTTGTATTAAATGTTCTCTCCCTTCCTTGAACTCTTACGTTTTTCAGAAGACTTGTATATTAAACCTGGTACATTTTGATTCGGTAGTATATCTAATAATCTTAGATAAATTATCTAATTTCATTCCTCCAAATTTTATCTTTTCCTGTCTGATGTAACAAATTTAACGTAATTTTCAGTAGCACCAAAATATATTGTTATCCTTCTCTGTTTTTTAGTGATGGAGTGACAGAATTCAGGATTTGATGAATAGGTAGAGTGCTCAGGCCTGCTTAAATACATTATGAAAATTGGGAAAGTGTAGTATAAGGTAATGTTATAATGTAAAATGAGAAGGAAATATATTAATGTAAAATAATAGGAAATTATATTTGGCCCTCTATTTATGAACCGTGCATGTCACTAGTTATATTTTGGCTTTAGTGCTTTATACATTCTCATTATCTTTGAGATTATTTCAGAGTGGAATTTCTTTTGCAAGAAACAGCATATGATTTACAACAATTCATAGATCTCCAACAACAAAACATACTGAGAAGACGATCATTTCTCTACATTCATGTTGGAAAGCTCTATTGAACTTTCTGTTTCCATTGGAATAATCTTATATCAAATGAAAAGTACTATTTTTTCTTAGGAAAAAAAAGTTATTTCACATTTTGTGAAATCACATATTGCTTGTGTGATTTCAGAGACTCCAATCGAAAGCAATGGACATAAGTAAATTTCTTCCCTCAGAAGTCCAAGCTTAATATACCAGCATGGATTGTACTGTAGTGTGTTGATACTGCGAGGTGTGTTCATCCTGATGGTTGAAATTGCTTCCAACTGAGACTCAAACATGTAATGCCAACTGGGCAATAGTGACTGAATCACGTATCAGACATGAACTGGACAAAAGATGTCAAAGCTTTATTCCTCTATGTTTGTTTTTAACCACAAGCACACTACTTCTCATCAAAAAAAGAATGGTTAAAAACGCACCAGCAGGCATATTTTCTGGGACTCACACAAATAAATACTAACTGTACCTTTCTTTTATTTCTAAGTTAGAATAAATTCTCTGTCAGTTTTAAGACAATGATCATAAAACTCAGTTACCAGAATAAAGCATCATGTTATGATAAAACATTTTTCTGCCCTGCAGCTTCCCAGTGAACAAACGACAACTCTGGTTAGTGGAGCTGAGTCTTTATTTCCCAGTTTTAGTCAAGACATTGGAAAAGGACAGGGAAACACAGGTTGAAAGCTGAGAGTAATTCAGTCCTTACCTTCTCTACTGAAATCTGGCCATCTTACAGTACTTGAATGGTTCACTTAGGAAATAAGATGTAGTAAAGCAAATTGAAGGCAGGTGCAGCTACTTATCATGTACGGGCATAGGCACCTCTTTGCTGAAAGCATGCAAATCAAATTTGGAAGTAATAGTAGTGGCTCTGCAAACTATGGGATTGGTTAGATGTTTGACAGGAAAGAATGTATGTTCACAACATTACTTGACCCATGTTCCAAGGGCAGCATTGAAACCATAATTCTACTCGGTGGAGCCATAGATCATTGAGAAGATGGTCTCATAAAGAAGTTGTGTCGGGCAAGGTCATCTTCCTCTTGTCCAGCTTCCTGGCTAAATAAAATGCAACTCATAAAATGTTCACTGCATGTGCTCTTTAAAAGTCTCTGTGCAAAAGACACTGATGACTGAAAAATTAATCACAGCAGTTTACTCAATGAATAGATGCTGAATAAATCTTTCTGCTTATAGGATGACGGTGAACAAATAGCAAAGTCTTTAAAGTTAGTCTTTATTTGATATTTTCTGAATAACTCTAAGAATAGCAAATCTATTCCTTTCTTGCCACTTCATATTCCATATCGAAGCTGTGCTGAAGATTAGTTGCAAGCGAAACGTCTGTTATCGATTCCCCTTCAGATGAAGTATAACATTTAAAGTCAGGTGGGATTACGGTACCTTAGTGTTGTGATAGATCTACTGTTTACAGTATCCTTCATGCTACTACAGTAGCAAAAACCATCTGCTCAGCAGTGGTGCACCAGCAGAAAAAATGCAGCGTGCGTGTCAGAGGATGCCACTGCTTTCTGCCCCGGTGATGGCAGCACTGCCAGGGCTTGGCTGGTGCCGCTGGCTCCGGGCTCTGTGTACGAGGTATTTGCTGTTGCTGCTCTTGGGACCTTCCAGCCAGATCTGGCCTGTGGGCTGTGCCAGGGAAAGAGCAGAGAAATAAGGCTGTTTATTTCAGAGGGGTCTTATGGCCCATGTAACTTGGAGACTCCTTCGTAGCAAATGTTGTATACAGTTGTAAGGCCACACAGAAAAGTTTAAACTTGTCTTTGTGCTCCACACTTGAGAATGCATGCCCCTGTCCCATTTGATTTTTCTTTATGTCAGCTCTGGCCAGAGGGTTTGGAAATTCTGTTGTATTCTGTTCCCTCTAAAATATAGTGCTACTTCATTGGACAGTTATGTATGCAGGTTTAAAATCAATTTTAATTCCACATAGTTTGATTTTTTTAGCACCAAGAGTTGTCCTGCTGATGCAGTATAATTGATGGGGTTCTGTTTCAGTCTGCAAGAGCAGTGGCCAGGCAGTATAGAGAGTCTTACCATACCTGGGCATTGAGGAGGGACATTTTTTCTTTCCTCTCTGTTCTTTAAGCTTCACTTCAGAAGTACCTAACTCAGTCTAGTGTGACTGAAAAAAATTAATTGAATAAATAACATAATAATGCCATCAAATAGCTTCTTTGCTAACATAATCATCCACATATTTTCTAACTATTAAGATATCATAAACTCAAAACCCCTCCTTCAGGTGTTCTCACAGAGTTAGAAGGGCTACTTCAACACCATCTTTACATTTTTGTTATGGAGCAGGTTTCAGAGTCTCCAATAGGTAAATAATACATGATAAAATCTACTGAAGTTATGGAACCCTTGACTAGTACTTTTCTTTAAATATTAAACATTATTTTTGAAGTTGTTTGAACTATGTACAGTTTCACACAACAATTTTCCTGTTAGAAGGGAAATATGCCATCCTCAGCCAGTTTTTTTGTTTGATGTCCATGAATACTAATACTATGTAGAATCTCTTATTAACTGTAGTAGTTTGGAATAAACTATATGCAAGTTCTGTAATTATTTAATTCTGAATGAAGGGAAAGGAAAAACTTTTGAGCCAGAGTTCCAAACTTTATGCTTGTTATTTGCTAATGCAACTCTCAAAATCATCTGGTGGTTTTTTGTTGGTTTTTTTTGCATTGCAAGATAACATAGGCACCCCCAAATTTAAACACTTTAAACACAAACATACAAATAGGCCTTCTACAAGTAGTTTTTTGTCTGCACTTTTTCATTAAATTTTGAAAAAAATTCCCAACTACAAAGCTTTATTTGATATTGGTAAAGGGGCATGTAGTACTTTCTCTATTCCCCTACCTGGTAGTCTGTCTCAGCCTCTGAAATTTGAGCATATGTTTTTCTGGAAAACGGAGTTAGGACAAGGAAAAATAAGTGCTATAAAGAAACTTTCCATAAGATATGTGGCTTAATAAAAGCTGCATTTCAGCAGAGTGCTACAGCAAACACATGCTGGGCCTCCAACCATCCCCTGTCTCTGAGTGCTTCAGGGACACCGTCGTTTAACTCAGGGATTTTAGATGCGTCCAGCAGAGTCTGTCTATTATATTGATTTTAGAAATTTGCTATTATAATATTAATTTTTTGTTGTGTCAGATCAAAATGGTTGGTTCTTCAACTATTTCTCAGACAAAATTCTTATTCTTTGGAAACTGGAAAAACTCCAGAGCATAGTTTATTCATAGTTTGGAACTGGATTCATTATTAGTTATATTTATAATGAACTTACATTATTTATGCAACAAGATTTATGGAAAACAGATTAATGAATGAATGGGCATGGGGGAGGGTTGCCATTCCAAATATAGCCCAAAGCCTTGCTTGAATGCAGTACATACTGAAAATTAAGTTATTTTGTCTGTCAGATTTACATAAAATTAGGCTGAGAGCCAACTATGGGGAATATGGAGTGCTTTGTTTCAGAAAAAGGAAAGAGGGATTGATTTAACTGATAGGAAGAAAGATAGCTATTTAATAAGACCGTAGATCTACCATAATGGGATATTTGTATGCATACTGATAGATTTAACAACTATTAATGTGTTCTCTGTGGGATGGGCTTTACAGTTATGCTTCAGAATGCATTTATTTTTCCGTGCTGATTGCTGGTCTTACATTTTACAAAAGATTTATTCCATATGCCAGTTGTGTGGGGCTCAGATGCTACACTGCTGGTGCATTATAAATACTTACAGTGTGTAGGAGAAGCAAGTAAGTGGAGTCTGTGTCAGGGGATCCAGTGCTAATGAAATTTGGTTTGGTATACTGAAATCCCAAAGAGAAATGGAATGTAAGTTCCAGTTTGCCCCAGTGTGTGTTGCTGTATATCCTGTACACCACCAATAAAGTTTTCATCACAGCTTCTAGGATGCAGATAAACAAAAGGAAAAATCATTATACATGGGCAGTAATTATAAACAGGCATGGACTCACTCCCTCACATAGTTTGGCAGGTGGAGTTGATCCAAAAATGCTTCTGAAATTGGAGACTTAGCCTACTGGAAGCATCCTTATTGCTAAGCAGAGTGTGTGCAGTAGATGTTGTGTGTAGACTCACTAGTAATGGAATTAAAACCTAGGAAAGAACACACTTTGGTATTTTTATTATAGAAAATAATGACTTGATTAATGTGTTCTTGCCTTTTAAGCCAACCACAGAAATAACAAGTAGGTGATACAAAGGAAAAAGCAACCTATTACACAGGAGAAAATACTCAGCTGGGGTGGAGTAGGAGGGCTGAGCCAGAAAAACTGCTGCTCTGCAACAGAGTTACTCTAGGCTGAGCCAAGTAGCTTGGCAGAAGTCCATGCACACCACCCAGCTTTAGATATCTCTATGAAATTAATCCAAGAAAATAGATGATATTTTGATTTCCAACATAATAATTAATGATAACAAGGTTAAGGGAGCACAGAGACACCAAATACTTTTTGTTGTTGTTGTTTTTGTTTTAATAAATGATACTACCAGTTCCCAAGCTGTTGGAACAACTTCTAGAATGCTCTGTCAGTAAAACTAGCTGGGGAGGAGGCCTGTATCATTTGAATTATGAATAGAACGTGAAATCTGTTTGACAGGGCTGTTGTCATCTGCCTCTGATGTGTACGTTGCTGTACTTCTTCTCTGTTTGGACTAATTTTATTTTTACTTTTTCAACACTAGAGTGTGGATAAAAAGGATTGCATCATTCCTCTTCCTTCACTGCCCTCTTCCCTGAATAATCACAGAGGACCAGTGAGTTACATGGGAGCAAAGGGAAGTAAAACTTTGGTGACTAGAAGGAATGGACACAGGTAAAATGTTCTAATATCAATCTCTGCATTAAGATAAATGTATTAAAAAAACCACCCACAAACTTTATGAGAGAGCATGTGATCTCAAATTAAAAGTATGATTAATTTGTGTTATTTTAAGACTGAATTATTGAACCGAAGTATTTGTGTAACTTTATTATAAACATTTGAAATTAATCTTTTGGTAAAGCACTTTTAATTCTCTTTTGTTCTCATTATTTGGCCTGCTATCCCCCTCTGTGCCTCGTTGGCCTAGAAATGGCTTGCAGTGGCTATTCCTCTTGCCGCTGCTGTTCTGTTGAGTGGTACATTCGCTGCCTCACTTCTATAGTCTCTTCGCAGCTCTTTTCATAACCAGTTCAATTATAGCATGCAGAGATTTTATTTTTCCTTGAGTAGCTTTTCTAATTTTGGAACTTTCAATCCCCAGCCAGTAGAGTAATGAAGACTCCTTGGTCTTGTAACTGATATTCAAAGTAAAAGAATCTGCTAGTTATTTTATGTATTCACTGTGGGCGAAAACTCATCCCAAGCCAAAAGGCCTGCAAAAAGCCCCATCATTCCTAAAGCCCTCAGGGCCTAATTCGTCACTTCATTTTATGTCAGCGTAAGTCACACTGGAGAAATACAACCGTGGATCAGTGAATTTAATTCAAATATTAAATCTTTACTGAGAGAGCTTTATGTGGGTCAAGCACAAGGAAAATGGGGAAACAAAGTCTACCCTGTGAACGTAGGACCAAGGAGCGGTACTTCTGCATGACTTGCTAGTCTGGACTAACAGGGACTGTTACACTGTGTGACTTGCATAGAAATTTGGGTCACTACCTACTTAATGGAGAATCTGACCTATTTCTAGCCTTTAACACCAGGCTATGTCAGTCCACCTTGAAGACCTGAGGATGAAAAACATCCCCTGTGCTGCACAAAGGTGAAGAAACCCCTTTCATGCTCTGTTATTAGCCCTCCATTTACGTTCATCATGTATCAAGGAGAATAGTAAGCTTAAAGTACCCTTAATTGATACCAGTGTGCCAGCAGGCCCTCAAAGAGAGAGGTGACTTTTTTCTAGGTAAACTCCTGGACCACTTTTGCTGTTGGTAGTTTGTTTTTTTAAAAAAAATTTCTTCTCACAGACCACAGTAGACAAGAATTTGGTCATATGAGAAGTTGCCGTATTGCTATAGCAACACTGTTTACTGAATCTTCTGATTAAGGGAAATGAGTAGCAGAATAATCTAATAGAGCTATGGATGAGCACTTTAAATAAATCTAAATAAAATAATAAGCAGCAACAGCAAATTGATACAGATAATAAACATTTTCAGTACTAAGGTAATTCAGAGTGGACTGGCTTTGCAAAGATCAAAATCCCTTCATTTAGGGTTGTTACATGTGGGCAGGAATGTATTATCCAAATTTGTTGCTGTCAAGGCTTTACAAGAAGTCTGTTGCACTTCTGACTAGACCTTGCAATGTTTTATAAGCTGGATGGAAAGATGTTACTTTTCTCTTTCCTAAATATTTTTCATAAATGTTGCAGAGGATCTTGATAATTTGCATTAAATTATCTGCTGCAGTGGAGAGTGAGCTTTCTAATGTAGTTTTAGTTTATGAAACTGTTTCTGAAAAATCGGGACTGAACAATCTGCAGAACACAGAGCTCCATGAATAACCAAACAGCGTGTCCTCACAGGATGCTTTTTACAGCAGCCTGGGGCTGTAAGTCAACACAAGTTATCAGGCAGGTACCAGTTAATGCTCTAAAGGGGAACATGGGGAGAATTAATAAACTATATTTAAAAAATTAGCAACTGAAATAGAAAATCTAGAAATAGGAAAAGCCATCTCTCTATAATCAAACAAGTATATTAAGGGATTTAAATCTTCCAACATAATGGACACAAGAGATTGCTGACAACTTTAGTGAGTTGGTCCTGAGGTAAGGACTGTCACAGAAACCATTGAAAACATGTGGAAACAAGTGAGTAGTCATGATGTTCCCATGAACTGAGTGAACTAGAATTTAGCAGCCATACAGGATGTTAGCATCCCATTTACTGTCCATATTGGAGACTTAGAGGAAAGCATTGTCTGTTGTAAAGAGAAAGTACGGAACTTCGAAAACAGAAGCTCCCAAAATAACATCAAGCTGTTTGGATTTCCCAAGAGTCAAAAAGGCTCAGACCCTATGGGGTGGTTTGGAAAACGTAACCCAGCTGAGCCTTCAGATTACACTCACTGCCTCCTCTAATTAAGAAAGCTAAGTGTAACACAAGAATGGATAAATTTAGGGCAGATGTTAAAAGGTAAGGAAAAACTATCATTACTTTGGTATGGAAATAAATGACCATCTGTACACTAGCAAGAACATATATCACTCATTTCAAGATCTGCAAAGTAATCACAGCATGCAGAACTTAGGTGCTGCTTCCTCATAAACTTGAAAATATGCTGCATGATACTCATATTTAATATCAAAATCAGGGACTATTTTGCCAATTAACACCCTCCTACTTAATCTAAGACAAACATCTGAACATTCTTTATCTAAAGCTGTCCTGCCTAACACTGTGCTGAGAATGCGTCAAATAGATAAAAGACTAATTGCAAAATCCCATTTGGGTGACACTTAACAATTAAAATCACCAAATAATGCAAAATGTGTGTACACAATCTGCACTATCCACTAATTGCTGTGAATTTTCCTGTATATTGGATTTCACGAAAAATAACTTACCATAAGGACAGTCACCGCTAACATTCAGGGCTAATATTTCTTTAAATGGTTGAGGTTATGCTACTTTTTCAGAATTAAGGTAGGCCAAACATTTTTAGATTTTTACCCTGTTTACAAAGTGTCAAAACTTTGCCTGTTACCTTGGTAGAATTTGCAAGTTTTTCATGTGAGAAGTTTGTCTATATCTAAATCTACATCCTCCAATTTATTTTCATCAATCTGTTTACATTCTTGTATTCAGTCTTAGAACTGTCTTTTATTTAGTAGTGTCTCAAGCACCTTGTGCTAGGAAGATGGAATAGTTTTATGTACTTATCCAGAAGCTGGTCAGTCTAAAGGGTTGCTGAATCTTACCTACAATAACAAAATAGAACTGTAACCTTGGTATCTGTAGGGGAAAAAAGAAGTCTTCTCTGGCTTCACTGATAGGGGTACTGGAGAAAAAATCTCTCCACAGGTGGAGAGATTATTGATGTGCTTAAGACCACAGGTACTGGGGAAATGAGAAGAGATGGAAGAATTCACAAAGATGAGGAGGTGGCTATGGACAGAAAAGACTGGAACTTGCCTTTGTAACAGGGAGGCCCAGTCATGACTAGTAGAAGCCAGTCTGCATAGAGAAAGAGGGGAAATTTGATGATTAGGGAAGTTGTGTGCTACAGAAATACTTGGATTTCTTATAGGACACAATTAAGGCCAGAGATCTTTCCAAGGTCAGTGGGGAAAATAGGCAGGAATATGTTATGGATTAATTGCTTTGATATGAGTGGATCTGTGCTCTCTCATTTGCTATCTAAGAAAAGCTAAATTGGAATGAAGAACCTCTGAAAGGCATACGTGTGTCTGAATGTGGTTCAGCTCTGAGAGGTATATAAAAGCAGTAACTTTTCAGAAAAGGTTTGCTTAAGCTCATGCAACATCTTGGAGATCAGTACTGATCCTCTGAACTTAGAATAAATAGGGGTCTCTTGCGCTGGGCCAGTTGCAGTGGCTAGAGGCAAGAGAACTTCAAAAAGCACAGGAGTATAGTGCCAGGTCCCAAACCTAGGTATCTAGAGGGTGTTTAGGCAGGCAGAGGCTCTGTAATCCTAAGCATGGTAATTCTTCCTGCGCCTGTAAAGGCCCTGCTTTCATGGTCTCATTAAGCAGCAATATCAGAGAAATCTTGCATCATTTTTGCAAATCCCTAATCCTGGGTCATGTTGGTATTATTTCAGCTCTGGAAGCAGTAACCTAGCAGACTCTTTCCATCGTCTGAATACCTTCATTAACAAGATGGTGCTCCAACCTTACTACAGTCCTGGTTATGAAAGCATGGGATAACTTATGCTGTGGCCATTGCATCTTTGTTGGCAGGGAAGGTGAATTGAACACTTATTTACAACAGGGTCCTGCACAGCTGTGTATTCACACAGTCTAACATAACGGGAGATGAACTGATAGAAGTTCCTTTAAATCCCCTTCGTGCCAGTAAATCCATGCCTATTCAGGTAGCTGGAGGTGTGGCATAAAGCAGATTTTGCAGCACTGAAGGGCTCTTGATCCTGGAAAAAGAAAAAAATTAATGCTAAAAGAGTGATTAACACTGCAAAAGACCCAGTGCATGACCGTGGATGTAGTGTCCGGTGTGGCTCTGGTGAGGGAGGATTATGTGTAGAAGTCAGCTCTGTAATGCAAGTGTGAGCTTTGTTCGTGTTGCAGAGGGTTTCTTTGCTTTGTGGGTCTTTTAACATTTGAACCACTGTGTTTGTTGGGATGATAAAAGACTCCTCACCTTCCCTTTTGTCATTCTTGGTTATCCTATTCAGGAAAAGTCTTCATATGTATTGGAAAGAGTGCAATTGCCAATATGGTAAGAATTATCCTATATCCCAGATTTTAGCAGTTCTCTGTTTTTGGCTTTATAGCACGTTTTTCTATGTCCACATAAATGATGAAGTAGAAATGCTATTTAAAACCAAGAAGAAAAATCTTATTTCTTAGAACAGTTAAACTCTTAGGCTCAATGAATCAAAAAAGTAGAAATCTTATTTTTCATTCTATTCTCTCACTTGCTTTTCCTGCTGCTCCTCATTACCCAGATTGCTAAACTCTTATTTGATGATAGAAAGATCTGTGACCTCACCAAAACAATTTTTGTTAACTCAAATCATTATCTTGTGACACAAAGACTGAGACACATCTGCCATTGCTCATATTCTGGGTCACCCTGCAAACATCTGATTATGATTTGATAAACAAAACCATTCCTCTACTGAATTTTTGACAAATAGGCATGAAGAAAGCTGGACAAAACTGCAGAATTTAACTGGTTTGTAACCCCCTTTTTGTGGTAGATTATGGTACTAAAGAAGGGCCAATCACTTAAAAACCAAGTAAGAAATAAACATTTTAAAGAGTGAATGTCTACTTTATTAGTAAAAGTAATCTCTTAGAATGTCTGTAAAGATATTCTTTGATTGGTTGACACTCTGGCGAAGGAGCAATTTAATGTACTGACTGCTTTCTTCATGTGAGTGAATAGGATGATGGGGGTGTTTTCTGATCATCTTTAAAAGAAAGGTGGTTCCGTTAATTTAAATATAATTCCTATCAGGTTTAATGTTTTTTAAAAAAATCAGCATAACCTGCGTATGTATTTCTCGAAAGTTACTGTATTCTGAATTAGAATTTTATGCCATGTATATATATTTTTCCTGACATTCAGCCTCCTCAGACATCTTTATACTGTTTAGGTATTTGGTTTCTGATGCTTCACTATTTCCCTCCTAAATATACACCTTCTTGATTATTTTCTCTCTTCACTTACTTATTTCCTTAATTTACTTTTGTATTAACATTTTTGTCCCTAGGAGTGGAAATAGTAGTAGGCAGCAGGCCTTGTGTCTCATATGTCTTTTACATGCCTCTCATTTGTAAGCAGAGCATCTAAAGCATGCATTCCATGGAATGAATTTGTATGTTGTGAACTATAAGTAAAGATTTGTGTTACATGTTTTTATTCTGAAAGCTGGCAGTCCTCTCTTTACTGTGACTTCAGTATTTTTGTACAAAAAATCCACACTCAGGTATGTTGTCTATAAATTACTAAGTGGGGCATGCAAAAATGCCACATAAAAATTCGTCTCTTAATTGAGAAGAGTTGAATGTTTACTTGCTATGAACTAGTTAGTTACTTAAACAAGTGCTTTGTGACTTGGATGACTATGTCCCTTAGCATGTGTACGATGGATGTAGCCCAGTAGATGAAAGCATAGCAGAATTGTCTGTGCTTTTAGTATACAAACTGCAGAAGTATTTGTTTGTGCTGTCCTCATTCTCTCCTGTTATGATAGGGTAGTATTTGCAAGCAGTTAGTACTTGCAAAATGACTCAAATGGCAGTTTTTCCTTATGACACGCTACCTCTTTGCAGCTCTGTAGAATAGTTTGCACCAGCTAGCACACTGGTGCTATAGCTGAGAGTGTAAGCAATTTTTACAGGTTTTCTGTAGACTTTTATTACAGCTGTGACACTAGATTGATGGACTGTTTCGTTCTTGTTCTCTGTCAATTGTACACTGAAAGGAGAAGTGACAATGTGATGGATGCATGATAGTGCCACAGTAGGGAGAGAGCTACTGCAATAACTGGTTTAAACCCTAAAGTGCCTTTAACCTCATGCAGTTGCTTTTAATTTATTTTAATCTAAAACCTAACAAAATCTAACAGCACAGAATAGAGAGGTGGGGAGGACAGTAGGTTTGTAAAGCACTGTGAAAAAAGATGACAGTCGTTCTTGGAGGTCCAATTAGGGCAATTCTGTGCTTTAAAGGAAGAAGTCCTCCAGGAAGCTTTCAAAGGAGAGAATATTGTTATGCTCTAGACAAAGTCAAAGGTTAGCTTGGCTAGAAAGAAGATGTACTTTCCACTGAGGGAGAAGGGGAAGAAGGGCTTGCTCTTTCACAGCAGGGAATACCCAGGTCTTGCCTGAGGAACAGGATGAACTTGCCAGGGAGCAGGCTTTTGGAGGCTGTGTCAAAAGGAATGCTCTCAGAGACAAGCCAGCGTTTCCTTTGAACACGTAAAGGTTTAAGGTTTATTTACTGTTTCAAAGAACTAGTGGTGTCTTCTCTAGAGAGATGAGAGAAAGTAAGAGGGAATACTTGCAGAGCTGTTTTAACCTTTGAAATGCCATCAGTGATTTCATTAAGTTGGTGGCTTATTTCTCAGCACAAAGGGAGAGGTCCAGGGTCCAAGACAAGTGCCAAGACTGTATATACAGTCTTGTATGTGCTTCATCTGTATTGTGGTCTAGACAGCGATAAAGTGAAGAGGCTAGTGTGGGAGTGAGCAGGAAGGGGCTGGCTGCAAAAGGTCTCTAGTGTGGAAGTTCAGCTCTCAGCCTCACTTCTTCCATTATGCCAGCATCGAGATGGGATAGACCAGGACCAGGCTGATAGAGAATGAAACTTGTTAAGTTAACAACAGCCTGCTGGGAACATTCTAAGCGCTCTCTCCTATCTAAACAGCCGCATTATTAAATCCCTCTGTTAGAGTTTCAGAGCACATTGTGCTTGGGTGCAGTCCTGAGAGTCAGTTGCTAGAACTGAGCAAATGCTACAAGTACAAGACAGTGCTACTTGAATTTTTAAACTGATTTTGTTCTACTTTTTAATTGTTCTTTTGACATACTTGCTGCTCTTATTTTGAGGCATAATTCACCCTCTGCTGTAAGTCAGTGTAATAGAAAAAGTGATTTCTAACTGGAAGACTAAAGGAAGTGGCTAGTTTGAAGTGAATGCTGGGGATGATGTTACAATTGGGAATGTGAGCATATACTGAAAATTTTACTCTGAGGCTCTCCAATCAGAAACCTAAAATCTAGTGTGAGTGGTATATTTAGTCAAAATCCTCTTGGCTGACTCTTATTTTGTTTATATGCATACAGTAAACACCAATAAGGATTTGAAACTGCTGAATAATACAGGTTGGTGGGTATTTTTTATTTATTTGTGATCAGCTTGTAAATAGAGAATACCATGAATTAATTGGATTTGCCAATCATTTAAGATTATTAACTTAAATTCTTAAGGTGTTTTAGGATCATGCCCTCTAATTATTAGTAACACAAACAGAACTTTCTAATAAAAATATATTTGATGACATATTATTTGAAGATGGCAATAGAACATGGATTTTACCCTATGGGTGAACTTATATTTGAATGCCAGTTGACCAGATTCAGTTCAGCTGCAGTTGGTAGAACTGTACCTGCTTTTATCAGACCTGTACTTACCTCAGTATGATTAAGTACATAGATGCCTTAAATAAAAGATGGGATGCACGTCCAAAGTCTTTGAATAATATCGACAAAAAATGGAATCGATCTTGAACCAAGTTGATGTTGAAGTGAGATCTTGAAGTCATGCAGGGATCATAAGCCTTTGATAGCACAGTTAATAAAGGAACAGAGGGTAATGAATTTTATTCTCAGAGCTGATGACATGGAAAATAAAGCTAAGGTGTACAGCTACTAAAGCAGTGAGAACCCTCAAATCCTCAGAGTCTTTTTTCTTTCTGGATCATACTGCTATGACATAAACTGGCTAAGGGGCCTTTTTTGACCCAGAGGACCACCAGAAATCATTCCAGTTGTGGATTAGTAGAATAGGCCTTGTCACAGCGTCTAGGATTTTACTTGAAAGTTTTTGATGATTTTCATACATATACAGTTTCAGGAGTAGAATAAAGCTATTCCCCTGAGCAAGTATTTTCATTCATCTGGATTGTTTCCCTTATTTTTACTTCTTTAATTTTAGTATAATGCCTTTGATATTGTAACAGGATACAATAGGATGTTGTGATCCATTTTAAATGAGCTTCCATAAAGGAGTTATAGTCTTTTACTTGCCCAGAAGTTATTTGTACTGGTTTTTCTATATGGTATGGTATGTATTGAACACTTATAAACATGCTCTGTGTCAATATTCACAATAAGAAAATGTTAACAGGAAGGGAGTGAAAGTTGTGCAGAGTCATTAGCTAGAAAGAGAAACAGATAATAAAAATTTTCTCAATTAACAGATGAAAAGGGAATATTGGGAAACCTCTAGAATAATAATGTATTAAAACCAACAGAGTTTAATACTTAGCCAGTCTAAGCTAAAGTGAGCTGGCATAGCACCACTGAATTCAGTAGCAGTATTAGAGTGTACACTAACTGAGTAACAGAACCAGTGTTCATAAAGTAAGGAAGGATTTAATATAATCCTATTTCACCATAATCTGAGTTCTGTGGGTATGAGTTTTAATGGATAGGATAAAAGCAACCCTACAGGAAATACTCCCTCACTGAGAAACTACATATTCTTTCCATCTACTCTTCTTCTGCTCCCAAGCACTGCTGTGCAGCCTGTAAATGCCATAGTAACGCCAGCAATAATGAATGTAACTCACCTGTTGATTTAATTCTTCTCACTCCTTTTGGATTTATCTTCTGGAAAATTATTTGCATTCTAAGATTTATCTTTAGCATTTTATTTTCAAGTGCATGACAATGATAAACAATGCTCAGGTGATAGGAATACTGAACGGGTTAAGATTACCTCTGCATTTTTTGGCCTGCAAGATTTTCTTTTCTTAGATTGAATCGTTCATTCATAAACATTCATATCATAAACACTTTTATCTTTAAATCACTGATAAACAACTTTGACTTATCACAGCATTTTTTAGTACTTTGTAGGGGAGGATATGCCTGCATCTGACTATATCTGCGTTGTACTGATTTCTCACTTGTATAAAATGCTGGGTGTCCTTGCATATCATGGAAGTCTGGCATTCAGGATAAGGAGTGTAAATCCCTGCATAATTTGGCTGAGAAAGTTTAAAAATCATCCAGTCAATCTGGAAATTATGTACCTGAGAAGTCTAGTTACCTCTAGACACCAAAATTTAAGAAGCCGCTGATCAGGGTCTGGATTAACTGCTTAAAATGAAGAGTCAAAGAATTGCCTTCACCTTTGCCACAGAGACTTGACTACAGTTAGCAGGACTCTATGGGTGTTGGGAAAGAAAGATTAGTCACCAAACAGTATTTTAGTTTAAATGTGTGCTTAATGGTTCTAGACACAGAACTTTGCTAAGCAACATGTTACTGAGTTAAAAACTCATTGAAATGAGTTTAACAGAATTTAGCAGAAATTGATTAGGTTGCGCTTTTTTTGGTAAGAGTGCAAGTAATAAAAATTGAAAATTACATTGACACTACTGAGATACTTAAATTCTTAAAAGAACACAGTTTTTTGTACCGAAAAGTTAGACTCTAGAGAATAACTTTCTTCTAAATAGAAAATTGTGAGTCTTGTGTATACTAAGGAATCTAGTGCAGTCTAGGACAGACTGAGTCAAATCTGTTTGCTAATGGAAAAGATGTTTACTATATATGTAAATGGAGTACTTTAGCTTTGTTCAAATAGTAAGCAGATCATTAATGATAGATAAGGTGTAGCTATCAAGGACAGATCTAGAGTCATTTACAGTGTAAATTCAGTTGGCGCTATTTTTCTTGTTCCTATGCCAAATGAGGTATCGTGCTGCCCTAGTGATCTGCTGTCCCAGCACAGAGTCTTGATTCATTTTCTTGCAGTTTTCGATTATCAGAGTTGCAGGATGAAAGAACACGAGTCAAAACTTTGTTTCCTTTGTATAAGCAGAATTTGACTGTATCTAAAAAGCTTCTGTCCAAGAAGATTACAGTAAAAAAAGTTTGATAATGTAATATTTTCCACTTTAGCCCTGAGGAATCAGGTATGGTTAAAAAGCATGGGGCAACCTGAAAGCAAAGGTGAAGAAGACGTATCCTGTGATGCTGTGGAATCCCCCTTAACTGTTACTTGGCTTATGTCTTCAAGACCCCTCTGTGTAACGCAGAAATCAATAGCAAAAGAAACTCTGTCTTAATCTCATGTTGCATTTACCTAAAAGTTGTTGAAAAAAATCCCTAGCATTAGTAGCTGCATCACTTAGTTACTTCAAGGTTTGGTGTTTTTTCACTCCACAGACTGCAGTACAAATAATTGCATTTGCTTGCTCAAGAATGCAGATAGCCTCTATTTTTTAAATAGATTTTTAAGGTATAAAGTAGATGCTACTCTTTATGTTGCATCATCAAGAAATAATACTGATAGATTGCACATTTCTTGAGCGTCAGTGTCATCCTAATTAATACAATTGCAACAAAATATAGAGCATTGAAATCCTATAGAAATTTTAGCGATAGGAGCTTCTTGACTTTTTGGAACCAGGATGAATTTGCAGATCTAACAGAAAGCAAGTAATATTTTTGACTTTGAACTGGAACACATTTGTACCAAAATCACTAAGAAACAATAAACATCAAACAAACCTATCTTTTGAAGTCACTTTTCAGAGTAGTGGCATTTTAAGAGAACACTGTAGAACCTCCAGCATTCAAATATACTTTAGAGTAAGCAAACACACAGGAAATGTCACCCAAATACTAAAGGCATAGAGCATCTCCAGACCATACAGACACTCACTGTTCACATTATTTATTTTTGAATTGAAAGGATTTTTTGAAAGTGAACTATGTTTTTCCCTTGTAAATACGAAGTTCTCACAGTCATAACAAACTTACTTTATAGGTAAGAATTTGCAATATGAACTTCCTCAACAAATGTTTGTTATATATCTTGCAAGGCTAAAAATCCTGTTTGGTGTTTGTATGTGAAATCCTTTCGGAAATGTGAGAAGTCAGATGCTATGATTCAAATTTTAAACTTCATCACTCAAATACAGTTTTACTTGACTTTACTCAAAGTTTTAGAGAAAGTTTCTGGCATAAACTGCAATGTGTTAGATTTCATGTGTTGCTTTCATTTTGTGGTAAAGTGTGAAAATTGGAATTAGCATTAGGAATTGCTCAACAGTTATCAATGAAGAGACGTAATTAAAGTGCTGATCATCAACTCCCACTGGCCTTAAGATGAAAATACTGATTTTTCTGCCACATGTTAACTGTATAGAAAGCCAATCACTGTATTATAGGCACCGTATTATACTGCAGTGCTCAAGAATATTTGTGTGGTATTTATGAGACTTGCTCTTTTGGGATGAGAGAAGACAAAAATTGTACAATTTGATCTATGGCATCTAAAAGCATTGCAGTTGTGATATAATTTTTCTCTAGCAGAAACATAACACACTGCTACAATATTCTTTAAATTCCACTGGTGTCCAAATTAGTCAAATAAGATAAGTGGTTTGTTAAAGAGTGAGTGTGTAATTTTAGCTGTTATCCCCAGGCATGTCAGTATTTTTCTTATCTCTTGAAGGCCGCTGATGACTGACTCCTGCAAACTGGGGGGAACCCGTACTTAAACTGTTTACTTTGCTCTAACTGGGCATTTCTAAGACATTCCTCACCAAAGAGGTCTGGCCCAAATCCCACGTCTCTGTAAAGGAACCTTTTTCTGGTTTAGGCTTTATTCATTGGACATATATGAAAACTTATTGAATCTTTTAATTCACATGATATTATGGGATAAATAAGAGAATGACACTTCCCCTCTGTTGAGGCAAGTGTTAACATTTGTTTCCTGCATTGTCTTTGATGCCATGAGCAGAGACTCCATGAATGCCTGCTGCTAATAGTCAATATTTGGTAGAAGGCTCTTAAAAGGAAAGGGCAGTTGTTTATTCAACCAGTCCGTGAGCCATATGCTATTTTTAATTTTAACATTTCTGTTGCTGTAATTCATGTTCTAAGCAAAAAATGATCTCTGATCAAAATTAAATCATAATCTCAGTTCTGAATACTGTCAGCAAATAAAGCATGCTGCTTCCATTCAAACGTGTAACTGTGGTAAGGATCATTAATCCAAATGGGTCAGTCCTTTAAGACCATCAATTCTAACACATTGTATTATGAAACTGTGGTGCTATGAATCTGGTCTGTTCTGGGGAAAAGGAGACAGGCAGTTTATTTCATACATGCATCACAAATATCATGAGATTCGTATGATCTATACATTTCCTACAGTCTAAACTTTTGACTTTGCCAGAACCATTATGTGTTGCTAGTCTACTTCATCCATCAGCAAATGTGTCTGCTTTGAAACTGCTTTTCCCATTATACTACAGACAGAGCAGGACAAATTTTTTCAACTTCAACATTTCCAATAAGCAATACAGTTTCAGCTACACCAAATATTTAATAAAATCGTGTTTGTTTTCATGAAATGGCTCATTTGAAATTTCTAAAAAAGCCCCTTATATAGTGTTTTTTATTTAAAATACTTTAAATTGTATTTGAAAAAAACTTTCAACATTTATTTTTGTTTAATAAAGTAATAACATGTTCTTAACACTTAAATAAAACAGTATTCACCCTGAAACAATTTTTGATTTTTCAGAATTTTCAGTGGTCCCTCCATTTTCTTATTTTTTGTCATCATTCTAATATGGATAATGAAGCTGTCATTCCTGGCAGAACTGAGGAATTAATTTTGTCATGGGCATGAGCTAATAATGACACTTGGAGAATAGAGTCTGGGAGGTCTCATTCTTACGATAACCTCTTTCTTTTTTTTAAGCATATGCTTCAGAAGGGAGATTTTTAAGAAGGACTATAGCTCTAAGTTGATTGTACAATTGTATGTAATTTCTAAAGTTTTTATTGGAGTATTCAGATGCTAACAGGAAATGTTAATAATTAAATGAATGCATTTAGGACTACAGTTTCTTATGAAAAGAACTGAGTTAGTATTTTTAAGATGTCTCATCTAACATTATATAAACTATATTCATGTATGTCATGCTCCCAATGTATATGGGAAGCCCATGTACTGTATATTATTCCACACTGATTTCACTGTGTTTTTACAGGAAAGAAAACTGCCATGTTTTGGAAGAAATTAATAGCAGTGCTAGTTAAGTGTTTGCAAACAACAGTTCTCTACAGCAGTCTTTTATTGGGCTCTTTCATGTTTTTTTTCCTAAAAGTATATAAATTCCTGCCTCTTCCACTAAGTTACTATTCAGAAAAACAGTTTATGGTTGAGGATTCAACCAAATGGTTAAACATATCCCCCAGTCCGAAAACACCCAATCACTTGTCCGTAGAATTCCTGCAAATAATCTCAGTGACAGAAAAATATACTCATTGTAATACCTTTTTTTTTTTTTTTTTTCTTTTTCCTAAACCACTTCATTATTCATAGCGGTATATGGACTGCATATAGAGCTTGGCTTATGCATGTTCCTTCCACATTTGGGTCTCTAGTGAGCTGTTAAAATGATCTTAGCACATTCACAAGGCTTTTCATTACAGTCTAGTCCAGTAATAGAAATGATCAATCTATATCATGATCAAATGACAGGACATGTAGAACCTGCCTGTGCTTAACCAGTTGGTGTCACGTGTAGGGTTTTATCTGCTAGCTACATCTTGAATAAGTTTGTGTTGGGGAGCGCTGCATTCTTCTTGGACGTTTTTCAGAAGTTCATTTACAAGGCAATGGAAATAGGAACAGATACTTTTTTTCCTCCCTTATGAAATGATGTTGGATTTTGCTTTTTTCCTATTGGATCTTCAGCACATAGAGATTACATGTGTATCCAATGCTGGAGATATTTACAAAGCTATCATTTGCTATATTAAGTTGATTGTCTAGGTCAGTCATGCCTATACGCTGCTTGTTGACATGCACTTAACTATTTGTATTGACATTTATGGTCTGCATTATATTAATGGTTTATGATTACATTCTAAGATTGTTACATGTAAGTGAGTTTGTCCTCCAAATGTACGTCTTCTATGACTATGGTGGTTTTGCAGATTCCTGTGCTTGCTGAGAAAGACATGACTAATGATTCAGAATTATATATAACCTGATAAGCTGTCGGTGACAGATATACATTACATGCGCTAGCAGTAGCCCAGATGTCAGTGTTATAGGATACCATTCTCCCTCCAGCAATCCTTAATTGAGATTCAGCTTTGTTTTCTAGATTTTATGAAAGTCTTCAAAATTACTGGCACAGAGTTATTTGAGACTGGAGGCTGGATTCCTGATGTTGCACATTCTCTTCTAAACCCATTTTATTTATATAGGAGTTCTGTAAAATAATGCAAGTGACTTCTAATTCTTCACCGTCCAGATAGGTGTATTTTGATGAAAGGGGTCCAGCTTCCTAAGACTATTGTAGTGATGATATTTTAAAATTTCTTAAAATTTACTCTGGAAAAGTATGAGGCCTGTGAAGAGAGAATTAAATCAATGTTCATTCAAAATTGGCTTACTTAATATTCTGACTAATGCATGGCCTCGCTTTTTAGCTCTGTTTGTTCTTTTTCCTCCCTGTCTTTCTCATCTAAAAAATGATAACAAAGACACTTAAAGTTAGGAAAGGTGTTCTCCTGGTGAAGGCACAGGAGCCTGGAGTTCAGGAAGGCTGGCTTTCATACCCTGTTCTTCCAAAGGTGTTGAGGATATTTGGGGAATATCAGTTAATTTGGTGTTTCCATCTCTGCATCCAAAAAATCAGACGCTCTGTCAAGAATCATATTGTACATAAGCAGCCAATAAGTACTAGCTGACTTTCATATCCAGTGATGAAATTTATGATACAAATGGAAAATATTATCTGCTTTTACAAATCATGGCCAAAGACAAAGTATCATTTGCTAACAAGAGGGCTTTGTCTGAGTTAAAAGAACTCAATAGTAATCTTATAATGTGATTTCTGTGTTACAATGCTGAACATGTGTAGCTGGTTCTACCATTTCCAATGAAGTTATTCTCTTTTCTGACAGTAAAAGTAACAAGAAGCTTTACAGTCGTGAAGAAAGTGAATTGGTTCTGATTTATATGAGACTTCATTGCCTTTTCACTGTAAAAACCTATCATAATGATGAGATTCCAAGATAATACAGCCATATACGCACTATTCAGTACAGCAGTAATTTATTCTGTACTCAGAAAAAAAGTTTATGTAATTTATTTGCATTTATGTAATTTTTCTGGTTTTTTATTACTCACTCCTGGTCAAGTTGAGTTGTAGTTGTCTTTGAAGACTAAGATGGCTTTAGGTGCCTAAATGAGGTTTAAGTTAAAGTACAAAAGTTTGAAAATCATTTAGTTATTGTAATAGTATGTTGTACCTCTAAAGGTGGAGAAGCCAGCTTTGAATTGTATAAAGTCTTAATTTCTTATGGCAGGAAAACATCAAAGTATACTATATCTGCTATAAGATTCATTAAAGAAGCAGAAATTGTAGGATTAAAGTTGACACCTGCTTTCTGCTGGCAAGGGAATTCACTCAGACTTGAGTAGAAAGGTGACTGTTGATCCTCAGCATATGAAACCAACTGATTATTTGAGATTTAGTCACCGTCTGCTTTTCATAGAAATGAAACTCGCAAAGGAGTTTAGAGCTGCCCTGGAGAGACCACAGTGACAGGCATCCTACAGGCAAACACCAGCTTTTCTTCCTCATTTAATATTCTTCTGGAAAGACAAAGCTCACTTGATGCTTTAGATCACTAAAGCTAATATTAAAAAGCTTCAAGAGACAGTTTTTTCTCATCTGATTATTTTCCTTCCAGGATACCACTGGTGGTTTTTTGTTTTGTTTGTTTTAAACAGTGTAATGCAAACCTGGTTATGCCAAAAATCAGGTTACATACTACCTGTGCACTACTGATGAGCCATGTAGTGTGAAAAAAATTAAACCCCTGACATTATTCAACTGCAAAGTTGATTGAAGAAGGTTCAAAACAAGTAACTTCTTGCAATACCCTTTGGCGATGCATTTGAGACACAGGCAAGTTGGCAATGGAGGGGCAATAACTTCTTCAGAGCAGCAGAAGCTGCAAAGACACCATGTTCAAACAGGCTCGCAACAAAGGTTGCATGTTCTGCATCTTGGTAGGGTCCTTTTATAGTGTTTAGTGAATGCACTGAAAGAAGGTTAGCTTAAATTTAGTGATGTTTTGTTTCTAATGTGCTTTGATATTTTTTACTAGGAACTTCCTTATACCACTGTCTGTATGGTAGCCATGCCAGGAGATAAAATTCTATCATTTTTCACTTCTAAAGCATGCCTGGAATAAATAAATGACTACATTTTGATTTGGTATTTTTTTATAGTGAAAGCTGATGCCAACAGAAATCTAAACTCAATATGTGTTCACTGACTTATCTTGAAAACTTTCATGAATTTATCCCTGATATTCATCCCTGGTGTACTTGATAGAATTTTGCTGAAAGAGAATGAATTCTGACAAGTTAGGGGTAAAAAAAAAAAAACCAATTCACCTATCCCACACTCTGCCTGCCATCGTGATATCTGATTGTCTTTGCAGGCTAAAGGGAAGGAAGAAACACTCTTTTCTTTGCTACCTTTGCCATGAAGTACATCAGAAAAGAAGCATTTTGAAATGCAGTCCTTGTTCTTGAAATGGAGAGTTGATGGTCAGTAATTTGAGTGGAAGAACAGTATAGAAATGAGGGTCAAAAAGCAAGTATATCATACTCTTCATAGAACTTGGAAGTTTCCCATTGAACAATAAAGAGGAGCACTGGGACTAGATGTAAAAAAAAAAAAAAAAGAAAAAAAATGCTCAAGGGGATAGACCTACCTCAGTGTGATTCATTGATTTAGACACAGCTATATATGTCAGGTAACGATGAAATGTTGAGACAGCTGAGATTGTTCACTTAGTGAAGTCAATCCCTTAGTAAGTGTTGGTGGTATTGAAATGAAGTGTTAAAGAATTAGTTAGCTGACTGTGAAAAAAAATGAATAGGTCTTTCAAATTACCTAATGGAAAGCTAAAGGCATTAGCTCCCAACCAGGGAGTATTAAAGATCTTGTGCTGCATTCATTGACACGAATGGAATGACTATGAATCAAGCTCTACTACAGAAGATAAACAGCTTTCTGGTAAATACGTTTGGAAAGAATCCACTGTCATGCATTTCAGGCTTCCCTACAGCAGAAGGAGTTCATGTGTGCTTAGACTGTCTGTTGCATTGCTACTTTTACTAATCACCGTACTATCATAATTAAAGATATCAGTAGTGTGTGCAGAATTTTAAGAGTAAAATGAGTTTGATGGTCTTAAAAAGCTTAGAGCTTAATTGAATATTATATTTCTCCAACACATTGTAGCAGTTAGACTTCTGATATATTCATACTTCTGAAGGATTTGCTTATTAGAAAGTAGGGGAGCTCTACCTAGAGTTCTTAACTTGCAGAGATTTACATCATACAGAAAAACTTTTTTTTCCCCCTCTCCTCTTTCTATGAAAGAGGTTGTCAGCTGCGGGCTGAAAGACAAGTGTTGCTCTTGAGTCACAGAACTGGTAGATTAGAGCCTTTTATTAATGAATGCTTTCAGTGCTTTCAATTGATAAAATTAGGAACTTGGCTCTGCCAGCTGAAAACTCAGGGAGAATAAAATATTGTCTGGAATCATGGAAACTACTAAATCCTCCCATGACAATATTTAACAGGTTGGCAGAGGGGATAAAATTACCGTTCATAAAAATGCCGTGCAGATGGTAAAGCTATGGGAATTAAGACTGGATCAAAATTCTCTGAAAACATCAAATCATGGAAATCATAGTGGGGATTGATTAAGTTGGTGTGGAAATTGCTTCTGCCTTAAGATTCTCTAAGGACTTGTTCAGATATTTCAGTTAGTTGATAAATCATCTAGTGATTTTCAACATGTGCTGTGTTTTGATATTTTGACTGAAAACCACACATTTTAAGAGTTAGCTCTTTATAATGTAGATTGCTTGGTTTTGTAGGTATTATGTGTGCAGTGTGGAAAGGGAGCACAGCAACTGGCTGATTTCTTGGATTGTACCCTTTTAAGTAATTAGACACATATTTTGACCCCTGCATTGGTATTGGGTCCATTTGCATGGAAGAAGCCTTGAGACAGAGGCCTTTGTCTTTATTTAGCAGTAGTTCTTTCTTAAGTCACTTAGGAGATGGCATGCAGCATCTTTCTAGTTTCTATACTGAGAGGGTAAGGAGCATGGACAAAGGCTTTGGCTTCTCCAAGGGTACTTGTGCCACTGAACAAGAAATCCTTGACAAACCTGAATCCTAAATTATGCTATTTTCATGCGTAGTCAGCTTAACTGTGATCGCATGGGTAGAATTCTTATTTGAACATAAATAAGATCCCTGGATTATTAGCACATTTAAAGACTGTGACACTCCATGTGACAGTGGTGCAAAGCAAAATGTTTTAAGGAAATAAGAGGCTTTACATTACAATTTGTATCAGTGGGGTCCTTACTGATATTGTGATAGATGCCCTAAAATTTTACCAGCTACTTCCTCAGTGGAAACTTCACACCTTATGCTCATTCAATTTTGTGTTGAGTTGCAAAAAAATGGGAACAGCAGAGGGAATTCAGTATCTGACTTTACAAGACAAACCAGGTACAACTGTAGATGAAATCCATGTTCTTTTGATTCTGCACACTTATGCTTCTCTTTCTTCAATACTTCTCTGAACATACTTCAAAAAGAATCTTGTGCCTTTTTATAAGACCAAATATATATTGACATTTGATTTGGGATGGAGTCAATTCGGAATATAAACAATTTGAAACTGTTAAGATGCTTGGAGGCATTTTTGTTACATTGCTCTAAAATTTGGGCCACATAAAGGTCAGCAGAGAAAAATAAGACTTGGAAAACAAAAGAAAAAAAGCTTATTTCAAAGAAAGTGAAAGAAAATTGCTAATTTACTGTAAGATATAGATATGCAGAGAGTAATTTAAAAATATGTATTTTAAAAAAAACCAACGTTGCCTGTTCTACCAAAATGTTGTATGCCATTATCATGAAATACTTGTACAAAGCAAAATTTTCATGATTTATGGTGTTTACTTTTTGCATATCTCAGCTCAACAATGAAAGGAGTCTATGCAGTTGCTCTCGGGCTTAAAGTCAGCTCTTACTTAGTATCAACAGTCTATCAACTAATAAAAGCTACAATGTTTGATTTACAAACCCTCCAGGAGAAAGATTTTGTTTGTTAAAAAGGACCTTTCCCTGTACTGTTAAAAGAATCACAGAAATATTTGCTGTTTGTTTTAGGTTTATACATCTGGCCTCAGTTTCCTATCAAATATTTGCACTTTTGAGATAAAAATTGCTGGTTTCTGTCAGCAGTGCACATATCAACAAAGGAAAACAAGAACAGTAGTGGGAGTGGAAGACTTTGATCTTTCACATTTTTCTCTCCAGCTGCTGATGGTGATTTTTGACCCCCATGTGTTAAAAAGGTCAAGGAATCCGCTGCTAAGTTCATTCCAGGTGTCCTCAGATTGACAACAGATTTGTTTTATGGGGCACTGAAAACAGAGAGACAAAAGACATTTGGTCTGAGGTAGTGCAGGAGGGGGAGAGTGAGGAAAAAATGCTTGTGTGGGCAGCATGCTTAAAACAGCAGTAAAGCACTAGAGGAATCTAGTAATAGCAGCAGTGATGGCCAGTGGTGGAGTCCCTGACAACCAGGAAATCATTTTTGTGAATAGATGTTATTTAATAAATGCCAAATATTGTTCATAATTATATTGTAGTTTGTTTACACACTAAGCTGATTGTAAGAAAAGAAGAGAAAAAAATAAAGGAATGCATATTCTGGGTCAGGAATTACCTGGAGATACATGCCACACGTTCATTTTTCATCATGAAAAAATGTCCTTCATTTAAACACCTCTTCTGCTGCTGCAGGAGCTGAATCATTCCTACAATGTATTATTTTTAACAAACCAAATTAGTCATATTGATAAAATGAAGTAACAGTATTTCACAAATTAGAACTACTTAAAATCTTGCATTATAGGAATAGTCTTTTTTCTCTATAAAAAGGTGATTTCACACAATGTTGACAGTACACCAAACATAAACCTTTCAGATTTTGCTTTGCAACGTGCAGTTGTTGGTGCAAGACATTTTGGACCTATTGAATTAATGGTTCTTTGGTCACTTTCTGAGATATTTAGTACTTACACCTATTAGAGCCTTGCTCCTGCAGGCCTAGAGCCCATGTAACTTTGCTACAGGGTGTGAAACCATTGAAACTAAGCTTAAGAGTACTTTAAAAATATCACAGTTCTCAACTGTGATTCTGGACTCCTTGACTCCTTGTTATAATATAGGAATATCACTGGCATAAATATTTTGATAAGTTCTTCATAAAAAAATCAGTACATGATAACCATGAAGGGTATTGATAAGCAAGTATTATTTACTTATATATATCACAGTATTTTTGAAGCTTTGTTGTGGTAGGTGCTTTTCCCAGTGCAGCCTTAAATGTGTGCAACAGTAAGTACATGGGTAATTCTGTTGAAGTGTGTGCACTTTAGCAGGACTGAAGTCAAAGTGAAAAACGTGCCTTGCTGGAGAATACCCAAAGGCAAGGCAGACGAAAAATAAAGGAAAAAAATGTTATTATACTCATTTTAGTGATAGCAAGTAGATACACAGAGGTTAAGGTACTTGCCTCAGGCCACAATGAAAGACTGTGAAACAGTCAGGAACTCAACCTGATTTCTTTTATCAATTCAGTCTTAAGCATGAGATATCCCTCCTTTTGGAGCAAAATTGTCTTACGTAATTTTTGACAATGTCAAAGTAGGATATTTCCCTGCTGTAAAGACTCATGAGTTACATTCTGTTCTGGTGGAAATTTGTAGGAACTCACTGCTACTCAGAAACTATGGAAAAATTGATGGTTTAGCGTACCTTAAAATGTTAGGCTAGAGCAATTCACCAAGAAGTAATGACTCAAAGCTATCAAAAAACTTTTTAGGTGTGTAGAAGTATGTGTGTATGTCTCCATAGATAAGGGAGGCAACTTTCCTGTTACACTTTCTATGTCTTTCCATATTTCTTCAGGTTTATATATTTGAAGCGCTTACATGTAAATCTGGCTGGTGTAATGGGATTGTATAAGAATGCAAATCACAAACATATTTGTTTGCCTAATGTTTCTTGATGACATTTTTGTCTTGATGACAAATTTACCTAATATTTAGTAAAAAGAAGAAAAAGGCATAATACCACAAACTCAGAAATCCCTTCAAAGGTAAAAGAAATGGGACAAGCAGGAAGAGAAAGAGGAATTTTTCTGCTTGTCAGTAAAATTCCTATACCAAATTGTATCCATTTTGGAGCTTGGTGCTCATGTGCCAACTCTCTTTTCCTGCTTGTTCGCTGTGATATGCTTGGTTTCGCTTAGGCAGGTTCAGTCTGTGTTACTACTGTGATAGTTCTTCACTCCGCAGTGGTGTTTTCAAGGATAAAGTGGCTTTCTCATGCTCACAACCATCTACTCATATAATTAGTTGGGCGCTCCTTTTCTTTCTGGAGGAACCAGAGGAACTGTGCCTTTTCTGGTGTGCTAGGCAGTTAATTACATCTCCTTCAAATTCCGTCTGTGTACTTAATGTTATGAATGTTTTATTAGCAATGTACAGAGAAAGAAAATGGAAGAGAGTGATGTGTCCTGAAAAGTAATGTTAAATTGTCACTGAAGTCTTTACAAGTTTGAATTCCTTAAATATAATTACCCTGTCCTCTTAATATGGTCTGAAATTGTTTCTCTTCTTTAATCTCTGTGCTCAGCTTTGTGTTTTGGCATAATACATATATGCTCTCTGCCTTCCTAATTTTGAAAACTAAAAATCAAATCAGCTTCATTAAAAGATACCAATCTAGTTATTTAAAACAAAGGACTCGCTTTGTCACTAACTATCCCACTCTAATTACACTTAAAATTAAGTCTATCATTGAATAATCTGGTTTAGAATGTAAAGAAAAAATCTCCATCTGTACTTACCTTGACATTTGGTCAATAGACACATTCCATGGATTTTCCTTTAAAGAAAACAAATCTAGCATGTCAGACAAAGCTTTTCCTTCAATGTAAGCAAGTGAAGGGTCTTTGAACTCAATGACACTGTGTGTAGTTTCTGCTCAGCTATTGAAAACTTTTGCTAAGTATTTTCAGTCATCTGAGCAAAGGCATTTTGTTGCTTGACAAATCTCTAAAATTTTGTTGCCCAGAAGCCTCAAGCTGGAATATTTATTTGTGCCTTTTCTCCTGAAATAACCATAAACTAGTAATATTTGTGAGACTTAACAATTCTTATTGAATATATTAATGAAGTGGTCTTTGGCAGTCTCCCCAGGCTTTTGACAATCAGAGTTTTGTCAGATAACGGGAGTATTGGTGAGAAAAAAATCAATATGAATTTAATATGGAATTATGAATTAATCCTGTTAAACTTGCCTGTCATGTTAACTTTTCATTTTTAAAGTGTTTCATATCTTTTCTCTTTTCTCCATGGAAAAAAAAGTAGTCTATCTTAATAGCTTTATCAAACTGCACACACAGTTTGTTTTCTTTTTAACTTCTTTCCATTGTCTTCCAGTTATTAGCACTGATAAAGCTTTTAAGGCACCGGAGACCCTAAAATATATCACTGTCTCTCAGAAAACAAAGTACTTGAGAGAAATATTGAGATCAATTTCAACTGCCTGTAAATAATGGAACATGGAGTTTTTTCCCCTAATTTCTTGTCCTCAAAGAGTGTTTGTTTAGAGTACAATTTCCTGCATGATACCCCACACTAAATAAGAAGGTTTTTGACTCCTGCTGAGAAAATAAAGCCAAAAAACTTGTCTTAGTTGAGGTTTGTATCCAGGTCGTGTTTCAGATCATTTCCAGAAATACTTGTTTGGTTAAAATTGAAGCTTTGGCTATAGGAACTGGGATCCTCTTGTGCCTCTTGTGCCTTTGCCTTAACCTGGAGCGGAAATACTCCAGTTGACTTTAATGGAAGTGGCTTTAATTAGATCAGACCATACAAAATGTGCAGATGCATTTAGAAAGGAGAATGTTTTCCTGTAATTGCTCTATACTCGGCAGTTATAAATATGTTCATAAAGTAGCTTGGACTGATGGGAGCTGATGAGATTCTGAACGATGTAATTATACACTTTTGCCATCTAGTACAACCAAAAAAATGTTTATCTGTGTTTTTTCTTGTCTATATTAATATGCTGTAGAAGTAAATAAAAATCCCTGCAGCAGTGGAAAGCATAATCATCCTGATTGTTTATTCCAAAAATCCCATTCACTTAAAGGGCAGGCAGTCTTGTCTTGAGTAGCAACACTGAGCAGATGCTTTTGTTATAATAGCCAGAGAGGAATTTGGGTTGTAAAAATTGTATTTTTAATAGCAATGCAGCAAATCTGGCATAACAAACTTCATAATGATTTCCATGTATGTGTATTCTTGGACAGCTCATGGTGCAATCATTACAGGTACTATTTTACAATGCTATAGGTGATATCTGGACATAGTAACACTTCTGAGCTTTATGTGCAACCATATGCCCCTGACCCCATTTTAGAATCACTAGTGTAATGGCTGTGACTGGTCCTATCAACCATAACACATACTGATATTAATCATCATTCTTTTGCCTGTCTCCCTCTGGAGTTACTCCTCTGCATCTCAGCCTGCTTATTCCTTAATTGTATCTGGGGGTCCCAGATTTTCCTTGCGTTTCTCAGTTTTAGTCTGCAGACAAACTCAGCCTGCATTACCTTTGTTGGCTTTTTGCCAGACATCTATTATTGCTATTTAGATAATGTTCAGGTAACCTATAGTAAACACTGTATTGCCAAATCTTGGTCTAAAAGCAATTTTACAAACTCACTCAAGACCTTTGGCAAGTTAAATAGGGAAAAAATCAGTAAACCATCATGTTCTAAAAATAATTTAAACTGTCTTTTGAAATTCATTGACTAATGTGGCAACAGACAGAAATAATATTAAACCAGAAAAAACTCCCTAAATGACAGTAAGATGTGCTGTAATGCAGCGATCAGAATAAACTTACTAACCTGGGAGTTTCTAATATAGCTCCATCCACAAGACAACTCACCAAGATGTGCAGGGCAAGACTGGCAGAAGAGGTGAAAAGGATGACTTCAGGAAACATTTTCCCCCTAAACTTTTTGTATGAGCCAAAACATTGTTTGCATTCTGGCTGCTGAGAAATCTCTTTCCTTTCTTACAGTCTATAGGGAAAAAGAGCTGTGTTCCTCATGACAGATTATAAACAGTCTTTCAAAAAAAAAGTTTGCCCAGACAGCCCTGCTGATGTGCCCACAGGGATAGGGAGCAGTCCCTGCTTGACAGAGAAGATGGCTAGAAGCACTCATCGCAGTCTTTTACCATTGCAGGCTACTGCTTTCCCAAAGAATGATGAAAATAGGCTTCCCTGCATCCCAGCATCTATGGATCGCGTCAGATAACAGAAATGGTTTATGCACGGATTACTTATTGACCAGTTGCCGAATTGTTACTGGTGCACTTTATTTTCTCATGCAAACCTAATGTACAGTGAACAACTGTAACATTAAGAAGGCTTTCATGAAGTCAAACTAATAACCAACCAGTTTGCAAGTATATAAATTGTACCTCAGGTAAACTGCACGGAGCAAGTCACAGGGAGGCCACTGGAGGAGTGCAAGCAGCTTATAGAACAACAGCGTTTTTTAGAAGATAGAGATAACCTTCCTCTTTTATAATTCACACCTGCACCACAACCTGCCTTCGGTAGAATGTGCTGGGATTTGTCCTTGTGCTTGTTGTTCCTGCTTGAGCTTTGAACTGCCACCTTCCATGATGACTGTCCCATCACTTCTGCTTTGTGTCTTCCAAGGACACTGCTCACTCACTACTGCCAGGCAGGGCTTCTCTGTAGATTATTGAGCCCCTGAGGAGCACTGTCTGAAAACAAAAATAATAGAGATGATTTTAAAACTAGAACACTTCCCTCTACTTTTAAAAAGCTAAATGGGGAGACTTTTCATTGCAATCAGTTCAGGCTTCCTCCTTATTCCTTGGCTTTTACGTCATGAAAGAGCCAAGCCCAAGATACTCAGATCTAGCTTCCTGAAGCTCAGCTCCTCAATTCATGTGCGACTAAAAGTGAACTGACTTTCAATTCACTACTGAATTCAGAACTGACTTCCAATTCAGTTTCAATTACAGCATACCTGTAGCTTCACTGAGAGCCCTTTGTACACATCGTTTGGGGTATTGCATTAGGGCACCTTTCCATTCACATGGAATGCTCAGTGAAATGGTACTTACAGGCACGGCCAGGTGTCCCTGTCTGCGGCACAGTGGTCTCAGCCTGAGATTTCAGGGGTTCTTACTGAGCCCAGCAAACTCTTAACAATGAAACAAGGGAGGAAAATTGTACCCCCAAAGACTTTGTTTGGGGTTTTTTGTCTTTTTTTTTTCTTTTGCTATCCAGTCAGGCACACATTTTTTATGCAGCTTTTTTCTTAAAGCATCTTCTTGCCCTACAGAAACTGACACTGTAGATGAGCTTCCAAAATTTCCATGCTGGAGGAAGGAAAACCTGCAGTCCTGAAGATTTACAACAGTTTCAGATTGCTTCATTCTATCACAGACAAATCACATTGCCTGCTTATCTCACACTCCTCTCACTTAATGCAGAATTTTTAGGCATTTTCCCAATGCAAGCCCTTAGCTAACCTCTTCACATTATTATGCCTTCTCTGTGGTTCACTTTTAATTTGCAGATACCATTCTTTCCATTTTGTGGACTTTTCTTGCTAAATTTGGGAAATTAAACAGGCTTTCAAACACAGCTTGATTGATTGGCAGTAAACCTGGACATACAACTTCAGAGAAAATTATTAAATTAACAATAACTGATAGTTATTGTCACATCTGGGACAGATTTTAAGTCTTTTAGAGGGACTCTTTAGTAGCATGGTGTTGTCTGTTCTCAGCTGTCAAGGTATTTAATAGAAGATTTACCAGTATGACTTTAAATTATGGTAATGTTAGCGAAACAAGATTACCACAGAGGGAGGGAGTAGCAGAGAAGTCTATTTCACATGCAGGAGGTTATGAAAAATCTACTGCTGTATTTCAGAGATGAACAAAAGGCTGCAAGCAGAGAGAAAAGAGGGTATTTAATGTCACAGCTAAACACCCATCAAAAGACAATAGGTACATGGACCCTCCTGTGTGCCAAAAAGCAGAAAATACTTACGCTTTGAAAAGTGTCATCCTAGGCTCTCAGAATTAGGCCTCACTTCAAATACCTGTTAAGTATGATTCTGAACAACAGGGCCATCGAGCTTAACTTATTTTGTCAGGAGAAGGTTGAGAGTGAGAATTCTCACAGTCTGTGTGTTCTTCTATTTTGTGTTACCATGACAGAGGATTTTGAGGATTGAGCTGCATTACTCTATTTTTTTTTCTGTAGTGTGGAGGTCTCAGACTTAAAATCAGGATACTGCTTGTGAATTAATTTTGTGTGATTTTAGGGGAGGAGAAGAGGCAATTTTTGTTGGGTAAGAGAAGGACAAACACTAGGTGTATTGCAAGAATTGATCAATGAGATCCTGGCATTGAATGGGTTGGCAGTCAAAGGCTGTAAATGCATGAGCTGCTCCAGCCCTGTGAACCACTGCCTCTTGATCAGGCTCCACTGAGGTCCATGGAGAGATCAACCTGATCAGACTCTCTAGACAAAATTTCAGAAGATGGAAAATGTGTCTTACCTCTCCTCTTTCCTTACAGGGAGTTAGATTTTTATTCCTGTACATTTTGGAAAAGGTATGTTTTTTTAGACAGGCTGGTGTGGTAGTTTCGTACTGCATAGGATCAATTATTAGAAACAGTGTGTTGCTTTTTTGGACAATCCAGAGCACTGGCTGACATGGAAGGATCAATATCAGATGGTTGGATGATGAGGTTTTGACGATTGTTTTTATATCAACACTTTCCCTAAAGCAAGGCAGGGAAATCCTTTCTTCCTTGCCAAGGGCTGAATAAGCCACCAGACACTTGTGGCAGATTGCATATTGATCCATGCTTTAACATTATCCGTTGTTGATTCTCTGAGGTGAGGGAAGGCCCATCTACATATTTCTATCTCTTTCTCTTCTGCTACAGTGCAAACACCTCTCAGCACGTCAGCGCTGCGCCACAGTTTCTTTTCCACTTTGCAACAAAACGTATGGGCTTTAAGAAGCGGTATAGAAGGTACGAGGCAGGGAAGCTGGCACAGGGGGCTTGAGTATCACAGCTGCTTCCTGGAAGGAGCCATGGGCCAAATTCTGCTTCTCATGCAAGCTACTGTGGGAAGGGTGCAAGGGGGCACAGACCACATCAGGGGGCTGCATCTGACTCCTGGTGACACCCAGTAATTTCAGAACAATTCACATTGCTGTGAGCCTTATAAGATGGAGTCACAGACTCGCTCTTCCATCATTACAGACTATAATATACAGAATGAATATACAATAGTAAGCAATGACTGATGGTCCCTACTAGACTTTTGTATTCAGATTCTGGTCGAATAATTAGGTTTACTTTTTTTTTAATAGGGAAAAGACTGATAGTAGCTTCATCTAGGCTATAGGAAATGGCAGCAGACTGACAAGTGGCTGAAGGCAGGGTGAGGACAGTCAAGATGGAAGTGATGCTGGGTTGGCGATAGGCCTTACTTTCATAAAAGAAACAGAAAGCAATCTAACAGCTAGGAGAATTTAGTGAGGCTGTGCAGTGCTAAACTGAGGCAAGAGCTTAAAGACTGAATAGCAAACAGCTTGAATAAAAGTGAGCTACTGCTGCTGAGTAGGGAGATGGTGCCCACTCCCCAGCAAATTTCAGGTAAGACATAAAACTATGAAAATTAACTTTGGAAAATGTGAGATACATAGAAATAGCTGGAAAATGTGACTGCTCTAAAATTTCTGTCATCTTTGTAGCCAGAAGAAGAATTAGATCGGGAATGTACTAACTGTTGATTTGAAAGCTAGTGATGTTGTAAATAGTTTTTTGGGGGATTTCAGTCTAAAATTTTATTGTCCCTATAATTTCAACAGTGTATTCAGGACTGAGAAACATATAAACGAAAGAGAAAAGAAAGTGAAATATTGTGGTAGGTGATATTCAAGTTTAGAACTTCAATTAAGTTGGAGAATGGTTATATTAAATGAAAATAAAGTTTTGAAGGGAATGGGGCAAGAAAAGCAATTTCTAATCACCAGGAGGAAGCATAAAGAGTGAAAGAACAAACCATCAGCCACATAAAAATATACCTTTACTGTTTTTTAATAAAAACTTTACGTTAGAGACTTTCTGAAAGGGCGGGTGGGGGGGAATGCAGGAATTCCTCAGACCCAGGCAGCGGCAACAACCAGTGCAGATCAATGTATCTTCCATCTTCTGCAAGTAAATGTCTGTGGTGGGTTGACCTTGGCTGGATGCCAGGAGCCCACTGAGCCTCTCTATCACTCCCCATCTCAGCAGAACAGTGGGGAAGAAAATAAGATGAAAAAAAAAAAAAGGTGTGTCAAGATAAAGGCAGTTTAATGAAGCAATAACAAAAGTTGTTTGCATAGAAGCAACGGAAAACAAAAGATGTTATTCTCTACTTCCCATCAGCAGGCGTTGTTCAGCCACTTCCCGGGAAGCAGGGCTTCAGTATATCAGTATACGTAGTGGTTGCTTTGGAAGACAAACGTCATAAATAACAAATGCCCCTCCCCCGCCTCCTCTTCCTTTCTCTTAGGTTTTACATCTGAGCAGACATCATATGTTACGGAATATCCCACTGGTCAGTTTGGGTCAGCTGTCCTGCCTATGTTGCCTCCCAAGATCTTGCCCACCCTCAGCCTGCTGGTGGTGTTGGGGGGCAAGGTTGGAGAGACAGCCTTGGTGCTGTGCGAGCTCCGCTCAGCAGTAGTCAACACACTGGTGTGTTATCACCACCTTTCTAGCTACCAGTACAGGCACAGCACTATGAGGGCTGCTGCGGGGCTCAGCCAGACCCAATACAATGTTTTCTAGTAACTTCTGTCAAGGAAATTGTACCATGGCTGAAAATAAGACTTCCATGCATCAAAAATTACAGAATGAACACGATGACATTGAAACCAGAACTGGACTTTAAAAATTAGAAAGTCTTTCTGTCCAACAACGTGATAGGAATCTAAAAAGTATTTCCATATGACTTTTTCTCACTGAAGATAAGAATGTCCTAAAGGTTGAAGGCAAAGTTAAAATGTTTGGAATAGCTTATTGATGTTTATCCTGTTATTACCTACTTGACTAAATATTGCATAAATATAGGTGCAAACAATAAAGTCTAGAAACTTCTCTAGTCATATTTCCATAAGTGAGATCTTAATGAAATAGAGAAGTCTGACATGATATTAAGAAATTAGTGGGACTTCTCTGATGCACAAAATACATTATATGTGTAAGCTGTTGTATAACATAAAAACTTTGTACCTGAATCTGAGTCAAAATATGTACTAAAAAAGAGATTCTAAATTTTTAGAAAAAAATAAATCCTATCGAAGCCTTACTTTAAATAGCGCTGTGACTGAAATGATGATTATGGTTAGAAAAATAAATCTGACTGATTTCCAGAATTTTTTCAAGATGCAATGTCCTTTTAATAAGGGGAGAAATTGACAGGGAGAAAAAAGGTTTATAATACAGAGCTAATATCAGCTGAAGCTATGAAGAAACTACCAACACCCCACTATTAACTACCATTAGTCACATAACTTTTGAAAAAATCCAGCTACCTGTAAGTAGGTAGCTAATTATGTGGGAATCCATGACCTGCTGTTTACAGATCTGTGTGCATAGCATATTTTTCAGTTTAGCAGCCAACCTAGAAATGATAAAACCCCCAAACACAACAGGAATAGATTATTGAGGTGATGAATTTTTCTACTGATATTTCATTAACACCTCAGCACGACGTGAGAGGCATGGACTTACGCTCTCTTTCCCTTCCCCTGGGAGCAGAAGAGGGAATTGAATTTCCTTTGTCCTAGAGAAGGAGGTTAAGCCTGGATAATGGATGAGAAGGGATGATGTGGAGCTCTGGATTTCCCAGAGAAAATGTGTCAAACCTATCATCTTCAATGCAACTGAAATCTCATTTTTAGGTAAATAATTTTGGGGGAGCGGTTACCATCTCCACATAAACAGGACCCATGACTGCCCATCCTTCCTTAAAAAGGACAAGGACAAAGATTAAGCCAGCCCCACTTCTAGCATTTTCTAGAACTCCAAGCTATTTTTAGGCATATGGTAGCCAGCTGCTCTCAGGCTTATGCTGACAGGCCAGGATTTGTAACATTGTGCACAGTGTCAGTTTGTCATATATTACTTTTAAAACAAATTTGGGGGGAGTGGAATAGAAAGAGGGAACAGCAACAATTTTTAAGAGCTGCTGTTTATCATGTTTTTGCCAGGCTGAACATTCTCAGAGTTGACATGATCCTGAGCTCTCACACCATTTGATTTCACGTTGTTCATTTTTCATGCTCTCCAATACAATTGTGGAAATACATTGATCATCCTACTGAAACACCTGCACCAGTCAGCAAGAGAAAACTTCTGAATTGATATCTCTGCTCTGTCAGTGACGTGGCTCATGCAGGCATGTATATTTGCAAGGAGTGGATTGTATCTCACAAACTGTTCCTAAAAAATGCACTGCTTCCTCAGAGGTGGGACACAAGGAAGTATGTTTGAGGAAGCTGGTATATTCCAGTTTTTGTAGAAGATAGGGAACTATTTCACTCTACTTTTCATATATACAGAATCAGCAAAGAATGGCCAATCACAGAAGTAAAGGGCTGGAAAGGAAATGCAGGAGCCATCTATTCGATCTCATCCTCCTGCTCTAAAGCAAGAATCTCTTGGGAGATGGTTGTCATACTGCTTCTTAAAAACCTGCCAGTTGCAAGGGTTTCACAGCTTTCATAGATAAGCTGTTCCAGTGCTTAAATGTCCAGGGCTTGACTATTGAGAAAGATTTCTTCATATATTAAGTCTCCACTGCTGTCAGTGAGTATTCGTAGTTCCTCAGGGAAGCATGGAGAAAATCAGTCATTATACTCCTCATTGCAATATTTTATGTAATTGAAGAATTTACAGTATACTCTTTAGATTTTTGCTCTTTAAATGGAAGAATTCAAATTTTTTCAATGTTTCTGCAAAGCTTACAATTTCCAAACCTCTCATAATTTCTGTTGTTCTACTCTGGATTCCCATTAATTCCTTGAGATCTTTGCTAATGAAACACTTCAGCTGTGGCATCATGAGAAAGCAGATTTACTGCTTGTGGTTATAGGTGACCTCCCAGAAAATTTTCCTTTTCTTGCAGCACCTGCATATTATTAATTTGACTTATTCTGGTGCTGTGTTAAAACTTCCAAACGTCTCTTCAGTGCTGCTGCCAGTGCAGTTATTCCCCAGTTTATATTTGTACATTTGCTATTTTTCCTTTGTAAATGAAGTACTTTACACTTGCCTGATGCTGTTAATATACAAACATCTAGACTTACTAGAATTATGTCTTGCTCATGCAAGCTTCCCATAAAACGTTACCTGATTCTTAGTTTTAAAGATCATTAATGTTTATTTACCAATACCTTGTTATTTTATTTATTAAATTTGTCACTGTGCTCTGCTTTGCATACACTTATGCTTGCTCATGCATAGTTTATGAATATAGAAATTAGTATCTCATTAACTTGGTAATTAGGCCAATGATAAACAGCTGTTTGTTTACTGTGCAGGGCAAGATTTCTACTGAAGTTCCTTACCTTTCATGCACAGTTGTTTGAAATCTCTATCGTGATAAAAAAGTATATGGATCTGTAATATCCATTCTTAATTGTTCTTGCCAACTCAGTGAAATCTCAGTTTTTAAGACAGACAGAAATAAAAGAGAATTGCAGCATGTTTTAGATATCCAAGGAGCCATATTATGATGTGTATTAGTAAAACACATAGATGTTCATGCCATAGGCCGAGATCTCAGAGTCCTATATGCTGCACAAACATGCAGAAGGAACTTCCGAAAGATAGCAAGGGGATACAGACAGAGGGATGCAAAGCAATGATGTAACTATATTATTTACAAATGGTTTTCATGCTTTAAAAGTAGAGATTTCTATTGCATGTCCTTTCTGCAATTTGAGTTAGATTGAATTTTAATAGCATTTAGAAACCCATAATAATTGAGGTTATCAGGGCTTCTATTTGCCCTTAGATTTCAAGCCACTTTTGGCTTGGCCCCCTACTTCCCCAATGCACATACATTCCCAGGCCAGGGGGATGTTGCCTGTGGATTAGTGATGAATCACTCTCTGTCAGAGAGGAATTATTCAGAAGAATTAATTTTATGCCTTTGGAGGGGACATGATAACAGGTATTTTTTGAAGATCAGAATAATGCTTGTACTCCAGTGTTGCAGAAAGTGTAGAAATGTAGGCAGCAGATCTGGGCTGATATCCACAGTGCTCTGAAAAATCCTCCAACTGGTGGAACTATTCCTATGTATCTGAGTTCATGGATCAGAGTAGGGCACTGGGACCTGCAAAAGCAAAAAAATTACCCCTACTCTCACCTCTCTAGAGCAGCATGTGTTAGTTGAATTAACCTCCTCTTCATTCTGTAGTATTTGGTGTTTATCAAATAAGGAGGGATGCCTTGAACGTGGAGATGAATTCCTGTGCAAAAGTTGGGGTTACAGAGAGATCCTTTCCCTTCCTGCCTCCCAGGAGAATTTCAGATTGGAAAGCATGGAAATGTAGGAAATCCTTGCAGAGGTTATGCAAATTAAATTACCTTCTCATGTAAGGCAATACAGGCAAAAGATCAACCTGTTCCCAGACAAACCCCTTCTTTCAGGTTCCTTATCCACCAATAATCTTAGCTAGTTGAGTCTTCAGGTGGTTAACAGCATACAACCAAAACCTCACTTCGGTAGGGAGGGATTTTATTGTATGTTACCTGTTACTCTTTTTCATGATGAAAAATGGCAATGCTAGAAAGGAAGGAAGCATTACCCATAAGATTATTATTTGCTAGAAAGTTTATCAGAATTGAGTAATTAGCAGGCTATCTCATTAGTCACATTGCCAAAATGTAATTGGTATTCTTTGTTTCGTGCTGTCTTAGCAGTGATTTTTTTTTCATTGATTTCTCTGGCCTTTTAGTTTATTTTTAGAAATAGAAAATGTGTCATTCTAGCTGCTTTTTTCATTTCTGAGAAAACAGAATGTCCCGCAGTGGGAGAGTTTTCAGGTATTCATCAGCTATTCTTGAAAAAACATATGATCACACCATGGCCGCTCTGAATCTCAGTAGATGAAAGTGGGGAAATAAATTGCAGAATGCTTTAGGATGTGAGAAGTTGAGACGAATACATATATTTGAGTCCATTTTTTAAAATGGTAGTTGTCTTTTCTGAAAAACTTTATCGGTAGTGCAGGAGAAATCTTTGCTGAGTGATGTAGGATATTTTTATTCAAAATAAAAATTGACCGAAAACTGCAGTTTTTCTAAACCTCAAAATGCTGCTGAGTTCTCAAATATAAACAGAATAGAAACCTTTTTCAGTATTGATACTTTTATTTAAATCTTGCAACAAGTCAAATACTTAGTAAGGTGGACTGGGATTGCAAGACTACATTTCTAAAATGCTTGTACTCTGGTACAGTTGACTGCTGTGTATTTGACTTTTTCTTTGAAATCAGTAGAAGTCTTATGTATTATATTCTCTTTCCCTTCTTCGTTTTTTTCCCCCCATCTACAGGTCTAATGAATACTTCTCTGGGAAGTGTACTCATGTCCCCGTGCCCTGTACATCTCAGACTCTGAAGTCCAAGTATGGGGAAGGGACAGGCACTGAGCAAGAGGAGCAGACAGAGAGGGCTGAGACAGACACATTCTCTACTGCATGAGGTCTGCTAGGAAATGTAATGCAACATAAGGCTTTAACGGTTTTCCAAGCTCTGCCTGAAAGTACTTCTGTAGTTTCAGCATGATTAAAAAGCAGTCTTCGGTTCGGTTACAAAATCTGTTGTGTGAATCACTTGGGAATATGTTGTCAATTAGCAAGTAATAGTGACCAGGAGCTGGCCCAGAGATAAGGGGCTTCTCTGCAGTTGCCTCTGGCTTCCTGGCGATCTCTAGGATTCCCTGGCAGGACTTCAGAGACTGTGAAAGACCTTGTAAAGAGTAAAACAATTGAGAAACACTATTTTGCAGATATTTCCTTCCTTTGACATTTTAATTTTTGTTCATCAGAATATGGTTGGAATTGGTACTATTAAATGCAATCAAAATTTCCTCAAAATGTTCCATAGCATTTTAGTGTATTGTTTTTAGTCATATCATTCTGCTCTCTCTATGTTTTGTCCAATTACTCAAAATATGTGTGCAGATGTTCACAGAATGTTCATTTTCATCTTGAAAGCTCCTGTTCTTCCAGTAAACTAATTTAAAACTTTTGTTCTATGACAGTTGTTTATAACATACAAAGCAAAATTAAAAGAAAAGATTTCTTAAATTATCTCTGTGACAAACCACAATTAATTAAGTAACAATTCCAACACTAGTTAGCTGGCAAGAAAGTGTATGTTCTGTGAAATAATGAAAAATTATAAATTTAAGAGAGCAGTGACATTTGCAAAATATGTGGAACTCATCATATGAATTCTTTGTTACGAGCTGCTTCCTGAACTCTAATTAATATTGATATTGGCTGGCTTTGTTGTAAGTAGGGAGTTGCCACATATCTAACAGTTGATTACATGCGGCAGGAGATGGAGGGCTCATTTTCCTGAAAGCATGATTGTGTGGTAGCTATCATTGACTTTTCTGTATTAGAATCCTTCATATGTTATTTTCATGCTATGCTCCTATTTCCAAAGTAATATTTAATTTCAAACTCACAGATTTAAATTCGTAAGTAGCTTGGGAGGAAGTCTAACTAGTGTTCATGACTGCATGTAAATTAGGTAAGTCCCTTAGCTTTTCACTGTCTATGATACATGTCTCATCATTGCAAATGATGTAGTCCAGGGTAATGAGATTGGACAGGCTCCCTCCTTTTGTGGTACTAATTTGTATATAGCGGATATGTTGGCCCAGCAGTAGATGATGCACTGAGAAAGTCCCATCTCAGTGGAGCTGCTGTAATATGAAAGCAGACATCCATCTGCACTGGAGAGAAAATCCTGGGAAATTCTAAGCTGGAGCTGTCTGTCAGAGCTTGCTTAGTCCTGGCAACAGACTGGGAGAAGGATCTCCAAAGTTAAGCTAGGAGAGAAAGAGTGGAGTTGCTCTCTGCCCGCTGCTTCACCTAAGAAACCATGATGGAGATAACTCAGTGAAAATCAGTTGTGCCACCAAGCCTTGGTTCAAAAAGAAATCAGTAGTCAAAAGAAGGACATATTGACAGCACTCTGTTGTATGTCAAAAGCAAGGTCAAATAAATTTTTCCTATGAAATGATACTTGCTGCAACTGATTGTAGCAGGACTTCAGTCCTTATGGTTTTTGCACCATGAGCTGCTGCATGTGACAGTAACTTCAAAAGAATTTATTTAGATTTCTGCTTTCTTGTATCTTGTAAGAGGTGGGCATGTGAAGTCAGGATTCCTGCTATTACTTGGCTGTTGATGATAGATCCCGGGTACTACACTATGAACACTTGCCGTTAATTCAGGGTAATTAATGAAGAGGAAATCTCCTTGCAGGGAACAGAGCTTGAATCAAACAAAAAAAATCCAAGAAAGGAGCATTGTGTAGTCATCACATTAGGAGCTGAATGTTGGTCCAAAGAAGAGCACAGCAGGTGAAAGAAAAGAAGATGCACTAGCTGTTAATGTGGTCTTTTGGACAGCTTGGCTTTGAAGGAAGTACATAATTTATGTGCAATTATGAGGAAAGCTGTGAAAAGCCTCTGCTGGAGAGAAAGGGAAATTGGGACGTTTTCATTGCCAGTCTCTCTTCTACTTTAAAAAGTGGCAGGTCGCATTCCAGTGGGAGCACTGTGGTTTCTACTACAAGATCTATAACCACCTCAAAAAGTTTATGGCAAATGAAAGAACTGTGAAATTTCCCTCTGTTCTCTTATTCCAAACTTATAACCTGAGAAGTGATCCTGTACAGTACTGTGGGTGAGATGAGTATTAAAGACATTTTGCAAAGGAGAAAGATTTCACTTGTTTCTCTGGATAGAGATTCCTTCATGTAATGATTCTCCATCCGAATATGACCCTAAAAAAATTATGGAAGATTTATCTTTTGATCCTTACTAGTTTAGCCAATGATTCAGTATATTTTATGTCTTGCACTACTCTCTGCCAATGGAATTTCATAAACGTCCCAAATTTTGTGGCAGGGATGACAGAGGAGGAGGTGAGGGATCATGTATGATACTCTTCACATCATTCCTTTTTTCCTTGGTCTGAATTGGCAGGTAATGCAATGCTTCTTGGTGCGTAGTCTTCATGGGCTGTGCATGGTTAAAGTACTAGGAAAGAAGTGTCCTTGGATGTAAGTTTGAAAAAGAATGAATGATGAATTTCTAGTTGGGAAGCAAATTGAATTTCAGAAGGAGTTGGGTGGCTTTAGAGAAAATCCAGGTTAGTAACTTTGGCAGGCTCTGCTTCTACAAAGGCACCCTGAAGAAAAGAAGAAAGTCCCTAAAAAAATTAATTACCTGGTACATATTCCTAGCAGGGATTGTCTCTTTATTTGCTGAGAGGGCATAATGGGAACCTGATTCTTGGCTGAAGTTTGAAGGCAGTATGAGAATATAAATAAAATATTAATAGTTCTTCGAGAAGGGAATGTCAGTATTATTGTAGACCTTGTACAAAATAATTTATTCAGTAAATTAACCCTCCTTTTTGACAAAGGACTGAACGACAGGATTGTCTTTTGTATGAAGAAATATTTTGATGTGCTTTAATATTACATATAAATAAACTTTAGCTAGGTGTTAATTTATTATTAATCTGGTGGTTTTGTACTTGTTAGGTTTGCACCATGTCTGATGGCGTGCTGGGATGAGCTGGTTCAAACACCCGGATGGGAAATCAATCCTGCCCTGAAAAGCTGGCAAGTTAGACCTTACTGGTGAAAACGCCTGTAGATCCCACAGCATACAGGGGCCTCCAAGGAAGACAAGACACTCCAAACTGCTGGGGGAATCTGCTGCCACAGGTGGCCTCTGAGATTCCAGGTGAGAGATGGTGTGGTTGCATGGTGGAAGTTATTTCAGCACCATGATGTTAGCGTATGCATGGGAAGGGAAAAGGGATTTTCATTTTTGTGTTAACAGTCTTGAAGGATCAAACGCTTGTAAAGAATGCTGAAATGTCTTGAAAGTGGGTTTAGAGAATGGGATTGCGGCCTTGCAATGTGCTACATAGAAGGTGTTCGTATGGGATGTGTGTTGTGCAGGGAGAAAGGAAGGTTGCAGTGGAAGGAAACACTGTCCTTTCTTCTCTTGCAGCTAGCTGTGTTCCTTCATAGGTACCACTCCTTTTCAGCAGCTGTTAAAGCTACTCCTGTATACATAATTTTAAAAGAGCTTTAGAAATTTTCAAGGTGAAAGGTGTTAAAAATGAAAGAAGATTATTACTACTATTATTGCTTCCCTATGTTCTTTGTTCAGATTATCTTCCGGAGTTTTTTCTTCCTTTTCACAGTAATTTTCAGTCCCAAACAAACCCCTACCTTTTCTGCTTAGATCAAGGCAAGACTGAGGGCTGTTCTGGTTTGGAAAATGCTTATAAGCTCACTATTAGAATTACTATAGCGCTGGAATGTGCTATCATCAGTGGTGGAAGTCAACAAATTAAGGACTACTTGATTTCCCTTGTGAATTCTACTATCATTTATGTGAGATGTAATTAATTCATTGTTGAAAATCTATGCAGTGGAACAAGTAAAACTTGTATTACACTGTGCTTTCCATAGGATAAGGGAATCTTAGCTTCATGCAGGGTTTTGTTTTGTTTTTCTGAGAATCAAAGTGTACTCCTGAGTTTATTAAGTATTCTTCATACAGGGAAACTAACCTTCATAGCAGCAACAATAATCAATAGTTTATTTTGTGTATGAATATATTTATCACCATTCTTCCTAGAATATAAAAAAGGACTTGATAAACAGATGGGTATGTTTATATCCTGTGTTCCAAGGTAGTTCTCTTCACCTGAGACTTGTCGCTATGTTTTGATCTATAGATGGACAAACGTACAAACTACCTGACAGAGAGGGTGGAGCAAGGATACTTACAGGTGACTGTCCAAGCCTGTGTCACTACTTACCGCTTGCTTACCCTGTGGCTGTCTTACCGCTTGAGATACAGGATAGCCCTGCTGTGTGATGGCCATGGGTAAGAAGGATACACTGCCTGATTTTGCCTGCAGAATGACAACAAGAGTTTTCTGCCCTCCCTATACTGGGAGCTTTCTCTTGCTTGCTGGGAGGCTGAGCAGGTAGCGACACTTACCTGAGGAAAGGTTTTTTTTCTTTGTGTGTGAGTGAGAGACAGAAGAATATTTCTAATACTGGTGGAAGGGTGAGTAAAGAGGGTATCTGAGTCCACATGCACACAAGCATGCCTGTCCAGCAATTAAGGGATATTATGAATCCCATTTATTCATAAATTGTTCTTCAGATTATGATATCATAGAACTGTGGTTGTGGTTCTTATAATTTGCCTTTCCTTCAACCTTTCTCTCTAACTACAAAAATTAAGAAGTTATACTCATGAAATAATAATATCAACAACAACACTGATAATAAAGTTCCAGTACTCAGTCACAATGAATTTGTCTGGATAGCAGCAGGTTGACTGGTTAGCACTTGCATATCGGAACTAGTCTCAGTACTGCTGTTTCTTCCCCAGTCATGTTTTGAAATTTAAAGGGGAATGTGGGATTATTGTAGGGTTTGGGGAGTAGGAATTAGACAAAGGTATAAAACTGTAGGAAATCGGTTTTGTTTAGAGTAGATGGAAACTTATTGTCCTGTGGTCACTCAGTTGCAGGTGCTGAGGCTTTTATTAAAATAAGTCATGATATTTACAATATAATAGCAATGAAAGGCAGAAAGAAGACAGAAAGGAGAAACAAAAAGAGGCAAAATAATATTGACAAAGGAAGAAAAGAAGCGAGGAAAGGGAAGGAGAAAGAATGTAATCCCATTAAAAAGTTTGTACTATAAAATCCAATTTTTAAATATATAACTGAAGCTTTTCAATGAAATACATATAAATAAAAACTTGTTTCAGTAATATCATAATTACACAGTGTCAGTGGAGCAGAAAGGAATTTTTTTGCATCTGTTTCAATTTATCCTTTGCTCTGGATATAGTGGAGAAATCCCTTCAAAGTATCACTTTAGTTCATAGGCAGAACATATGTATTTTGTTGCTGTATGCTCCAGACTGTATCAATAACCATGTACTTCAATAAAAATATGTCTTCAGAGAATTGCTCAGTCCCCTCCATATCCTTCTTCAGAGGGCTTTATTTCCTTCTTAACTCTTCTCCTATTTTACTTGCTAGTTTATGGACTGCTAGTAAGATGGTGCCTAAGCTGTTTCCTTCTTGTAGTTCAGCATTTCTGATTGAAAGTGCAGGGAAAAATTTAGGTGTGTGGAACAGTCATCTGCTCGTACACTAGCTAACATGCCAAAAGAGACTTAATACTGCTCCAGTCAAGAGCAGTGGAAGTTTTGATATTGAAATTCACAGGGGAAAAATCAAGTCCTTTGCTAGACCTTAGACGTCCTGTCAGAGAGCTGATGTTTCCAGTAGCACGCTGCACCAAACTCAAATCTGGCATATAATGTTTTTCAAGTCATTCATAAAGTAAAGTTATTAGCTTACTTCTGTATTCCTGTAACAGCTGGGATTTTCTGTAGAAGTCTCTGTGTTAATTTTCATAGAACAAATGAGCCTGAACAGTCAAAGTGAAGAATATTATACGTGAAGCATTAAAATAAGATCGAAGGATTCTAGCACAGAAATCTTTACCTGCTTAGTTCCATGGTAACTAACCATCATTAAACACCTTTCCACCTCTTTAAAGAAGTACAGAGGAAAAGAAAAAAGGACTATTAAAAATATTTACAAACCTGTTTCAGGCACAGGTGCTAGATGGCCTAGAATCATCCACTTAATTAAGATAAGTAAGTTTAATTCAGAACAGCTGTTCCTAATGTGGGTATTAGCTTGAATTTCACTGATATTTCAAGTCTGCGGAGTTTCTTCTATTTTCTCCTCAGCTGCATTAGTGGGATGATGATGCCGTGTCTCTCTACAAAACTTTGTGTTGCTTATATCCTTAACCTACCATGGTAACTGCATTGCTACTACTTGAAGTGTAAGTAGTAAATAAAACCGAAAACATCTTTTTTTTCACTTTTTCCTTCGGCAGCAGTCTTCTAAATTATGTTAAGGATAATAGTTTTTTGGTTTTGAGGAAAAAGATACATTTAATTGAGAACAGCAGAAGCTTTTTTTGCTGCCCATGTTAAGGTCTAATTCTCTTTCCTTGATGACAATAAAGTACAAACAGACTAAAATGTAAACGAAAGAGCATCATGGATAGAAAAGAGGAAATGCATGTTACAGCTTTATGTGCATTCTTGGAAAAGGGCAGCAGCATGCATGGTCCTTACTCTGTTGGAAATGTTGCAAGCTATGCTAGCACGTGGTTTAGCTGCCTCTGCTCACATTACTGTTTTGCATCAGCAATAATGCAGAGGAGCAATCAGTGTGATACAAAGATCTTTGTTGTATGAACGAGGGTCTCTTACTAATAGAAGGCAATGGAAGCCAGTGGTGAAGAAAAGAACCGCAGTCAAGAATGGAAAAGAGAGGCTGGATGCAGGAAGCTAGGCTGAGGCTGGTAAAGTTGCTGTGCCTGCTCAGTTCTTTGCCTCAGCTGGAAGCATCTCCTCTGGCAGGACAGTAACAGCCCAATATTATTGTTGTGGACCTTGGCTTGTCAGGAAGGGATGGATGCATAGACTGCAGAAAACTGTAATAGAGCTGCAGCTAAATGAAAGAGAAATGTGCCTTTCAAATGTATTTGGTGGAAACTGATATGACAGTATGTGTGTGGAAGATTATTTCCAATAAATGGAGTAGTGAAATGAAGACCCTTGGATACGGGTAGCTGTGAGAAACAAGAGATACTATGTGTGGAAATAGGATGCAGGGAAAAAGTGGAAATCTATGATAGAGTCAAGTATAAAGCCAAAGAGTCATAGAATCATTTTGGTTGTAAAAGCCCTTTAAGATCATAAAGTCCAACTGTAATTCTAGTACTGCCAAGTCCACTGCTAAACTGTATCTTAGAATTTGATGTCAATGCACTTATTGGTGATCTGGTCTTCTGAAATTTGGGAGCTAGGGCTGGCTGTGGTCAGTGAGGATTATCTGTAAACATTCCTGCTGAATTTTCTGTGTACGTTAAGTACTGGTGAAACTAGGTGGAATGGCACTAGCTCTGTCATGAAGCAGTGATGCCTCAGTTTGCTCTGGTCTACATTCCAGAAATCTGAGTCGCTGTGAACTTGAAGTTGAGGAAGGAAAAAGATACCAGAAAGCAAGCTTACCTGTTAATAAAACAGCTAAGCTGCATCACTTTTTTTTTTTTTTTTTACCCCCTTCCCTTTTTGTTTTTACATGAAAGTCCATTATTGTAAATCACTTTTAATTATCACGTAAGATACCTTTGTGCTGCTAGGTGTTTGGTTCCTAAGATTAATCCACATGGACAATAGCTCCTGCAAGCTCCCATGTTTTTCTTCCCAATTAATGAGAAAACTAGGTGACTGGAGATCCTTTTAACTACTCGGTCTGTCAAAATGTGGCATTAATGCATTTGTACTAGTTTTGCAGCAAGAGAACTTTACTCCTTTGGGAACAACTCTCCACAATTTTAGAAATATTTAGGAGTACTTCTCCATGGGAAACTTTTTTTTTTAGGGAGGTACATGTGACTATATTTTGGGGTATTCTTGGTTGCCAATCCAGTTTTCAGTTCTGGTGGTTACATCACCTTTCAGAGCTGTGGATTTTGGAGCACATTGATGGCTGACCTTTATAAAGAAAGTTCTTAACTGTAGCAGAGCAGTGACTGTGTAAAAGGGCTGTCCAGAATATTTTATTTTCTATTTTATTTTTCATCTAAAATCTCATGTCTTCTGAAAAATAGATTTTGAGCACACTTAAGCTGACTTTTCCATCGGGAAGGGCGGTCCTTTAGAAACCAATGTGCTTTCTGTTGAGACATGTGGTAAAGCTGGTGAGGTTTTTCTCTACCTACAAAAATATGGCCAGAAAAATCTATTCTTGGAGATGATATTTTTGCCAAAAGTTGTTGCAATATTAAAGCTTTTCTCTCTCAGATAACTACCAGTACCACAAATATTCATACAGATATGGTTAGGTAGAGGGCCCAGAGGTTCTGGTCTCTGTGTGAGAGATCACTCTGGAACAGATCAAATGAAGAGTGTGGTTTTCTTCTGGGTGGAACTGGTACGAGGCATGGGAATTTCCTGCTAATGTGACAGAAAATCTAAGAGGTATAATAAACTTGCGTGGAGGAAGAATGATGTCAGGGTGGATTTAAGGAATTAAACACAGAAAAACCCCTCTTACTCCTTACACAGCTTCTCTTTAGCTCACTGAGGTCTTGCTGCAGCTCTTGTGTCAATTCTGTTGCATCCCTTTGGCTGAAAACAAACCAAAGTCCAAATTTTGAGCTGATTGCATAAAGCATCTTTTAAATCTATGCAGACTTATAAACAAAATCATGTAAAAGAGGGATGAAAGTGCTTTATTAACAAAATAAAAAAAAAAGAAGGAAAAGTAGTAATTTTCAGAAGAGCTGGAAGGCCAGAAGCTGTGTAGGCTTGCAGAGCTCTCCAGGTAGCGCGGTGTTCCTAACGCTGTACTTAGTGAGCAGTGCATGCTCAGCTCCTTGAAAAGCGAGCATAAGTGTTAGTACTTTGTGGGTGTTCTGGCAGGACGTGACTTTTTAAAACTGATAGGGCTGTGTATGAACAGGCATGGTAACACCTTCCTTTTTATAAGATACCAGCCTCTCGCCCATCCTTCCCAGAAGCATTCTCCCTCATGTATGTTGCTGCACTCCATGCAGGCTGGGAGTCTTCTAGGCATCAGTGGGGTCTTGGATGATGCTACACAATTACAGGAACAATTATCATATATGAAAAACTACGGACTTCCTTGAGAAAGTAACCTATTTTAGAGCAGGGAGAACTTTTGTCATTCAACACCACACCTGCAGAAAAAAAGCGAATACTGAAAATCAGCAAAATAGAATGGGACAGACAGACATTGACAAATGACAAAGCTTTGTTCAATTACAAACAGGAAAAATCCTTCTGAAACAAAGCCCCAAAATGGGCCCTTCTGCAATAGCATATGCCTCAGGTCTCAAAGGTTTCAGCTTCCAAATGAATGTAGCCATAGATGGGTTGAACATAAACACCCCTGGCAGTGGAGATGACAGTAACATAAGCAACATTTAGGAAAGAAAACAAACTAGTAACGTCAAGTGAAAGGGTTTTGTTTCTCCCCCACCCCTCAAAAAGATTCCTATTGCAAGATATTTGGTGACTATATTGGAGTTTGTGTGTAGCTATGCAGGCAGTCATTTTCTTCAGAGGGGATAGTGGACTGGCGGGACGTGCCAGCCTCTTTTCTTCATGTGCTTGTTAAGCACCTGTGTGCACTGTGATGCAGGGGAGGCAGCTGGCAGGCCCACAGTTTCTACAGCCTTTTGGGCACCGGTAGTTACCTGGAACATATCTTAAAGGAAAGATGATAAGCAGAGCTGGCAGAGCTACAGATACACTTTGTCTTGCTAGATTTAACAGTTGCAACTAATAAATTTCCAGCTTAGCCCAAAGTGAGCCAACCAAGGGCTGGTTATCCTCCATCAGTCTGTTCTTTTGTACAAGGCAAGCAGGCATCACACATCCCTGCCAGTGGGGGTTCAGTGCCAAGGGGTCTTGTGAGGCTTCTCCAGCACACTGGCACATCATTGCTCCAAGGTCGTGCAGGGCAGTGCAAGCGGCTGTCACTTCAGTCCTGCTAATGCCATGCAATGCAGCACATTTCTTTCTGATCTCTGGGCCTGTCCCTTTCTGAAGGAGGTCTGTCCTGTCCCTGTTCCAGACTGGCCAGCTCCTTCTAGCAGCTGCTCTGGGATTGTTTGGTCTCCCCCAAATAATCTGTCTCTTGATGACGTATGACCCCTTGATAGAAGCAGCAGCTTCATTCCTCACACCGTCCCCGATGACCTGTGACTGCTCTGCTGATTCATCACAATATATTATATGAGACAATTGTTTCCATGTTTAAGCTAGTAATTAGCTTTTTTTTGCCATAAATCTTAGTTTGAGTTCATTTTCAACTTCACATGCAGTCAAGACATTCCTCATGTGCTCTCCTCTGCCACAAGAGAACTTGTATTTGTTTTTTTAAGAGAGGATGGTGAGAGAAATGAATTGGACAAGGTGTTTATGAGACATGCCAGTCTAAAAAATGCAGTGGTTTACATTGAATATTGTTTGATTTACTAGTTTATTTACAACATAACAGTTGAAAAACAGCCTGACCCAGCAGCCCTGGGATTGTTTTTCATATAGTTGTGAAAGGATGGGTGCCTTTTGCTGTATCTGGAAAGACTGGCCATTCTCTTCAGAGTTGTTTAGCATGAAGTTTATAACCATATGATAGCTGTCCAGAGAAAGCTGTCTGCTGTCACTGGGACTTGGAAGAAAGCAGATTTGCACGAAGGGGTAAAGAAGGGAGGGAACAAAGGTAATATTTTTATAGTCCATATTTAAAAGTTCCTCAGAAGTCTCAGCTAGGTGGATATCTCATTATAACACCTGTCAGTTTTATCCACTTACCACTTTACGTTTTTTATCAGCCAAATGCAAGGGTTCAAGGTTTGTCATTGGTTTATGTAGCTAATCATCTCATTAAAAAGATCTCATACTAACCGGTTAAGCCAACTCTGATAAGCCTCCAAAGTCTTAGATGACATTTCAGATAATATCATGTAATTTGGTGATGGGCTGTGGGAATATAACTGGGGGGGGGGAGGGGGAGGGAGAAGCCTTCAGACTAGCAATTTATCTAGGGCTGGTAGTAATTGCAATTACAGATTTTCAGGCTGAGTGGGCAGAGCTGGCAGTCTGCTTCCAGCTTCTAGTAACTCCTGTGCGTGAGCAGTCAGAAATTAGGAGCTGTCTCCTGCCTCTGTTTTTCTGCAGGTGGTGGCAAGAGTTGGCTTGAAGGCTTGTGACCATGTCAACCTGCAGTGGTAGGACCTGGAAAGTTGTTTGTGACCACTTGCTAGCAGGCAATGCTAGGGATGCCACGGTGTTTGGCTACAGTTCTGCATGTAACAGGAAAGAGAAACAGATAGAAGCCTGCTTTCTCTGGTGGGCACAGTGTTGGATGGACTGGGACCTGAAATATTTTTCAGTGCTGTGGAAACTGGTGAATGAGCAAATTGCCTTTGGGAATGACTGGACTGGGCTGCATGCTCTAAGGAGTTTGGACTGAAGTAGAATTACTTCTCATTTCTTTTCAGCAACATCAAGAATCAGTGACATCCAGAGATCTGAAGGCAGGTACAGCCAAACCCCATTGGTTTTTCTTTTAGCCAAAAGACGTGTTGATGTGACACTTCCTGACATGGGTTAGTGGTGGATTGGGAAATGTTAGGTTTGCAGTTGGACTCGATGATCTTAAAGGTCTTTTCTAACCTAAATGATTCTATGATTCTATTATTTTATCAGGCTAGGGACATAGTGATTCTTTTTTTTCTGCAAAAAGAGAAAGGAAAGAAAACATGACTTTAGTCCATCATGAAGATCATCCCTTCAATAAGGATTTGACTGGCAGACATTACCTTGAGAACTGGTTTATGTTGTTAATAATAGAATCTCTATGGGATCTTTGTTCCTTTGTTACAGAGGGGGGAAGTGAGGGAGAGAGAAAGAGAAAGCCATATTGGCGTTTCTGTGAGCAAATGTAGAGTATGAAGCAGAAAATATTTGGCTGCAACAACTGTTGCAAAGCACACCATGGCACTCCATGTCATACGTGCAGATTTGCTGTTGATGTATATAGAGAAGGTGATGACACTTGCTCTTTGAATGGAAACCAGATATTTTTCAGGCTGTTGAAAGAATAAGGAAAGCCTGAGAAAAGGCATGAATACAGTAGCTGTGAATGCCATGTTTTAGATGATATTTAAATCTTTCTTTCCATTTGCTGTGTTCACAATGCTCGAGACACATGAGTTAAACCATCACAGACTGTGCTTCTTTTTTATTTAATTGTCTCTTTCTAGCATAAGTAGTGTTGGTGGGCTACAATATAAGGCATATAGACTATCATATGGAGCTTCTCATTCCAGCTTACCTTGTTACCCCCAGGTCCTGGTCACATGGGTAGTTTTATTGGTTTTAGCTGCACGTGGTTGATGGCCAGCATAGACTACAGCCCATTCACTCTCTAGCATCCTTTTTTTTCAAGGCAGGACAGAAAACAGCTTGCAGGATTCTTCCCAACCGATCTTTTAAATCAGCTCTTTACAAGCCTTGCAGTTGTTTCAACTTTTGATCTTAAAGCCCAGTATCTCTTTATGACCATTTCTTTGCTGGCTGAGTTTCTGTTAGGGTTGCTATCTTTTGTTCAAGAATGTCATCGGTTGTCTGCAAAAAAGAGGATTTTTAAGTGGATAATTCTGCCATGTCAAGCGTATCCCACCTTTCTGCAACAAGAATTGGGTTCACATGAGCTGTGCCAGTGACGCAAGTTAGATGATTTTTTTTTTGTTTTGTTTTGTTTTGTTTCATGGTCTTCAGTAAATTATTACTTTGTTGCCTTGCCAGGCAAATTTGGTAAAATAAGTCCTTAAAACAGTTTTCACCACACACTTTTTTTTTTTTTAAATGTGGAAACTCTTGATTGTGAGGGTAATCGCACCACATTCATCATTAAGTAAACTAATTTAGTTCATACTTTACAGTCTTCCTGCTGGTAATGCAGATATACTTCTGGCATGTGAACTTGTGCGTTGGATCTGCTGTTATATCCAGGCTATTTCTGTCTCAAAATGGCAAGTCTTGTCAACCAGCTCAATTCTGTGAAACATATAAGCAGTCATCCCAGCCTGGGAGCTCACAACCTATAGCCAGAAATCCAAGTTAATTTTGGCTCCTCAAGGACAGGCGGAAGAATAGAATGAGACATTTCTAATCGTAAAATGCTTCTGCATGACCACAATCTGAGTTCTGCATTCGCCAAATGTTTCCTTTGCAGCAACATTTCATTTCTGGGTAACATTTCAGTTCAGTTAACTGTGCTGATCAGTATCTTGGTTCTCTTATTTCATGTAATAAAACTTAGCAAAGTAACAGCTACTTAAAAGGGGGAGAGGAAGGAGAATAACTTCTGCTCACATGAACTAGACAATTATCTCTTTAACAAAAAGAAGAATTTAGCGTTCAGTTTTACAAATATGGTAACAATTATTTATAATCATGAAACTGATTTGAAATGCTTACTGAGTGGTAGATGGCTTCATATTCATTGCCTTTATTGTGCTGTCTCACCCATGAATCAAAGCAGACTTTCAGTGCTGTCTTTTCTGCCTGGTTCATTATCTACAGACTGTGGCATATCAAGAGAATGTGCTTACTTTCATGTAAAGTATAAAGAAATCAAACTTCAAGTTGTTTCCATTTTGAGGATTTAGAAACAAGACCCAATTCCTAATTTTTCTCTACCTTTTTTGCAACATATTTTACATTTAAGAAGGATTGTTGATAAACAGCATTGCTCCTGATAATGCCAGAAACAGCTGGTGAGAAGTATCACTAAATTCTTCATTAGTTTTACTTTATATTATTTCTGTGTAAGAAGTGTATTTATGGAAGGACCAGCTTTCCACAAAAGGTGGTGCTTGTCAGGGAGCATTTTGTTGTGTCTGGACATAATCGGGTTTTTCTGCACAGAGGCTGTGGTAATATGCCATCAAGGAAGGAATTAATCCTCATCTGAAATAGAGCATATGCTTTCTTTGATAGAGGTAAAAGTTTATACTGGTGGTGCCTACTGCATTCCCTGACTACCATGACAGAAATCTCCTCAAAGAATCCCAGCAAGTTAGCGAGCCATGAACCCCGATCTCCCTCTTCTCTCTACTCTTATACTGTCAATCCTTAATCAAGCTGTGCTTCTTCAAGTGTTTTCCCATTTTATATTCTAGGAGTTTTTCCACACTTTATATCAAGCTAACTGGTCTATGGTTTCCTGTTATGTCTCCAGGCACTTTTAAAATAACTTTGTTATGTTAGCCACTTTCCAGTCCCCAGGGGTCTCTTCTAAACTAAATGAACTTGCGAATGGGCCTGCTAATTCCTTGGTTTCTCTCCCCACTTCCTTAACACATTTGGATATTTGTCTGGCCATGGCTTTTGAGACTGTCTAACCATTTTAATAATACTAGTAGCATTACAGACTTAGAGAAAAAAAAGAAAATCTTTCTCCTTCAAGAGCAAACTCCTGACCTCTTCATAGAAAAGACAAGCACAGTACGTGCTTCACTTTTATTTTGTTTATACCTCATACTATTAGAAAGGATTTGCACTCCCATACCATCAGTCCTTGCCCCCTGCACAGTAAATCTGTTGTGGGCGAGCAATGACTAGCTGTAATAGGGTAGCTTTCACTGTACCTTGTGGTGGTTAAATTTTGTTTTCCTTAATGTGAGTGAGAAATGCTGTGGGGCAGGAGTGATTAGCGACATCCTCAGTCTCCCCAACCACATCCTTGCTGCGGAGCCCCTGCACCACCCACTCAACTGTGCCAGTCACACCAAGGCTCATCGCTGCCCTTGGGAGGAAACCTGCCTGGGAAGGACAAAGCAGCCCGGGCCCCTCTCAGCAATGAGCTGGGACAAGGCCACGCTCCTATGGGAGATCTGGCTGATGGGCACACCGTGGGGTGGCCTGTCTAATCCATTGGTCCAGGCTTTTTTCTTAAGTTCTGCTTATTTTCTTTTACCTTAAGCTCATGCGTATTTTCTGTTGGATTTTCTGTTGTCACTTGATACCTATTTAGATATTTTTTTTATGAACACCTTTTTCCTCTTTGTGTTCTGTGAACAGTACATCTTGACCAATGTAAATGTCAAAATTGTAGTGTAAAAATCAAAGTTAGTTGCCTGTGAGAAGTGTACTGGCATAAGTCACTGTCACAGGTTTTTCCGATAAACAGCTGGGCTTTTTTTGGATTAAAATGTGGGGGAAGCAACATGTTGGTGAGAAACAACATAACTGGTGAGAAGGAGTAAATACAATCTGTCTGTAATTCAGGAGAAATCTGTTTTATTTTACTGAATACCATTTAGATGTAAGGGAAAAATAAATGCTGTCATGTGGCTATGGTCAAGATATTCTTAACTATGGTTTGTTTTCTATAAGCTATTTCTCATACTCATTAAAAGCTGTTAATTCTCAAGTGTTCTTTTTACTGATACTTGTATGATTATACTTTTGTAATATGATGACAGTCATTCTTGCAAGAACATATTCAACATCTTTGTTCATCCAAGAGATGAGGAAATAAATCTACATTTTCTTGTTCAATTTGAGGAGGATGTTAAAACGGAAAGAAGAAACAAATACCAGAAAGACAAGGAAATAATGAAATAGCATCTACAGAGAATCCAACCATGCCCTGTAAATACCAAAATGAGTTTCAGCTTGGAAGTATGAAGGTAATATGTTCGCATAAAGTATTTTAAAAAGCAGAAACTTTCCTGCAATGCTGAAGGGGAAAAATAAATTAAAAAAAAAAAAAGGGGGTGCAATAATGAACAGAAGGTCTTGAGTAAGTGTTCAGTCAGCACCAGGAACAGGGAGAGTCCTTCAAGTTTTGGTCAGCATATCTAAAACCTCCATCACAGAAAGAGCAGTTCGGTCATTCCTGCCTGTGGTGCAGCCACAACTGGAAAAATGGTCTAAGGTCTGAAAAATGCATTTTTAAGAAAATGACTAAAAGATTAGAAGTTACCTATGCCCCTCATTTATAGCTTCCTATGTAAGTGGAGACTTCTGGGAGCATCTAAGAACTGAACCTGAAACTGGTTAGCATCATTGCCTGGGCCCTGAAAAACTTATGAATGTGTTTCAATTGACTTCGATTGTAAACCAGTGTGAAGATCTTTGACCTGAACCAGAATGAGATATCGTAAATTTTCAATTTGTTTATTTTTACCTAAGGGGGCAAATGGGCTATAGTGGCTTATTCTGCACATTTTTAAGTAGGAATCTTGCCCCCCTCACCCCATGTCCAGTGCAGGGACAAGGCTGCAAGGTAACGGGACACCCAGCCCCGAAGTCCTGCCTCACCTTGCATGGCAGACTGCCTCCCCAGCGCCCTGCTGCTGGTGCTCCCCGCGCTGGAGGCCACTCTGCAGGCCAGCTCCTCTCTGCCCACTGCCACAGGCAGGGCCTGGGGTACCTTTTTGGGGTACCTGATTGCAGGACGCTTTGTCCCCCCTCTCACCTTCACCCTGTCATAAGATGTCCCGTGCTGCCATCACACAACTGTCACTGCAGCTGTAGCCAGTAGCGCTGAGCCCTTGTGCACGCAGGGTGCCTCTGTAGCCCTGGCAGCGAGCCCAGCCTGGGCTCCAGCTGGGTTAATTTTATAATTTCTCTGACTCTCCTTGCATTACTCAACTGTCCTTTGCAGCAGGGATACAGCCCCTGAGCTGCCAAGTGAAAAGCCCTGACAGCCCCATTTAAGCACACTTTACAGGATTTCAGGCAGAGGGAGATTGAGTCCTGGTTGCTGTAAATTACAAGATAAGATTTTTCCAGTAACTGCAAATGTATCACCACAACCCATGAGAACACGATTTATCACTTCACTTTACCAAAACAAGTGGGGAATTGGCCTTGAACTTTGAAAGGAAAATGATGCTTAAAAAATAAACCAGTTATATTGTTTCATATCAAGGCAAAATTGACCCTCTTTATTCTGCTACTTAGAATGGGATTTTTTCTTTACTTCTTCCACCTGGATTCCTTGATTTCCCAGTTTAGGATTTCTTTTCACTTTTGTGATTAAAAAAAAAAAAAAGTATCAGGTGTGTAGGCCTGGAGATGCTGCAGCCCTCTCCCTGTAATAGCCAGGTGTCCATTTAAACTTATAATGAAACTTGGTGCCTCAGCTAATGGCCTTGGATCAGTTTATGAAGGAAAGAATTTTGCCAGAGATGAAGAATCAGTGCATCAGCCAGAGAAAATGTTATTTAGTTCTTGATTATTATTTTTTTTGTGTCTGCTTGTCTTTTCCCCTTGATGAGTTTCCTAGTCTTTGCCAGCTCACCTAGTAGGCAGCCAAACACAGCAACAAAAGGACTGTCTTGTGATTGAAGGTTTAGAAAAGAGAAATGCATAGAGTTTATCTAAGCAGAGAGTAAGAGACATTAATTAGTAACTACTCAATCTGAAGATAAACTTAAAATATGAACATTCAAAATGCTATTTGAAGCAATAGGATAGAGGGGAAAGGAGTAACTGAGGTTGCTAATTAGGAAAGACTTGCCAGTTGGGACTACCTGTTGTTTTCAGCAGAAATTGCATGCTTGACTTGTATCCAAAATTATTATAATTCGGTAAAGTCGGTACAAGACTGATTTATCCAGGGTGGTGGTGGGACAAAGAAAAAGAGTGTGTGTACAGGATAGGAGACTGAGTGAAGAGTGGACTAAGTGTGTGGATGTGTGAAAGTCTGGAGGAAGAAGAAGGAAAGAGAATGTAATTTGAATCTTATGGAGCTGTTGAACAGAGGTTTAGAAGTATCTGCAAAGTGTAGATGGCATTGTGAATCTTAACTGGAAGAGCTGAAAGAAGTTACTGGTCCTTCCATGCAGTTTAGCACCCCTCAACTTGGGTACCGCATTGCATGAATGCTCCTAATTCCCTTAATGTGAGGTTAGCTAATTCAGTTTATATTGTGGCTGTCAGCTAAGATGCTAATGTGTTATTTATAATATTGTAAAGTTTGGTACTCTCAGGAGCCTCCTGGAAATGTATAGACTGCATGAAGTTACATACTTAAGTCTCTAAAGTACTGAGACCTTAGAGCAACAACATCTTCTATTAATTTATTTTAGTGTTGAAAGATTGGTAGCACAGCTTTAATGTTGCTGAACAGTATAAGGGATTCGTAGGGTTTTCAATGGCAATATGTTGTTTCTCATTTAAGCAAAATATGGTATCAGGGATGAGTACAAATGAAAGCAAGGTACAAGTCATAAACTATCTTGTAACTGAAGTGCACCCAGTTTCACTGATCTTGAAAGTAAACTTCATCTGTAGATTGTTCTAAATTACTTAATCTGCACAAGTTTTTCCTATATTTTTATCATTAAAATTTCACTACTTATGTACTGTTTTGTTTGAGGGGGTTTAGCCATGTGTATTTGAAACTGTTCTTAACACTATAGATGTTTGCCCATTTTATTTGGTTTAATTCCTTAAACTAACTCCTGAATGACTTTTGAAACCTGTTGACTCTGTCCCAGCTCCAGGAAAATGAATGCTTTCTTTGTAATCCTACTGTTGTACCGATTGGAGAAGTAATTGAAACCTCTCATGGGCAATAGACCAGCCATTTTACATACCTCTCTTATCTATGTAAACATTTCCTGATCTGCTTTCTTCTCCATCCCTTGGGGTCAATAACAGTTTCTTATGATGTCTTTATTTTAAAAGGGTCTGTTCCCTTCCTCCCTTCCAAAATTGTGAGTAGAATTAATGAATATTTTATTTACTGTTCATTTTTCACTCCTTTCCTTTTCCTTATGTTGTACCCTGCTCTCCCACTCATAGGAACACTTGTTGTTTGATTTTTTGGTGGTTTTTTTTTTCTGTTGGAGTTGGACAGCCCCTACCTTTAATTTGTGTAACCTGCAAATATTCCTTTTACTTTCCTAATTAATTTTCCATTGCTGTTTTTGTCATTTCTTCTCCTTTGAGCGTTTCACAGAATTAATGTAAAGAAAATGGGAGACATTCACAGAAACTGTCAAGTTAATTTGTTCTCAGTAGGTGTTTGCAACGGATTGAGGCTTATGTTCTTCCATAAGGATGGGCAGGTGCCACGTGACTTTGACTTTTGAATACTGAATTCGATGCACAGTTGCTTATGAGCAAGGTATAGGTGACAGTAGTCTGACAGCAACAATGAATAAAACTTACCACACTGAGCTGTGTGCAAAAATTTCTGAATTGACAGAGATAAATTTTTTGACAAAGATAAATTTAGGAGTTATTGGCTCAACCTGTGGTTTGTTTAGGATTTGTCATTTTTCTTGAAGGTATCATCAATTTAAGTTCAGATGGTTTGCATGGCATTGAGCAGAGGGCTCCTCTGCTTGCAGAAAACTCCACACCTCCAGCTCCTGGCAGTGAAACTTGCAGGGTTTTCAGTGAGATTTGCTGGTTTGCCACTCCTTCCTCCCCTCCTCACTGCTTGCTTTCATATGTGGGTGTAACTCGGGGTGCTGAGGAGATGCAGGAGAGCATGAAATCTCATAGCCAACCTCCAACTTTATCCAGTCCTGGTGATGGCAGGAGCTTGCCGGTAGCTCTGCCTTCCAGCTGCAGCCCTGCAGAGGAAGCTGTAGGAAGAGCACCGAGGAAGGATAACTCCTGGAACCCCACCAGACTTTCTGGTGCTGCTTTTGCCATCTCATGCTTTTGAGTATCATTCAAACTATTAATGCACTAGGATAAAATAGATTTATATAGTAAGGATTATTTGTAAATCATGCTAATGGTTAAAATCCTGAAATAGCTTTCCTCCTTCAGAATTTTCTGTTGGAAATTATAGTGAGGCCATGTGTTACTAATAATTTTATGAACCTTGGATGCTTTCTCCAAGGTTAAAATGGACAAGTAATTTACAAACATTGATCAGGTCACATTTTATCTAAAACATCAAAACATTTATGATCCTCATTTAGTTAATTATAGATTTTATTAAAACAGTTAAAAAGACATTAAAGTATATTCTGAACTTCTTACAGACACTGAGTTTTAAGGCAATAGAGTTGATGGCTTTTGCACCTTTCCAGTCTTAAAGTAGCATGTTGAACTGAAAGATGAGCTGGGATGAGCTGGTCCTTTGAGCTGATTTCTGTCAACATTCACAGCTGTGCTGTGTGGATATAAACACTGCCAGATCTGAACACCAGCTTTACACCTGCCTTGTGCAGGTGTGAATAACTGCAGAAGCTATGGAGGGGCTGAGATTCAGGCTCCAAGATCTTCAGCCTGCAGACGTTTGTCAGATGCCTAGTGCAGATTGCATTAACCACCTCAGGAGGTTTTGCTACATTCTCTAAGTTCAACTAACTACATAATTACTTCTACTAGTTCTTGTGCGTATATAGATTATTTTTCTTGGATGCAACACTTAATTGCCAGTTCAGTTGACAGCAGGAATACTGAATCATAGAAATCGGGCATTTTATTTTCAACATTTTTATGCAGGTAGGAAATAATACTGGGGTATAACAAGCGCTAGAAGAGATTCTTTCACCAGCCATAGGCTTTAAACTTGTGTTTATATCTGTGTGTGGTGCTGGTGTAGTGTTTTGGTGGGCTGCTTCTTCTGCCCAATTTTTAAAAAATCTGTTAGGGCTATTGCTGGTGGGAGAGGCACTGTATGAAGATTTGCTCCAAATTCATAGTGAGCAGGAAAAGACTGCATTTCTGTTAGAGAAAGGTTGTGGGAAGCTGTCTGGGTTATAAAGACCCAAGATAAACCTAATGGCTCCACCATACAGTGCTGAGACTGCCTGCTTCAGGACAAGAGGGGAAGGGAAACAGGTTAAATGTGCATCCAGGCCCCAAATGATACTTAATAGCTTTCATGCCAGAAGCTGTAAGATTAATTCTTCAATTCTTTATTGTTATTTTGTAAAATTCACCCTTATTTCACCATAATAAAACTGGGAGTTGTTTCATCATAAACTGCTGAAGTTACAGTTTATCTAACGTTTCTCCCATTATTCACTGTTTTAACTTTTTCAGAGAATTCTAATACATTAGAGAAAGTTTACACTTACAGAAAGCTATGCTGGTTTGTGCTTCAGGTACTTTATGATATCTGTAATGACTTTCTCAACAATTTTCTTAGGTACTTAAATGAGGGTCATGAGTTTGTAATTCCCTGGATCACCCTTATCATCTTTCCCAACTCAATAAGAAGAACATTGGCAATCTTCCAGATTCTTCTTATTGTAGCTGTTACAATAAATTAAATCACATGTATTTTGGTTGTGTGGTGAGGGGTTTTTTGGTTGTGTGTTGGGTTTTTTTTTTCCTGGGAGGTAATTCAGCTAATACAAATAGAATAGAACAGAGTATTTTAGCTGGAAGGGACTTAACAACGATCGTCTAGTACAACTGTCTGACCAATTCAAATTTGCGGACTCTACATTTCATTGTAAAGTGAGTTATTTCTTCAGCTGCCATTCAGTTTTGCATCAAACATGGAATAACTAGGAGAAAATGTAGTGAATATAAAGCTGAAATTCTGATTTATTCAGTCATTAACAAAAAAAGCCCCATGCCATTTCAATGATAATAGAATGAAAATCCAACTGGTGTTTTCTTTCTCAAACTTGTTTTCCATACATATTGCTGCTTTTAGGAAAACACCTATTTAAACCTTTGAAATGTATAATCTTAACTTCATACAGCTCTAGTAGCCTAAATTTGTTAATGTTTCATCCCTACTTGCAACAGTATTACAATTTAAGTTTCAGCAATATAAAAAGCATTTGTGGAGCAAACACCAGGAAAATATCTTTCTGGGAATGATGTTACAGGTATGAAATAAGGTTTAGGGTTTTTTTATTATTATCATCAAAGCTTTTCTTTGCTGCTGCTTTTTAGTCTGTTAATAAAAGTACTGGATATAAATCTTATGAGATATAACAGTAGGTGGTCAAAAATCATTCCAATGTGTTGCTTCTACATGCAATTAAGAAAAAAGGAAATCAAACATTCAGGCTGCAGCCATGGACTAGTTAACCTTGAGAAAGAGCTCCGATTATTGAAAGCAAAACCAATCAACGCTGTAAGCTTAGTGTAATAATGATTGCTGATATAGTTGTGAAATATTACCAGTCCAGGAACTGTATATAGCATGTCTGCATGAGGATAATCTAGAGAGGATTGACCTGGATACTGTGTGGCATGCAAAGGCTCATTTTCTTTTTCCTATTTCACATAGGACAAGCCTGCAATATGCGTCTAGTTGTTTGTGTTTCCCCTAAGATTTCTCTCAGACCTGGTGGTTTTACTGAAGCTTTTATGCATTTAATTAGGCTAGTATGTCCCAACAGTGGCTCATAAAAATTGTCAGAAGAGATGGAGAAAACATCCCCCCATGGATTGTAGAGCAAATGTGCATGAACTTTTCTAGGGCAATAGTGTGAGCTGGTGTCACTTGCAAGGTGGAGGATGGACAGGCCATTGCACAAATGGCTCCTTGCTTCTGCCTGTCTGGGTAATGCCTGCTGCTTTCTGTCCTGCTGCGTGCTGCCGCATGTGACTTGCCAGCAGCTGAGCTGTTTGCTCCAGGATAAACAGGTTGTTGGAAAATTCCATTTTGTGCATGCTGAGATCTTTCAGGCCTTGTGTTTTATGCAGATCTCTTGCTCTGTTAGCTTTACCATAGTTCCTGACCGCATACCTCACCCCTTAGCAAGGAGCACCCCAACTTTTCCCCCACGGATGTAGCCCCATGCATGATGTACAGTTGGCCAGCCTGTCAACTAGCTACATATGGCATGAGGTGTTGCTGAACAGGAGAGAGCCACCATGCTACACAGGAGCTGGCAAGGGCTGAGAAACCTCCCTAGCTGGCAAAGTCCCCCTGGCTGCATCCCATCTGAGTTATGACCCACAGGCATACAACTTGTGAGCCCTTCAGAAGTCTGTCTTGATGCAAAAAAGAAAAAAGGAGAGGACCATTTGTTTGTGAAGACTGATGCAAATGAGAAGGCAGTCAGCATCATGAGCCACAGCTGAAATTTTAGGTGACTATGAATCCTCTTCAGGATGGAATGGATATAACTATCTATACAAAAAAAAGAAAAATCCAACCCCCGACCCTTTTGTAGACTGGCTTAGCTACAGATGAGGTTTATTTTATTTGGGACTTTTTTATGACTGCATTTGTACTGTGATGTTTTTACACTAGCAGTATATTATTATAAAACTCCCATATTCTGAATAAACCTTGGCCTAAAGTAACACTAGAATTTTGATTTATTTCTGTGTGATTCTTTTTCAAGTGCTGTAAATCATATTTTGGTGTTCATTTACCTTTGCATTCTTTTTTGAGCCACTGGCACTGAAGCTGACGGATGGGAATCAAATGAAGTGTGCTAAGTGTTGCTGCGGTAGGCTTTCATCTCCCTACATTTTGTGGTATGATTTATCCTGGTAATACATCATGTGCCTCATTTTCTTTTGCTTATTTTATTTAGTGTTGTCACAAATAATATCATTTGACCATCTACCATGAGCACTAAGCAGCTGTAAATTAATGAAATAAACTGAATGTATGGAACTCATCTGTCCCAAATTTGATTAGAGACGCCAGTGTTGTACCAAGCCATTTACTACAGATGAACCTCATTTATTAAGTACACAGCTTTGCATGGTCTTAGCTAACTATGGTAAATTGTTATGCATAGTGTTTGCAATGATTTTAATGAAACAGTTAAAAGTGACTTTTTTATATCTTAATCATGACTAGTACTTTATGTTTCTAAAACTGGAATTTTTGGTTACTCCGTTGCTTTGTTCAGAGTCACTGGCATACATCTGCATAAGTGCCTCTCCTCTCTCCCCAAAATGGGGTGCCTTGTGGGTAGGAGGTGTTGAAAGATAATCTTGAACTCACTTAATAACTAGCATTCAGTGTCCTCCATCATGGTTTTGGAGAATCCTTCACTTTTGATTTACTACTAACTGTAGTGCATAAGGTTTTTAATTTTTTTTTTTTGCCTTCTTGGGATGGTACCTGCATTACAGTATAGTGTGGTAATATAATATTGAAGTGCATGTTTGAGCCAAACCCCAAAATGCAATTATTCTGGGGTAGTGGGGGAAATTCTTACTTGTAGAGTTAGTGAGAAGACAGCAAAAACTACCATTCATGTGGAATGTAGTTTGAAAAACTGGTGCACTCAGATAAAGAGAGTTAGAAAGATATAGTATTTTAATGGTACATAAAATGCCTGAAACATATTGAGACTTATGTCCTGGCAGTAAAAGCTGATCAAAGGTTAAAAATGACTCAGAGAAATTCTGAAATGCGTATGCCGGGAAGTGGCTGAGTTAGATATAAAACACCCAAATGTTCTGGACTAACAATCATGTTTAAAAAGAGTAGTTGAAAGAATAAATTGCTGGAACACACAGGACAAAGCAGGGAAAGGTTGGGTAAAGAATGGTAACTGAGAGGAGGAAAATAATGTAGATGAAGAGAGACGATTACGTAGGTAAAAATAATATTCCTTGGAAATATGAATTACATGAACACAAGAATTAACAATGTCTAAACCGAACTCTTTTTGTAGTATGGATTGGCAAAGGGTGGTGATGACTATCTAGTGTTCTGTGTCAGTTGTTCAGAAGCCCACTTCATTATTTCATTACGATCAGACTGCGAGGGTAATGGTAATGTATGATGGGAATCATTGTATCAAAGGCAAAATGAAAATACAATACTTTAGCAGAACAAATATATCATTGATGTTTAAAACAAGTCCCCTCCCACACCCTCCCTAGGTCTTTTTTCTTCTATTAAATTCTCAGCTTAAACCATTTTGGGGTAGACTTCTACACTTGCTCTGGGTAGGCTGGATATGTTCTCCAAATACACTGTCTTGTTGTAGTTGTAATGTTTTTTCTCCTGTCTAAATGTGTGTTAAATGAACTGGAGAGAGCATTGGTACATGTAGGTTGTAAATAGCACATGCAAATAAAACTACATTCAGCACAGTTGCCTAATGGAATATTAAGAGGAATTATATGTGCAACTCATTTTATTAATGTTTTATCTAAAAAAAAAAAAGAAAATTTATGAATGGCAGAAAGCTCTAATTTTTGCTTCCAAAAGAAATAGAAAAGGAATATCCTTTATTTCTTTTCTTGAACTAGCTTAATGTTACATTCTTCAATTCAAGAGCAAACCCAAAATTGTTTTCCTCACAGCTGTGTAAGGTCAAGATTATCTTAAGCAAACTGAGTTTTTCTTCTTTTGCATTTCACCATAAAAAGTTTGGGAATCAAAAGTAACTAAAAAATTTATCAATGCCATAGGAAGTAGAGTACAGGTGCTTGCTGTTTGTGAGAGCACTAACAGCTCTGATGGTGTATGTGAAATTTTTAACTTTCGTCAGTATATTAACAGCTAAGGACTAAAAGACACAGAGACACTGAACTATGATTCAGGAAAAGTCTCTTGGAAAATCTGAAATCCTACTGATGGTGGTTTACAATGAATCATGATTTTGGATTGCTATTCAGTGGAATTCCTGGTCACGGGTGTACTTGGCCTGGTATGTATGTGTGCATATATGGATATGTTTATGTGTGTGTATGTATGTGTGTGTATATATATATTTACACAGAAAGACCATGTGACTAGAGATTATATCAGAATATATAAATACATCTAGAAAGCATCTCTATTATGTAAATCAGAACGTCATAAAATCTTTCAACTTGAACCATTGGTTCCATGGTTCTGAGCTCAGTACTGGTACATCCCCAGATATAATCTCTGACCCAAAGCCCTCACGCTTTGGTTTGATGAGATGTAATGATGGACTGAAGTTAAATAACTAGAAGGAGAGCGCTGGCTTTTTTCCCCTGTGTAAGACTGAAGGAAGGAGTTATGTTGAAGTAACATTGGGCATGATTTGTTCTGTCTCACAAGACAGGTTTCAGCGCTTAAGAAGGGTTTCTCTTTTATAAAGAGTAACTCCAGCCCCGCAATCCAGTATGTTAAAGTTAGGTCTTTGATTGCTGTTTAAGGGTCTGGAGCAGTATCACCAGACAGATCTTGAGTAAAACAGAAATGGTTTTAGCAGATTTTACTGGTTTTATGTAGTCTGTATGTTTATAAAAGGCAATATTTTCCTCTGCAATATATTTTTCCCAGCACATCTATATTGAGTTGCACTGATTAGACAATTTCTTGGTGGGGAGTGGGGGGAAGAATAATAATTTAGATTCAGGGTCAGAGATTTAGATTTTGTGTCAGCCACTTGGCATACTTCTGTATAAAGTACAAGAAAAATTTTAAATTTAACATGTAAACCTTGCTAATGAACCTTACATGAAAAATTTAATGCCACCTCCTACCAAATATATGGCACCTGAAAGCATTGAATCCCATAAAACACCTTGCTGAAAATAGTTAGAGAATTATAATGCATACTCAGCAGGCTAGCACTAAAGCACAGTTTTCTTTACTATATAAGGGCTGAAGTCTTTTGCATAACACCCCAGAGACAACTCTAATACAGTCTCTGCCACCTATGGTTCACATCAAGATTGAGGTCAAGGTGTAGAACCATTTAACTTAAATCCCTACTCCAAGTTATTAGCTGGGAAGAGAAAAGGAGAAATCATGCAATGGAGATGTGTTCTACATGACCAGCATAAAATAACTTTCTACTTATAAGTGGGGATATGTAAAACAGAAAACGACAGCATATTACAAGCCATTAGAATGTTTTAGCAGAGCTTCAGCTCTTTTCCTTATAGCCTGGATGAAATCATATAATTTAAGGAGGAAAAAAGAGGAGTTAGAGATATTGTAAAAGAGGATGTATGTGTAAAGACAGTTGACTGGTAACTACAGATAAGCGTCTGCTAAGGTTCTTTACATTATACTTTTAATATCATAGGTTTCTTTGTGTGACTATTAAATTCATGTCTGTGAGTTTAGTACAGCGTAGTGGTGCGATACCTGTCCCCTAAATTGCTCTACATTTTGTAACTACCTTACTTGCTATTTTTTTATTGTGTTGTATAACTTTTCTTGACTTCTCTCTATAATTAATACTAAGTAGAAGATTAAAAGGGTACTGTGGATAATGGAGGATGATGGTGTAGTGAAGTGAAACAGGAGTAATTATCCTTTTCTTATGTACTTATAAATCAAGCAATTATAAGATATGTATTCCAAATTAACAAAATAAGTAATTTACTTGCAGAGGTGAAGCATCACAAGTTTCATCACCCTCCCTGCCTCCGTCCCAACTGCCCATATAATCTTCCCCAGCAAATTATAATGAGCGAAAACAGAAATTTTAAATGGGACTCTATATGGGACCATAATGATAGCACTGCATACCATGAGAACTAGAAAATGCTTCTGATTTAGTTACATTGCAGTATACCAGTAAGGCATTGGACATGATCAGCAGCCCAGATGCAACCTAAGTATCACTGCTAGGCAATTTCCATTTCCAAACTAGCATATCTTTTAAAAGTTCAGTGCCTCTAAAGAATAAATTAAAAAGATCTTGTATACATCAGTCTGCTTGTACAATCACCTTCATTGAAATGTTTGATTGGTAGTGTATTCTCTTGTATGTGGCTATGATGTTACATTTGAGTTCTTCCAATGGCAAGTTCACTCACAAAAGAGTTTCCAGTGTAACACCTGGGCAATACGTACTAGGAGACATTTATGTCTGAAGGCAGAAGTCAACTGTTGATTTGGGGAAACTCTCAGCTTTCCTTAGGAGAAAGTTTTGCCAGAATTTTTCCCCCGTTTCCTCCAGAGTACATAGAATTGGCAGAAAGGAATGCAGGCCACTGGGCACTCCTCTTCAGACATAACAAGAAAGCTCCTAAACCTAGAATGAAGCTCCATTTCCTTGCAAAAGGATGGAGTAACTTGCCTTCATGGGAAGGCTAGGGGATGTGCGTGGTGCTTGTGCAGACGTGCAGTGTGTGTGTAAGGAAAGGCCTAGGCAGAAGTTCGGCAGTGAGAATCAGCGTGATTGGCAGCATGATCTGATTTTATTTGAAATGTAAGCACTTCTCTCAGTCTGTGTCATAGCTATAGGGTCATAAGCAACACACTGTAGTTTCTTACTTTTCTCTCATTTTAATGCCCAAGATTGTCCCCTTGCTCTCTGTGCATGGGAGCCTCTGAGGTACTTGCCACTGCATCATTTGTCTAAAGGAAAAAGGAGAATAGGCAATTTGGGATGGAAAGCCCATTTGGGGTAAAGGAGGAAACCTGAAGAGATGGGTTTGCAGTTGCCCGTGATGGGTACAGGAAGGGGCTGATGTTACTTCAGGCTCACAAATGTTACCCCTTCCCCTAGTGCCACAGCAGCAGCAGGGCTCTGGCACAGGCAGAATAGAAGCGCTATTGCTAGTTTGTGTCCCTGATAAGCCTATATTAAAAATCTGCTGCTTTGCTTGAAAGATGGACTATTTTGCCCCATTAGTGGAACACTCTCATCCACCAGATCGAGCTAGGAATGATGAATCCTATATGACTTAAAATTGTATGTCCCTTTATGCAGCCTACTTCGCCGCTCCTGCTGTCATTCAGCGTACGTCTAACAGATCAGTTACTCTCTGTCCATCGCCACATACTCTTCCATAGCAGCTCTATGTGAGCTCCTGGTAACAGCTGATCATATCAAACCTTAATGCCAATAAATACACTGCACTAGGCCTTTCTCTGGCCATCTGAGGCAATGTGAATGTTGCTCTATTGATCTGTCTTTTGAGTGGTGTGAAAACTGTCATTCTGCTAATGCTGGGCCAAGAACAGTGAGGGATTCATAGCGTGAGTCTCAGCCAGGGGTGACAACATTTTTCAATTTTACTGGACTGTTAAAATTTAATCAAAATTGGCAAGTTTGCACAGTTAAATGACTGAAATAAAATTCCAGCCTGCACCCCAGTCCAGCAAAGACTTATGCATGTATTTGCATACACAGGGAGCAGTGTTTTCATGGAGATGAATGGGTTTTCTTACAGCACAGAAAGCTAAGCACATGTGTAAGTCTTTGCAGAATCTGGGCTTCAGTGTCTTTCCACTCCTGAGACGTAATTACAACCTTGCACTGCAGTCACTGTTGAAAGCCCACTTACTGAAATCAAACTAAATGAAGACATGCTGCTAGTGCCTAAAGGAACCCAGTTGTATAGTTAGAGATGCTTTTGTCTGTCCTTAGGTGGCAACAACCATAGGTATGAACTGTGCACACCACTGACTTTCCTGCTTTATAATTTTGTGAGCAGATGTGCAAAGAGATGGATTGTTTGCAGTCTTACGCTGGGCACTACAAAGGTCACTGCACTTTACCTGTTCAAGCTCTCTATATGTCTATGTATACATGAGGCATATTGCATAAATTACGTACAAAATTGGACTAAAATCATATTCAATGGCTGAAAATGTTAATTTGCTAGAAATTCTTTTTTGAATAGCTGTGATTTACTGAACATGACAGGTTTCCTTTAAAATATTTTGAATGATGCATCCAGTCAGTTGTCTTGGTCATATCATGACTCATGATTGATACTCTAATATGATCTATCAGTGTTACAAAATTTCTGATTATATCACTGTTCCACTTATTAAATTTTAACCTCATTCTATTTTTTTGTCTTGCTTAAAAATAATAGTGTGGAGAAACATCATCAAAAATTTTTTTGTTCAAATCTTCCTTTTGATTCTGCCTTTAGTCTCTGATAGAACTGTGCCTGCATCAGTAGTGCGCCAGATAGATACTGTCTCAAAGATCCAAATGAATAGTTTGTTTAAATTTGGAGAAAGTAGGTTTCCAAAAGGCATGATACTCGTACATAGTGTTTTTTCAGTGAAGAAAAGAGGGAACCACTCCCATCTTACAGTCAGCAGATGACTGCAAACTTAGAAAACAGTAGAAGTGTACAGGAGAGACAAAAATGAATGAGCTGCATCCCATCTGTTTGTCCTTTTGCTACATGTGGTAATGGTCACTTATCTGACTACCTGTGGATATGAAAAGGCATTTGAAATGATGAAGAACTCTCTGTTCCATGGTAATGACAACAACCCGTGACATTTCTAACCTTACCAGCAGGTTAGAAACTATTTGTGTTCTCTTCCATTAAGAATTTTACCCCTTCTGACACATCTATTGAGTTCTGTTTGAAAGAGAAAATCACATTAGTATGGCCTAAAACCACAAATGAAGACTATCTTCTCCCAACTAATCTGCATATGTTTAAGTATTTATGAGCCACCTGCTGGGGATATGAGTTGGTTATCAATCTAATAACACCCAACGTTCCTTGGAACTCTCTTTGTAAGCACCAAAGCATAATGCGTTAACACTAAATGAAACCAAGAATCTGATAGTAAAATACTGAATACTTGATGATTGTCTCTTTATTTTTTCCCTTTTAATTTGAGTTCTGAAAAGTATCTGAACAAAGTAAAGCATAAACAGTCTTTATGGATCTCCAACCTGGAACAAGTGTGTAATATACTTCACTCAGCATGGTCTAATATTTTGCATCAGAAATGTCATTCTTCCTTTATAAGTAGGGCTATAATCTAGCTGTATATTTAAGGCTTACAGTGGTTTTCATTTAAGCATTTCAATAGACTCACAAACACTTATCCATATCCTTTGGATTTGCAGAGTTAATTTTGGTCATGTTGTTCTTTCTTTACTTTTATTTTTGTGCTATTGTTTTCAATTTCAAAGAGTAAGAGGTATTGCTTGATAACAAAGGCAGAAGTTAATACTGTTGTACTTAATATCCCTTCAGTGCCTACAATGTAAAGACTGCAATCTAGATGAAATTACTGTTGATGCTAGTGAATAACTTATTCATAGTTTTGCAGAAGGAGTTGTGCTTCCAACTTGAATGCCTCATGAGTTGTTTATTTTACATCTTTGGATGTAAATTACCAGCTATTTTAATCTAGGAATATATCAGAAACAGAGCTGTAGAGCAGTCTGTTTTACTGCAGCTTTGTCAAACTTACCGGTGTTCAGCCTATTTTCTGAAATTACATGGGTCAAATAGCAAGAAGATTGTTTAGAATATATACAGAAAAATATATTGGGAGATCTAATTTAGTTTCTGGCCACTAATGACAAGTAGGGTCTGTAGTTCACCAAAATACTGTTACTATTGTCCTTAGCAATCAGCCTTTACTTTTCTGTAGGAAAACTATAATGGATTTAAGGCTTTATTTCAGAATCCTATAAATTCTCTTATATCCAGAAAGAAACTGGTCGTGGTAACAATAAGATATTTTTCAGTGCATCATTAAAGTTCAATTTACATTACTGTGCATCAGATTTCATGTGCTCTGTATTTAGTAATAAACAACCTGGGACTGAAATAGGAGGAGAAAGGGAAAAATAGACATTTCAAACTATTCTGTTCAAGTTCTTGTTGTTGGATTATTTCTTGTCCACATTTTTCATTGCTCATTGCTACAACCCTGATGTGGGATTGCCCAGGTAAGTTATCTCATAAGCTATCCATGGACTAGATTCTAGTCTTCCATGCTCCTAGTTTTGAATGCAAATAATAACTGAGAAGTTTACCTTGGCGTAACTGCTTAGTTTTTGCTACTTGACCCATTGTCCTCCAACACATAAAAATGCCCTGGGGAAAAAACAAGGATGATCACAGATTCTAAACTCTTATGGAACAAGTTTACATGTGTGGTACTATATCATATCACAGCTTTGCAAATCTTGCTGGTAGAATGGTGTTATTTAATTTCTGAAATAAATATTTGTCTTAAAAACTGCAGAAGTATGACTTAAAAATAACACACATTTTAATTTATTCTATACTTAGGACAAACCTGGCAAAAGTCAACCAGAAATAATAATAGGCATATAGATAGATGTTAGAAATTCTTTACAATTTAAAACTGGCAGTAACCTGGTAGAACTTGCCACCTGACACAGAAGCATACAGAAAGTCTGTGTGTGGTTTGATAATACAACATTGCTCTGAAGCCTGAATTGTATTTACAGTCCTTAAAATACCCTACTTAAAAGATAGAAGAAGTATTAATAAATGAAATGGATTTTTTTCATAGTGTTTATCTGTTACTTTTTATTTTTTTCTATGTCCTTGAAAAATTGTATTAAAATAAAAAGAGTTGAGCAAGTGAGAGAACAAACACGAGTTGTTTTATTTTGTGTCAGTGTTAATTCTTAAATATCTATATCTTTTGGTATGTATTTATATCTTTATATACTTTTATTTACATATATGTGAAGAAAGGTTAAATATGTATCATCCACTGTACTAGGACGTACATGAGATTTATTTTGGCCTTTCACAGAACTACTGTGCTGTTGGAGACAAAATGGAAATTTAGATTTTTAGAATTCATGATATTTAGTTATGCCTTAGTTTAGCAAAGCATTTACATAAGTACTTCACTGATTGCAGCAGAACCAAATTTAAGTAAAGTGCTTTGCAGAGTAGAACCACAGTTTCTTTAAATGCCAACATACCAGACAAATGTCACAAAAAATGCTATTAGGAGAAGGAAGCTACCAGTGACAACAAACAATGAACAGTAGATAAATTGATATTTGTCATTATGAAAAGTAACATGGAGTATTGGATGGGAAAAGAGGAATAATAATTAGTGCAGTACTTTAGGAGGAAAGGATACACAGCAGGTTAAGATGCTGTTTAGGTGTCAACTTAGGTATGTTCAAAACAGTGGGTCCTATAAAATGAAGTTTTTTTCAGGTCTTGTACTAAGTCCCTATAAAAAGAATGAGCCTTAATTGTAAATAAATAGCCTGTGCTACATGCCACTGCCTGATGTTAAGTGATGAGGCTTTGTGGTGCCTAGAGCTGCTTATGCTTCAGAGTCCAGAATGGAAACACATTGCTGAGTTACTGTGGGGTAACTTTGTGAGTAATTGGCAGCCTGCCAGCTGCTCTGACCTCAGTGCACAAGCTGTGCATAATTTTGCCCACCTGTATTTGCAGGGTAACTTCCCTTTCATTAGTGGGTAAGCAAGCTCGCATCAAGTTTACTAGAGAGTAATACATACGTGGGTAAATCAGCTCTGTGAGCTGCTCATTCAGACCGTAATTTGCCTCATGTTGACATTTTTGTGTATTCATCATCTGGAGTCACTCAGTGTTTTGTTTTATTTTATGGCAAGTGATAAATTGGTTGATATTTTGGTCTATTTAATTTAAAAAATCATCATAAATGCATGTATTTGGGTGTTTGGAGATGTTTCATGCAGTAGAAGGTGCATATAGCTAGTGAAAACTTTTACTACTTTCCTACCATGCTGGCTTGTAGAGCATGGGGCTGGCTATGAAGACATAAATAAAATGAATATTCATAAGCAATAAATATTAACTACGCAGGGCTTATGTTCCAATGTGCTGTTGCTCCTAACAGGTCCCACCTGCATGGCAGAGTGCACTTGTTAAATGAGTATTGCTATTGGAAAAACACCTAGTGTGATTTCACTGGAGAAAATGCTTTCATCTGCAGTAGATGTGTACAGCTTTTTGGCTCCAACTTGAACGAAACAGAATTTTTAAGTCTGAGTTTCTTACTTAAAACCTGGCATGACTTAACTGATGTCTTCGATGCAAGGTATTCAGCATGCAAGTGCATGAACAGATTACCTGCTTGTTAGCATTTAAACCACACTCATAAAAGAAAGTTAGTATGAGAAAAGGTCACCCACAGGTATTTCTTCTAATGTGTGCTTGTGTCCTCCCATGTATCTATAGAGAGGTCTTTTGTTTTGCTTCTGTGGCTCTAACAGCAGATGTTCTACGGGATAGCTGGCACTGTATGCAGTGTTTGGCTTCATGGGGAGTGGTGAGGGGGCTAAAAAGGCTGTGGTATCCCATTAGCATGTTCCTGGTTGTCTTGGCTAGACCTAGGTTGTATATGAGTGTATTCCATCATACATATGTTTGTCTCAGAGCTTCTATTATATTACAGAAAATAGTCCTCGGCAATTAAAGATAAGATAATTGTTAATAAGTAATTGCTTCAGATTTCCAGAGCTGTGGTGTACTAAGGGATTCAAACTCTAATATACACTTTCGGTTTACCAAATTATTTGCTAGCTCATAACTCCTCCTGAACATGGGACAAATTGCAGACTGTTTCTGGAGCTACACTGAGCACATGAGTACAGGTTTACTGCAGTGTCCCAGCTCCAACCTGCAGTGCAAAGAATGCAATTCTGCTCTGAGAGAGACTAGTGTTGATTTTGTACTTTGGCCAAAACAAATTGCAGAAGCATGAAGTTATGATGACAAAAGCCAGCAAGACCACAAGAAGAGGCAAAAAGGTTTTTAAAAAAAACAACCAAAACCAAACCAAACCAAGACACACAAAAAAATCCCCAAACCAATAAGGGGCCCAAGGACAACCATATGTAATTGAAAACATTTGTTCAACTAACTAAAATTAATACAAAAAGAATTAAAATCTAAAAAGTTATGCTTTCTCCCAGGAAACAGCCATGTTAAGCACGTAGACATGGCACAGAACAAAGGACAAAATACTCTGAAAATTTGTAGAGAGTCTGAAAGATGCCTCATCCAACCCTGCTTGGTATCTGGCAAGTTTTCTACCTCCTGTAATGTTTCTTTATTTTAATTTTTGTCAAAAATGAGAGCATGTCTGCCAAGCTGTTTTCTTCCCGAAGCTCTCATGGCTCTACCTTTTTCAAACCTTTGTACTTTGATTAATACTTGCTTATTTCTGGTAAAGTACTATGGATCATAATTCAATAAAGATGGCATTTACTGCCATCTGTCTTGACAGTCTTTGAATAGAAAATGTGAAAGGTGAAAGGTTTACTGGTAGGGCTTATTGCCTCAAGCATACAGATGGAATAAGAAGCATTAGATATGGTACACAGTAATCCTAAGAAAAAATGATCTGCTTATATTCCCCATCTTCTCCATAGCAGCCGTACCTTCTCTAGGCAGGTCTCTTACCAAGACGGCTTTCTCTAAAGAGGAAAACACAGCATCATCAGGCTGTAGTCACTGCCTGTCAAAACAAGTGCCATAATCAGAACTTGCAGAGCGCTCAAAGACTCCACCATGATTCCAAGCTGTTCAACCACTGTTACTCATTAGAAGGAAAACAAGGAAATATTGTATGCCTTAATGCGTATTCTGAAAGGTGGGCAGTTTTAATTTCTCACCTCTCTATAATACGTAATTGTCTTCTGGCAATTCACTTGAAATATTTTATTTTAAAACAATAACATGTTTATATATTTATTTAAAGCATACTTAACACAGCTTTTTTAATTATTGGTAAAATTCATTGCAACTGAATTGTAGGATTCTTATTGTAACTGAGTAGGATTGTAGAGCTGTGATAGATTAGCCTAATAATTCTTGTGTTATAGTGTATATGGAAATAACATTAGAGTTTAAAAGAGAGAGGGCAGATTTCTGGTAGTTTTAAAACAAAACAACAAAAAAAAAGCAACTGAGACTTGATTTTTACCCACTTGATTTTTTTCTAACACCACCTGTTTTAAGTATTAGTCTGGTACAAGGCAAGTCTGGTTTTAAACTCCCCAGAGTTGTTTTTTTTTAAAAAACATGACACACTGTTCTCAAATGATGCTGCATAAAATCTTATGTCATTACTTTGTTAAAAGTAAAGAAATCAGAAAAAATCAAATTGTTGTAACTTTTAAAAGCCAAAATACAAAACATACTGCAATATTTTCACCACACTATAAAAGAGATGATTGTAAATGTCTTGTTTGTAATTATTGCTGGACATGGCTAATAGAAGCTGGAGAATAATGCCATTCCCTTTTCAGTGACCTTCTGTTTCCCACAATGGGAAAAATATTGATTCCCCTCCCCATGTTTTTCATACAGTTCAAGACAGCATTAATATGATTTACTCATCAGAATCCCTGATGATGCTGTCAGTGATATCAGCTTGATTCTAGGAACAGGGCCTAGTCAGATCAAAGTCAGATCAAAGGTCAGGTAGTGAATCTGGAGTCGAGGTTTCTTTTCTAACTATCTATGAAACCTACCAAATATCCTGCATTTTATTGTCAATTGTAAGTAATTGTCAGTCTACACTATCTGATTGGCCTTTTACGTGATATGAATTGGTGCCTCTCCTGAGCCTCAGTGCTACGGGAATTCTTAGAAAATCTCATCCTGAAACCAGATCCCTTGTTGGGGTGTACTTACCCATATAGTCCCCCTGACCCTAAGGAGGATGTGCACTTGCACAGTGATCTGCCTGTGCAAAATGAGCTGCAGAATTGGGTTCTCGGATGATAGGATGTTGCATGTATTCTGGAATTACCTTCCACTTTCACCACTTCATATGCAGTTTAATCTCTTGCAGGAATGCAACTGAAGTATTTTCAGCTTATTGGATGACAGATGCTGTTTATTAAATATGATACATGATGCATCTCAGTCATACAGCCTACAACTAATAAAGAGGGGATAACAGAAAGGACAGGGATACACATGTGTTGCAGAGGCTGTGGTGTTACGTGGAAAGATACAATGCTTCGAGCCCTTTATCAGCTCTCCTTAATACTAAACTGCTTTATTGCTTTGTGATCTTTAAAGGTTAAATTTTTAAGGTTCTAAATCAAGCTGCTTTAGGACAGGGCGAAGCTTAAGGTGAAACAAAGATGGATGTTTGCTTTGCATTAGTCGTCTTTTTCTGAGTAACTTGTGTACTTTGAGTTCTGGATCAGGTCTAGGCAGTAATCGTTACATTACAAAGGCTTCTCTGATAAGAACAGACAATGTATGAACTGTAGGCAGCAGCGTTTAGACCATGTTGAGGCCTGATGTAAATGCAGCTCTGCTGATGTCAGTGGAGTTACATTTGCTTGCACTAGGTCTTAATATAGTTTTCCGACTGCACGAAGCCTTATGGATGTACTGAATGCTGCATGGTAGCAATAAATAATGGTATTCACTCATACAAAGTGTCTTCCATCTGAGGATCCTAAAGCACTTGGCAAGCCTGATTTTTCTTTCGTGGGAGGGAAAAGAATCTAAATGGCTACCCAGATATGTATCCTTTGCAGGAAGGATTATGTATTGCAGGGGGTGGGGGGTATTTTCTTTTAAGAAGTAATGATATATTTAGACATTAATGGTATAATTTTATATCGTCAAGAGCAGAAAATTTTCTGTCCTGCCCAAATGTATTTTGGTAAGATGATCTGTGGTATACATCAGTTTGCAAACAGCATGAATATGTTAGCCTTTGCTGCTTTATCCTCTGCCAAAAATGTAGAGACGATAGCATCTGTTTCCACTACCCACGCTATCCAAATCATTAAAAACTCACAAGAGTTGGAAACGAAGTTCTGAAAGCTTTCACATGTCTGTCTTTGCTAGGAAAATCACTCTCTTGTAACCATGTGTTCAGCAAGTCTTCCTTGCTTGTGGTCCTGAATTTCAGGTGATAATGAGCGATGTCTGGAAAGTTAGGATTAAAATTTAGGAAATGACAGATTTCAGAAAGTCCTGAGTACATAATTTAAGAAGTGCTGCTTCAGCAAATTTTGAAATCATAACTACACTTTTCTTTCTTTGATGCAATGAGATATGGAAAGCACTTCAGAAATATGGGTAGCTGAGGATGGGTAACAATTCACACTTAGGTCTTGGTCGTGTGGATCCTGGATGCCTAAATGAGTGACAGGTTCTCTCCAGTGCTGAAAACCTTCTATTACAAGTTTGGTTTAGAACATATGAAGGCTTGGAACTGGTTCATTTTTTTCCCATATAGTTTGCTAGCAGCTATTAAGAGCCTTCTAAAATAACCAATGTACATTTCCCTTTCTTGTCTCTTTCCCACACTCCCTTTATTTCTCCCATACACCACTGATGGGTTGTAGGTAGAAAGAACTCTATGTACTGAATTGACCAAACTACAGGAAATAGTGGTCTCTTACTTGTCTTTTCTTATTACTTTTTAAACCATATTGCTCCTACACAGTGCAGAACAACTTGAAAATGTAAAGAAACCAAATCCAAATTTATGTCCAGTTGTTTCACTTTCTTCCATCTCTGCCACATATTCTGTTTTCTGCTGTTGCAGAGTCTGGTCCCTGATTGCTGGTATCAATAACAGTGCAGATAATGATTTCTGAGCAAGCAGAACTAGCTTGGGTTTTGTGGTCTAAAGCATAGAATTTAAAGATACTGAGTGGCAAAGAAAACACATCATTGGTGCTTGTGCAATTAGATGTACAATAACCTTTTTAAAGTTGTCTCAGTAGTTCAGTAGAATGGAAAGTAGGAGGTTAGTGAAGAAAACTACAAGGGGGATCAAAGTGTAAGAATATTCAAGAATTCGAGGAGCAGAGAGCCAAATCAGAAATAATAACATTAAACAAAAGCTTGAAATAATCAGCCAAACTTGGGGAAGTCAGAGGACTATAGAACTTAAAATTCTACTACTGTAGTATCTACATCTTTTTAAATGTTAAATATTTTGGTTTTATTCTTCTTAACTTCTGTGCTCAGAGGAAGATTTGAACCCCTTTATAATCCTTAATGCTATTTCATCCTGTCCTTTTTCAAAACTGTTAAAATTTGCAGTTACATAGAGACTTTTACATGGCTTTCTTCTGTGTCTGAAACTTGGAAATAGAAATAGATTATATGGGCATGTTAACTTTGTTATATTAAGCTCTTCTTTCTAGACCTCTATCTTTTGATTGATTAAAAGACCATCAAATGACTTTCTGATGTAATTAACAAGAGGTTCCTTCCAATCTGCACAGAAAAAAAATCAACAACCCCCCGCACCATTTGTGCACAGCAGTGTGGCCTAGAAAGTGTAGATATGCTGACTCCTGCCATTAGAGCCTATGCTTAATATTATAAACAAGTATGTTTTGTCAGGTCTGAAATAACTTCTGGTGTGAAGATTTAAAGCTCCCAGTATCTGTCTTGGGGCTGAGCTCATTTCCGTACAGTGTGAGAAACTCATTGTTTTTTCAGTTCCAATTTCATGAGTAAGAGGAAAATACTGCAAGGCTGCTCCTGATTCTTAGTGGGAAAGCAGAAACAGTCTGTTGTGCAATGTGCATACGTGGCCTCCGGGCTTCCAGACTTTCTAGTCAATTAAAAAGTTTTAAGTTGAGCAAGTTCTGTCCCTATCAGTGACAATGCAGGATATGCCTGAATATTCAAAGAAAAATATCTCTCCAGATGAGTCACATATTTAATATATTAGTTAGGTATTTTTTCTATAACTTAGGGAAAAGCACAGGTTACTGGTGTGATAAGTCACATGATCAAAAATACGTTTTTCTTGCTGAGCCTGTGTTATGGGGAAAAGCCCTAGGAAGGACGTGGTGCTGCCCTAGCAGAGGTCCTCCAGTGGTAGAACTTCTCAGTCCTCTGTATAACTGTCTTCTAGGTAATTTCCTGGACTATATAGTAAACTTGCCTGACTTTCATATACCCTCAAATTAGAAGCCTTTTGGGGCTTTTAATGTTGCGGTATAGCAAGAAGCTGGCCTGAATTTTGGCATTGCCGTTGTCTTGCGAGGGAGGGGTTTTGCAATGAAAAATGGTCATCTCCCTTTATCACCCATATGTTGTGCGGCAGAGCAGGAGCCTTAAATCTGGCAGTGATGGCTCCTACTCTTCCTCCCTGTCTCAAGAAATCTTTAAGCGATGTCCCACTGTGGTATGTGCTACTATGTTTAACAACACTCTAATAAGTTTCAAAGCTTGGTATTTCTGCTAATTGTATCATGAATGTAGCCAAGAATACCAATATTTTATTTGCCACAGGTAGACTCCAGAATTAATTCTCTTTTGATTAAAAAAAAAAAAAAAAAAAAAAAAGGTTATGTGATAATGCATTCAAATTGAATAAACCTGCCCATTTAAAGTGTATGAAATGTCTGAAGATGTTATACTGATCAAATTACAAACATCAGCCTGTTTACCTGTGTTTCCTTCAGCTATACCCTTGAATGGATGTTAGTTCACAGGTTTCAGAGCTGTTACTGCATGCAGAGTATCAGAGTGCAGACACTTTCGCATAGTTTATTCTGAATTTCTGTCTGTGGAGACTATGTATAGAAACTTAAAGCTTCCTTAGGCTCATGGGAAAACATTTTTTATTGTGCCCTATCCCAAAAGGAAAATTCAGTTCACTTTTTGTGTAGTTTTAAATCTTTAAGATAGTTATGACTGACAAAGAATGTAGCATTGGATAGAAATATGGAAGCATTTGGGGCAAGAGACATTACTTGTTCAATGGCTTAGGAAAGATGTACAATATCTTACAATATATAAATGATGGAGTGAAGGATGGAGATGGACCTTTGCCTGCACCTCACAGTGAGAGTCTTTTCAGGGAATTTCAGTTGCAGACAAGCATAACTCCCTGCAAAATATCCTGAAAAATCAGTGTTACAGAAATGCCAAAAGGGGTTTAGTAGACACTTTTAAACTGAGATGAAACAATTCAACAAATTCTTCTCCAACTTGTAAATAGCTTGTGAATGCTTGGAGAGGTAAAATCATAATTGAAAATAAAGTTTTTCCTGCTATAGTGAGTTGCCATTATGAACACGTTGCCATCTGCTAAAGCAATTAAAAACAAACAAAACAAACCAAGAACACAATTTTCCTTTTTCATATTGAGAAATTAATATAAAAAGTGTGTATGCAGAATAATGAGTTAAGGTAGGGAAAATAAGTTCACGTCGTTCTTTCGTAAAATACCATGCCCATGACTTATTGGTGTGAAATGCTGTGTGTGTCTAGTATGATGATGTAGTAGTCTCAGAGATAGCATGCAATGTGGCAGTTACTATGGTAACAAGATGTTTTTCATTGAAGAGCTATTAAAATGGTGGCATATAAATAACATATGTACAGTACATTGTCTTTGAGAGAGCTGTTCTTGTCCAGGGATTGTAAGCACATGCTTTCATTCCCTTTTCCTTTTTTTTTTTCCCACCTCCATACCCAAATTCTTTTATATTTTTGATGTCATATGATCAGTCTGCCTCATTTTTAGCACTTTGCCTCTTTGAAGCTGTAGCGCTTGCAAACCTGGTGTGGTGCAATAAGAGGTGACTGAATAATGTGCTTGTTGTTAAGGACTTAAGACAAAAGAAGTAAAGTGGGTGAGACTCTGGTTCCACAGCTCCTAAGAGTGACAGTCAGTTAAGACTTGCTCAGTTAAGGGTACGAGCTTCAAAAGTGCAGAGCAGTTTGTCCCAGTGCATGCTTAAATGCTTTATTGTGCTTAACTTCAGGGACCAAAGTAATTCAGTGGACTTCAGTTAGGTAATTTATTGAATTAAAGCTTAACAAGTGTTGAAATGTTTTCCTGAGCTGGGGCTTAGCGGTTCAGATCCATGTAAGATCAAGTCACTATATATTTGTAGAGACCAAACAGTGTAGAGACTCTGTTCCCACTTCTACACCTGTTTGGAGAAGTCAGCAGGGCTAAGGCAGTGAAGAAGATAGGTGATTCCACTGCAATGCCATCAGTAGTGAAGGCAAGTATCTCTTTTTCCAGCTGTTCTGCTATCCAGAGCCATGTAGTGCAGAAGATGCAGTTCATACTGGAAAGTGAAGAATTGTAATTTATGTGGGAAATTTGTGGATCTGTACAGTTTACAATGTTGAATCAAAATTTCCTGAGATTACCATGACATGCATTAACTAAAACAACCATTGCTCACCTGCCTGAGGTAGCTGGTACTGTGAAAGGTGGATTTTAGACCTTTCAATATTGCTCACTATCCTGAAAAAGAAATACAATATACTGAGGGAGAAGATGCATTTATAGACAATTGCAAATGAAATGATAAAGCCCCCTCTAACTGTTGAAAGTGAACTGCTGTAACAAGAACGATATCCTAATTCTTCATCAAGCCCTTGCTGTATAAAAGGAAGAATAGTGTAACTGAAACATGTATTTGCTGAGACTGGCGTGTCATGAATTTGAAAGCCAGTAGCAGGATTTTTTGCCATACTCTGATGTACATTCAGGCAAGTGCCTTACACCATAGAGATACATTTGTAGTGGTAGATGTAGTGATCCTACTTGGTAAAGCCATATACTGTACCAACTCCTCTACCATCTAGTGGCTAATTTATTCTTTCTCTCCAAAAGGAAAACCAATGGTCATGTCCTGTGAAAGTTCAGCAGAAACTGAAATTTAATACAGAGTAACAGCACAATCCTTGAACTCAGTAGTGCGTGTAGCCAAATACCAACCTAATGCTTCCCCTGATTCCCTTACTGCCACAAGAATTCTTGTGTTTGCTGTTTATTTTTATTTTTTTTCCTTTGTTTTGTCTTCTTTCCAAACACTCATTTTCAGAGAAAAAGTCTCAGTAGCATATCTGAAGAATAAATACTTGCACAGGCAGTCACCAATGTGCAATAGGAACATTCACTAATCTAAAACATTTAAATCCCAAAGTTCATGTTAGCAGAATTCCACCATCAATTATGCTAAATCACTTCGGTGCAGCAGAGAACATAAATGAAAGAAATGAAAGAGCTGTGGCAGAATCTTGTATGGGTGAGTTGTGGCACCCAGGAAGACAGCATCTGGGTGATGCTTATCATTTTTTTATATAAGGCACTGAGGAATAAATGGTTGTCTTGCAGCTGCAAAGAGGGTTTAGCCGCTGGTAGTGAGAAGTACATAATTCCCAGAGGATAGCTCTTACTGGAGATGGGAACCTGCCTTTGAATTTTCTGTCCTGCATTAGAAATTGAAGCCAAGCTGTATAATAATCAGCTATGGAGTTGACTTGAAATGACTGCTCAATTTCATTGATTCAAGGGCTGAAAAGGCAGTGTTTACTCCAAGGAATGATCAGTCTTAGTATTCCTGTAGGAAGTAGTTTGTCTTGAAAATTATGTTCTTAGCAATAGTTTTATTTCCAATTCTAAGAACAGAAGGCTGAGAAACTTCTGTGACAGTGTGTGATAAATATGGGCAAACGCTGAATTTCTGTGATGGTTCTATGTATATGCAGTCAAAACAAAGCTATACATTGAAAATCCCAGGCATTATTAAGGTTGTAAATTCAATAATTTAAGAGATGGAACTCAAGGTTTGGAGGACAACCTTAACTTGATATCAGTCTTGTTTCAGAATTCATGTAATCTGATAGTGTTTTTAATAATTTGATGACTATTTTTTTTAACGTTCCTCCTTTGAATATATATAACCATAAATTTAGCCCTACTAATACTACATTCTTAGACTAATGAAGAAGCTAAGGTCGAACAATCCTTTATTCATCTTTTCATAAGAAGGGGAATAATTTTCATCAACCTCCATCTCAGAAAAATCTGGATGACTGATACATGTATAATGTATGTCTCCATCCCTCCTAGATGAACAAGTGATTGTCAACCTCTGTGACAGAAGAGTGAGTCAGTAGGATTCAAGTAAACTGGGCTAACTCTTGAATCTGCCACAGCATCACTCTGACAATTGGTAATTCATTCAGCTCCTGTCTCTCTGTCAGATGGATGGTAGGGATGAAGAAACATTCGGAAAACAGTATCCCTATGCAAAAGGTGCTTCAGGATGATGACAGCAGAAGTCATGGAATGGTGAAGTTACACTGTGCCAATGTTGTTGCTTTTCTGTAATGACATTCAATAGATAAAGAACCCAAAACCAAAATATTCATTAGACTAATTAGGGTACATCTTCATAATTCCCTATGAAATCTAGTAATGGTTAAAAACCCAATTCAACCTTTTTTTATTGTTGAAAAAGGAATATTTTTCTAATCAATGTTTCACAAATGTGTCTTTGACTGTACCATCTGTCCAAATGAAATTCCAGTTAACCCAACCTGTAGCTGAGATCAGCAGCTACAAGATCCCAACCTACTCGTTCCTACATACCATGTTTAAAAGTCAAAATAAACAAGTAATAGGAAACAGAAATAGATGTAGAAGTTTCAAATAAACAAAACAACGAAAACAAGTAACTAGCTACAAGCTGGCTATGTGTCAGTTACCTGGGGCAGCACATGATGTTTTGCAGCTGCAGTCAGCTCTTGTTTCTGTGCTAAACCAGTCCTTCCCCTGCGGGCCTGTGCCAGGTCCTGCACTAGCGACTGAAGCTGATCAGGCTCAGTCAGCTCCGTGCCTGAGGTGCACAGGAACGGGCTTTGCCGTGGGATCCGTACTGAACTTGCAGTGCCACAAGAGCGACAGCTGAAGGCAGTCAGTGTACAGGAGGCAGCAAAAGAGTGGTGCTTTGCCCGGGAGAGTCCTTCCCTGGCATCGCTCCTTGGCTCTGTTCTGCCTGCGTTTGTTGTTTTGCATGTGCCCGTTTTGCTTCCACTGTTCTTCTGTGTTGATGCTTCTTGATTTGGGCATAGTTTTTAAATGAGTAGGGGCTACTGGAGCACCAGTCACCCCTGGAAGTTGGTTGATGAGTGATACTGTCCCGTGTTACGTGGTGTGCTGTGGCTGAGCTGCTCACTCTCTTTGAGAGCATCTTCTGCACTAGATTCTCCCTTTGCTGTTTAATCTGTTTCATTGATGTCGACAGCAGTAACGTATGTATATGGGACACTATAACCTGGAGCTTTCATATCAGTCCTCTCTCAGTTGTTGCTATGTGCTCCTGCTACTATTATAATGGCAAAACTATCACAGGATTCTGCTTCTGGTTTCATATTTCTGCTCTCTGGCTTTCTCTTTCTAAAGTCACATTTGTATTGATCCTTCCAACTTATTTATAAAAATACTCTATAATTTCCCTTCCTTCCACAAGCTTTTTCTGATAACCAGCTTCAAGAGAAAGGCTAAAAAAGAACTATTGTATTTTCCAGATGAGGGAAACCTGTCATTTATTTTTAAGTGTGCACACCACACTTTCCATACTTTTCCAATAACTGGCATTAAAAATTTCATCTTAGAGGAGACTTTAGGCTCCCCAGAAAATGCAGACTTTGTAGAAGGTGTTTGTCTTTAGATTTGACACAGTTTGCAAAGAGCTTTCATTTGCCTATCATCTAAACATATTATGTCCATTTATAGTTGCACAAAGCAATGAACAATGAAAACAATGTTTTTAATTTCTAACACATTGGATTCAATTTTAGCACATGACTTACTTTGTATAATGAGTACAAGGCAAGGCAGTTAAGGTGTACATGCTAACAGACCCATGTTTTACATGTCTATGGTGGCTGAAGAAATGGGAAAGCTACCTGGAAGGAAGGATAAATAATTACACATACACATACTTAAAACCCCCACTACCTACACTTTGGTATCCTATGAATAGGAAAGCACAAGTAAGATGTTTGAATGTAGTACAGTCCTTGAACCTGATATACACAGAACAAAGAACTTCAAGTTACCTCTTCAGAGCAAGGCAGAAAAGGTATTTCTCTGTGGCATGGTGTTGCTTAATGGAATAATATAAATTTAACTTTAGCTTCATATATTCCAGGTATTTCAAAGATGGATGAAAGAAATTTATTTTTTTATGTTTGCTACTGCTGGTTATGGAAAAAATGATATGCTTTTTATATGAACAGATAGCATTTAACTTTATTTTCTTCAGTCCTTTTACTTCTTTGCTGCCAACAGAAATATATGGTGTACTAGGCTTTTTCTGGTCTAAATTGGACTTTTTTCTTTAGCTGCATGCTCCTTGTAATGCAAAACAGTAGGCAGTGATCCATGCAGGCTTCCGTTTATAATATTAATACAAGCCATGTTCCATGCTAATACATCTCATTAATATTAAAGCAAGAAGTGTAAGACTGGTGAGTGCTTAATCAGTTGCAATTAGCACCTAACAACTAATTCAGTAGAGGGCTTTTAGAAGGAAAAAAGTGTGTATGTGGAAGGGGAAAGAGGGGGGAGCAGCAGTTTGCTAAATGCTGGTTGATTTAACTTAAAGTATTTAATACTGTGAAAACTTAGTAATTAGAAGAATTCTTGTCACCAGACAACGTTCCCTTAATTGATCATTTTAAAAAAACCAAACCAAAACAAACAACAACAACCCCTTATTCTCCTTAGAAAAGAGAGCAATGGCAGTGTAAACCGTGAAGTGCCTTTACTAATTTAGTTGAGGATTGTTCTTACTGATAGTTCAATCATTTAGGATTATCTGAAGTTTAATCTGCTCAAGGCAGGAACCTTGTCTTTACTGAAATCCAGAGCACCACACTCAACTTGTTGGGTTGTTTATGGATGTAGAAAGTGAATCTAGTGAGCCTGCAGCTGAAGTCTCCAAATCAGATTGTTAAAGTACTGGTCTACAAAATCTAGTGAGAAAAAGAGGTTTTTAGGTATTAAGTGAAGCAATTTCCTGGTATTTTTCACATGAGTCTGTGTAGTGTTTTGTTGTATGGCTGCTGTTCTTGTATCTCAGCAGCCTGAGATCACTGGTCAATAAGAGCTTGTCTGTTTGGGAAACTTAACTTTCACAGGCGGAGAATCACATAGTTAAGATTCAAAGTGCCTATACCTTTAGTATTGAGAAAACTTGCATCCAATAATTATCAAGTAAATATCAACAAATTATGTCTTTGTCTTGGCTGCCATCCTAGGTGCATTTCAGGGCCTCCCTGATGCTACTTGTCCAGTTGTGTTAGCATCTTCTACAACCTGACTCTTTTCTTCAAACTGTCTTTTTTGAAAAAGGGTGAATGGTGCTCAGAGCCAGGCTTTGAAAGCAAGATACTTATCTCTGTTTCTGGCTTAGCTTTTGACTTGCTGTACTGCTTTGTCTAAGAGTTAACACTTCCAGTTCAAAGAACCCATATATATATAATTAGAGAAAAAAATGCATTGGTCCTAACTGGGGATTAGAGTGTTTGTTGTTAGGAAGTGGTTATGGTTTTTTGAATAAGGTTGCTGTATACATATATATGTTACACTATGATGAATCATAGACAAGAACTATTGCTACATGCTGATGTCTGTAAAGAGCAAACCACATTGTTGAGGTAGAATTAGCTTTACTGTCAACAACTTTGAGGAGAGTTATGTATAATTTCACATATTATAAGTAATCTGAGGAGATTTACTGTGTGGATAGGAGCTAAGATGTCTTACCTCCCACGTCTCTCCTCTTCTTCTCTCCATCCCTTGTGATTGCCTGGCCTGGTAGTCTGCATGTTGTTCTTATTTTATGTTTTCTGTTATTTTCCTTTTGTCGTGGCAGTTTGTGTTTCGTTCCTTTTTTCAATTGCTTATGTCTTATCTGTATAATAACCTCAGAACTGTACAAATTTTTCTTCATGCACTGCTCCCCACATGCACAACCTGACCTGAGAAGAAACAACCACTCATTGATTGTGGAAACTGTGAAGCAGAGCCTATATGGGAACAAACCTTACTGTACAGAATGGAACCCATTCCCTCTCTGACCCCTCTTATGCCAGCTGTTTCCAAACAGTTCTTATGTATTGGCCAGCTTTCACCTATAGGGTAACGCCTGAAGAAACCTAATGACTCTCAGAAGTTCTATGTGCTGCTTGCCAGGGAACAGGAACACTTTCAGGAAGGTCTCTACTTCCTTTGCTCTCACAGGTCTTCCAGTGTAGAGATGCTGAGTAGTATTTTACAAATTAATATTTTTCCGAGCTTTGACAGATAAAAAGCTAAATAACACAAAACTGAAAGGGATGGGGAGACCGAAGCTTACAAATAACACTGTGCAGAATATATTTCCAGATTATTACTATAAAAAGACTGGAGAGCCATAAAATTATAGAGAACAGTGAAAGGCTATAATGTGAAACATTTGGAGGCTTAAAGGAGAAGGCTCTTGTAATGGCAGCAACAATTCAATAGTTAATATAAAAATTAGCGAATGGCTCCAACAAGCATCATGAGAGCTTCAGAAGAGCAGTCTCATGACCTTTCCCTCTCTCTCTCACCTTGACCAGCAAAAGTTATCTATCCTTGCTTGAAGAAAAGCAAGAGGGAGCATGATGGTCAAGAAAAGGACAACACTGAGGAGGTGCTAGATTAAATTAACAAAATGTTGTAATTTGCTTGTGTTGCTGTGCTTTAGAGAAAGATTGGAATAGCTGTTCAGAGGAAAAAAAAGAAGAAAAAAATAAGAAAAAGGAGAAGAAAGAATTTTCCAACAATGGTTTCAAGATTTGGGAAAAGAAACTAAGTCAGTAACACACAAAAAGAGCAACTGTATGAAGGGAAAAAGGCAACAAAAGACGAAACAAGTAATAGGAGACCTGACCAGAGAGAAGATGAAACAAAAGAAAGCAAAGGAGAATCAAAGCAGGGGAAAGTATAGAAGAAGGACATGCAAGAGGAAGAGAGAGATTCAAAGATGCTGTTAGGAGTATCTCAGTGTATGAAGAGGGGGGTGAGCATGGGCTTTTACTTGAGGGGAAAGCGAGGAAGGAAGAACAGAAGATGGATGAATGGCGTAAAAAGATGATCAGTATTAAAATTCATCTGTGTATGTAATCCCTTTGCACCTCTGCAAACCTTTCCCTAGGCACTCTCCTGTTCCAACCTCTTTCTGTCGGCAGAGAAGGCAGTAATCACACCCAGTGCCTGGGCTGTGCTGATAGGCGAGGTGAAAAAAATCTCTTTGGAAAGGAAAGGACAAACCTCTCAAAAAGAAGTCATTCACTTGTCAAATTAGTGGCTTTAATGAAAGTGGATAGAGAGTAATGAAAGGTTAAACCTGTAAATTGCAATCTAACAAATGGGTTCACAGAAGACAGATCTCTTTTCATAGTAAGAAAAGAAATAATACTGACAAAATATTATTACCTTGGAGAGACCATGACCAAGCCGTGAGTCCCTCAGACAGCAGCGTGCTCTCCTGCTGTTCTGCTGAGCCGGGCACTCCTGCTTCTCTTGAAGGATTGACAGACAAACAACCCTTCATTGATTGCTGTGCTTTGAGAGTGCTTTGATCGTTACACTGAGTCTTCAGGAATATATACTATAATGATATCTCTGCCAGAACCCAGGCAGTTCAAAATAGAATCATTAAGTTCAGTCAAAATTCTTATGTTTACATATTGTGAAGGGTTTGGGAATTATATAGAAGCTAAACTTATACTGTGGAGTGCTTAAGACAAAATTACAACAAAATCATAAAAAAAAATAAGATTGTGATTGGGTTCTTTCATCTTTTCTATCCTGTTTTTATCTTTGTGGCATCATTTATGGCTTTGGTTGTTGTTAAGGGAGGGCAGGAGAGGGGCTACTCTGTCTGAGCCTGAGAGGTGCAATCGTACAATAACATTGGAGGGTTAACAGGGTATGTATCATATTTTGGTTTGGCTGAACTTTTCCTTTGCAATTTACTCTTCATCTCTTTTAGAGACTTCTTTCTTTTGTGATTTATTTTTTTCTTTATTTTTCCAGACTTCTTTCTTGCAGATTCTTTCTGTCTTGTGTGTTGCTTATTACAAGGACTAGTTCTACCAACACTGGTCTTGTCTCAAGAAGGATGTAGTAAGATTTTAATTTTCAAGTTCTTTGGGGCAGTGAACATTTGCTTTTTCTCACTGTTGGTGAAGGGCACTCTAAATAATTAGTAATAATAAAAATTAAGCTGTTCAGGTTGGAAAGACTGGCTTCAAAATGTTACACTCTGCTATGTAATTAATTAATTTCACCATACACCACCAACTGCTTGCCTTCCTTAAGGTTTGCTTATGCCGCTGTTCGAAACTTTCAGGCAAATCAAGAAACTTCCTTTCCAATCTGTAGAAGAGAGATCATGAATATTCTTTTCTTCCAAATAAGATGCAGTTTTAAGTAGGACATGAATATAACAAATATGTTGTGCAAGGGTTATACTTCTAATTTTTCAGCAGTTCAGATATTTAGTAATTTGGTGTCACATCAGGAAGTTTTAATTTGAGTGTTTTATTGTGCCATACATTTAGTAGCAATCTGATACTGGAGAGAGGAAATTGCTGCAGTCCCTATTTTTCATGGTTTGTTTCAATGAATAATTAACTATCACACATGATTAATTTAAAATATTTAATAATAAAGCATTTCAGTACACCTCATGTAACATCCTGTATCACTTTCACAGTGTGCTGCATGTAAGAAATTTGGTAGTAAAAAGTGAATGTAGAAGAGCACAAGTACTAGAAGTGTGGATCACAGCAGTCAAGGCATGGTGGGCAGCACACTGCCATTCTTATACCTGGCTGAGGGACCGCTAGATCAAATGGTGAGGTGGAGGAGGGAACGGGGTGAGAACAACTTCCAATAGTTGCAAAAAAAATCTTTAAAAAGGAAGATATACAGCAATTTTTAACCGAACCAGAAAAAAGAGGTGATTAGTCAAATTTTGTGAGGAAGGAAAGATGGATCTGGTTACTTCAGGGATGTCAGATGATCCAGTGCATTGCCAGCTGGGTGACCAGTGTGCAACTTTGTCACTGGTTGGGTGTACACTCTTAAGTCATTTCATGTACTAGTGCCCCAGGTTTTCTGTGTGCAAAAGGAATATTGATACTTCTAAGCATTTTGGGATCACAGAAAAAAGCTCTAAGAATTCAGTGTATTAAGTAGCATTACCAGTTTGTACCTGAGGGATTGCAGCTTACAGAGTTCTGTGCATTTTAGGAAACAGGGTTTGAAGCTGGTGCCAAACACAGAACAGCAATCTAAGAGGTGGAGTGTGGTTTAGCAGACATGGATGGTCTGGTGTTCTCCACTTGTGATGGAATAGTCACAAAGAGAGTATCACTTCTTAAAACCAAAATCCTCTTACCTGGTACCTTGAAAACAAAAAGGAGAAAGTATTTGAGAATGAAAAAGAGGTTAGGAAGAGGTAGAAAAAAAATACTACTTTTGCAGAAACTGCTGGAAGACTCAGCTTTGTGGCATCTTTTGTGCCCTGGGAGGAGCCCAGGAGGAGCTCTTGGGCAGCCCATCAGGTCCCCCTCTCACGCGAACTCTCAGCCATGCAGGGACTCCCACCTCCTTTCTTAGATGTATGATTGCAGCAGCCAGGGGAAGTATCATCTCAAAACTTTTCGTAAAAGCTGATATTATACCATGTCCTTCTACTAATTATGAGTACTTCCTGAAAACTTACTGGAGATCAAATTAATCACAGGATTTCTGAGCAAGAAAACAGACTTTTTAAACATAATCCACATTAATAACCCAAAATCTCATGCTGTAACAGTGTGAGTCACTAAAACTCCCACTGGTTTCTGTGTAGAGGCGAGTGTTTCTCAAGAGGTGCACAGCAGCTTGCAGCAGTTAGCCAAAGCTGGGCTCTATTTCAGTCTTGTTCCCTGTGTGGAATACATCTCCTTGGCACTTTCTGCAGGCTAGCTGGTGACTTTTAAGCAGATATGGAAAAAACAGCTCCAGTTTTCTTTTCTCATGACAGTTTTTTCATTAAACTTTTTCCTCTTTGTATCACTGAAAATTGTTTTTAACTGGTCATCTTAAATCAGACATTATATTTGGTTTTCTTTTTACAAGAGGATTCTGTGTTCTAGCCAATATGATTTCTCACAAACCATTTCTTGCTCCTGGCTTGTAAGCAACAAGTTAGTATGTCCAGAAAAACTTACTCCATTGCTTTGGCTGCAGTTTTTGGATAGTGTTATTTCTAAATATCTTTGACATTTCTAAATAAGCCAACAAGAAGCATAAACAAAGTTAGTCAAGGTAGAGGCATTTATCCAGTCACATGCAGTTTGTCTTTCCTGCTGAACTCAAATTGGAGTCTCCCTTCCCTCTCAGTATGGGCAGGACAGAGTCCAGTGTTGGGACTAGCCTGTGAATGACCTTTGGTTTATGAGGAGATCGTGCAGAATGTGAAGCTGATCCAAAGCTCGTCAGGTCTTGGGGAGTCTTTCCTTTTACTTTAATCAACTTTGGAGCAGGCACTGTGTGGAGGAGGGAGAGGGTATCTGAGCTGTGGCTGGTGGAAAGCTCCTCAAGGACAAGAAGTCCATGAAAACTGAGTTTTGCTATCAGGCAGGCAGAGTGTGACCATAATTGCTGGGAAATCTGCTGAACAAGTTCTCAGCAGTCTCTGCTAATTCAGTTTCTTTAGATTTCTGCTCATATTTGAAAGTTTTCATGGTGTCTTGTAAACACAAACTATTCACCCTTAACTCCCTGCTAGTATAATGAGTACAGCTGTCATCTTGTCACAGAGAAACCTAGGTTAAAATACTTGCAGTAAGACTTTCTGAGGGCCAGATACAATAATGATAGGTACAAGGTCAGAAAGAAGAGATTTTGCCATTGATATGAGCGAGAGCAAGGACTGATCCCAAATATACTGTCAGCTTTTTATTAAAATTCCACATAGGGTAAAGTTAATTTACATTGTATTGCAATTCAAGTGCAATTTTCTTCTTTTCTGGCAAGTTTTCTGTTTCTTTATGCAGGTTAAGAATAGCATGCTATGTTATTATGAAGTTTTGATAACATTCAAAGGAGGACTACACTGCTGCTTATTGTATGGAGTACAGTTTGTTTCCCTAATGTATAGCAAAGTCTTGATGAGTCTCAAGAAAAAAGACCTCTAAAAGGCAAAGTACAATTTCTGTCATAGTACTTGGCATTTTCCCATGTTTATGCAGTATGGAATTTTAAAAAAGAAATTATATAAATATTTATGCAAATGTTGATTTATTATTCAGTAATCAATCTTTGTTGGATACATTATAGCATAATCAGTTGTATGTTAAAAAGCATTTAATTTCATGCCTAATTAACATATTATAAATTGAGGAGAGAAAATTAAATTATTATGGACAGTTTGCAAATGTAATACATATAGTGTTCTTCAATAATTGCATGAATATTGGATGTAATGTGATGTGTTACTTCCACTCTCTTTTGTGCTCACTCTTTACCGATAGAGTGGAATGAAGGGCTCTAAGGGACGTGTACTGTACTGCCCTGAAGCAGCATCAGATTCCCATTAACATCAAAGTGAACTGTGTGCAGAGGCAAGAACGGTATAAGGCCCAGTGTGTGTAAATTAGATCAGCTCCATGTAGGCATCTGGAATTTTGAAACACGTCTACCTTTTGAGGAGCAATTTCCTGTAACTTGATTATTTTGGCAAATAGCTGCATAGTTTGGGCCCAATCCTTTTTGTTTAGTCAGTGGCAAAATTCCCACTGACTTCAATGAGAACAGGACAAGATGCCAAAAAATGCGTGTGTAGCTTGTGGAGTTTGGCTATGCCTGATTTCATAGCGCTGTGAATTTTGCAAAAATTCCTGCCGCAAAATACTGTTGCCTTGATTTGTGCGATCTTTGCACTTCACATAACAGATTTCTGCTTCCTGTAAGAGGAGTAATGATTTCTTCAGTAACTGCAGAGGCAATACGTATTGGTTCATATTTTCTTTGGGATCCCCGACTCCCTAGGAATTTGAAGCCAGCTGTTTGCGTTGTGTTTACAGTGCTTAGGAGCTAGGATTTCAGAATATGGTAGAAGCTTGACTTTTGTCTAATTAAATGTGCTTTGTAATGGAAAATATGATACAATATACAGTGCTGGGGTCAAAAAAACAAAGGGCAGAATGGGACTGCTTAGTTCTATTCAGCTGAACCATGCAAATTGGCTCCCAACTGAATTGTTAGCTGAATAACTGTAATCTTTGTTGTTTAGAGATAAATAATAGTACATGTTACTGAATTCCACTGACGAATAAATCATTTAATGATTGAGATTATATAAACATGCATATAGAAAAAAAAGCCTTGAGAAGTAAAGCTCCCTTCAGTCGGTAACAGGACAGTTTTGTAAACCACTTAAAGCTGTGATAAAATCCTACTTGACTGGCCCACAAGCAGATGTGACAAGTTGAATTTATTTCCTCTCTTACCAGGAAGCTTTGCAGGAAACTCTTAACATATGGTGCTTTTCACTTCCATCTAGAGCTATAAATGTTATTGGAAAAGGATGTTCCCAGGAGCAGCAAGTTTCTGACGTTTCTGCCAAATGGACTCCAAATGATCCTTCTGCGGTTCTGAATTCCCCAAGTTCTTAGGAGCTGGCAGCCAAGAATCTCTGATCTAAACACAACTCACTAATTTAATTATTTTATTATAGATCTGTGGAAGGCTCTTGCAGGCCAGTGACTTTGCATCTGTATTGGATCTAGCTAGCAGGAAGCACCAGTTAGAAGAGTATAAATATTTTGTTTCTTAACTGCTTTTTGCTTGAAAACTTGGAAACCATTTCACACACAAATCAGTCACACAAGTGTGAATGCAAAGGAACGAGAAATAGAGATAAAAGTAACATTGACTTGTATTTGTTTTATATTTTGAATGTCTGTATTTCCTAGGGAGACAGAGTAGCTTGTGTCCGGTGGGTAGGAGTTGTAATGAAAATCACAACATAACCTTGTACAGCTGCACTTGAACTGTTCCCTTACCCTCCTCCCCAAGAAGGTAAATTAAGTACTTGTATGGAGAGTAAGTAATTGAATCCCTTGTATCTGGTTTACAATAGCACAAGAAGTTAAGAAGAACCACCGAGGTATATGTTTTTGTTTGATGTGGTTCCAGACTGTTTCACTGTAAGAAACCAAATGGCTAAATTTTGCATCTTTTCTGTTGGAAGATTAGCTACTGGCTACAAGCTAACATTTATTCTAAGATTATGAATTTATATTGCAGGAGAGTTTCACTTGTAGGTTAGTTGGAGGATTGAAAGGGAAGGGAGAGGGTTGTGTTTCAGGCAGGACCTGCTTTGGAATGGCTTCAAAAAGAGGAGGAATATGAGCTGGAGCTGGTAACTGAAGAAACCACGAGCAAACCCCCCACGATTACCAGAGCCTGGGCATGCCTGGTGGCAGTGTTTGGTGTGACCCTAAGTAAGTCCTCAGGCTCTGGGGGGAAACCAGGGGATTTTTTTGTTAGCCAGCTCAGCTGTGAATAAAAATTTAGGCAGAGGCTGATGCTGACAGGAAGGTTTTGAGTTCCTTGGACATGGGCATTTTGCCATGAAAGAGAAAAGATAAAGGTTGCCCAGTGAGATTGTATATTTTTCAGCTGTGAAGATGTTCAAAACACAACTGGACATGGTCCTGGGCAACCTGCTCTAGCTGACTCTGCTTGAGCAGGGGCGCTGGACTAGATGATCTCCAGAGGTCACTTCCAACCTCAGTGATTCTGTCATTCTGTGTATGTCTGCCTGACATAGATTCAGTGTTTGATGAAAGAAAGGATATTGACTTACAATCCAGCTTTGGCTTGGGTGTGACAGTGTGATTTATACACACACACACTGGGGGCTTGTACTAGATAAGATGGGGGAGGGGAGATGACATCCAGAGGATTACTCTGGGATTCTGCTATACATGTTTTATGTTTATCAGAGTGTGTAGGGGAGAAAAACTAGTGGCTCTAACTGCCAAAGACCTTTATCTGGTAACTGCATTTTCATACAAAATAAGAAATAGAAGTCCTTCCACCAAAGAAAATGGTGATTTATCTGATACCACAAGACTTAGGATAAGTCCAAGGATTGGAAAATTACACTCTGGAAGAATATTTCTGGTTCATGAAGGATGGAAAGCAAAAATGCCAATGAGCAGTGTTGCTGAAATTTTTGCTGGTGCTCTATAAACCAGGAAGGATTGGAACTGCTGAAAGGCAGCAGATAAAACAGGAGATGAACAGGGGTGATAAAAACATTGAAACCAGGAATAAAAAACTGAATATGACTGGTTAGAATAACACTAAAAAAAAAAATATGTCCAAGGAGTCATAATGAGAAAGGGGAATTTTTACCCATATGCACACTGGGAGAATCAGTACATTTTGTTGTTGTTTCAAGAGAAGAGCTATATTAAGAGGGAAGAACTGGGTGAGAATCTAAGACTGTATAAAAGTGATTAAAAAAAAAATCACAGTTATGCTCTTACTGTGTGGCTACATAAGGCTTTAAAATGTTTGCTTTTCTCCTTGAAGATGTCAACCTCTTAAACTCTGAGGGGAAAATACAGATAAAACATCTACCCATACAGGATTAGATTCTGATGGGATTCTACTAATGCAACTGTAGTGTTTTATCCTGCCCTTCTAATTTGGCAAAGATCTCCATTGATTATGTTAATTGGTAGTGAATATTCTGCAAGCAAATTCTGGCATCCCCTTTTGGGCTGCCTCAGCTGCAGAGGGAGAACCCAGGCTATGTTCATGCATGTCCTGAGCCCAGCTTTCAGCATCAAGTGGAAAAAAAGTTCATCACAGCACCTGCTTAGTGTTCTGTGCCCGGACACCACGCAACAGCACGAGAGAGTTCTTACCTGATGAGTAAGTGAGTCCAGTTCAGCCCTCACTTCCCTATAGAGATTTCCATATTGCTATTAACCTAAGCATATTATGGCCGTAATAGCCTGGATTGCTATATATGACATTAATTTATACCTTATATATCTGCTGCCAAAATTAAGTACTGAGGTATCAACAGGCTTTGATACCTTTCTGAACTAAAGATTCTTTTGGCAATAAATAAATGCTGTTAGATATTTACTATCATATTTTACAGCTTCAAAACATATGACAATCAATTATATACCTTAACACTTTAACTATCCTAAATATCTGTAGCAAAGTACTTGATTTAGACTTAGTGAGTTACTGTATATTAAACAAACACTAACTCAAGAGAAAACAACTATTTAGTCAAATTTTGTTTTCATTTGCATCAGTGCAACCTCACTGAATTCACTGCAGTACATCTAAAGACACAATTTGGACAGTAATTTAGCAAATCTTCTTATATAGTAGAGCTGTTAAACCTCAGTAAAAATATTTTAATAATCAATTGCTATTTAATTAACATGCAATTGCTGTCTTAGTAAATCTAAATTAAATCCCCATTTTACCCACTTAAATCAAAGTGTGAATTAACATTCTCTATTGATAAGTAGTATTATAATAGCCTTTCAATCCTGAGTTGAAGGAAAAAATCAATTGTACCATTAAGTTGGATTCAGTATAAAATTAATCACATATTTCTAGCGCAGTGTAAATTCCTTCTTGCACCTTCTCTTGGTGCGGTATATCTGTTCTTGGTCAGAACATCATGGTAAGGGGACAGATTGCATTTCCTCTTCCTAGCTTTCCTAATGAGGACTGCAATATCTCTTCATCCCCTTCAAAAGTCAGGCATCCTGTAGTAAAGATGGAGTAATAGAGTGACAGAGTCTGAACTTTGGGCTGCTTTGGGCAGATGTGGGAGAGCTCTCCCACCTTGCGACCCCTGCTGTGCAGGGACTAGAGGAGATCTGATGAGGATTGGTGAAGGGAGAAAGAGGCTCAGATGTGAGACCAGGATGAGAAAAAAACCGAGGTGCATTTAGGCAGACAGAAAAGAAAGATGTTCGAAAGGCACAACAGTGATTAAGGAGGTGGGAGGTGCTAGAGGATTTTTTGAGAATAAAGGGCCAGGGTAAATTTGCACAGAGTGAGACTTGAGATAGATGTATGCAGTGAGAAAGTAGAAATGCCATGTGCTTTACCTCACCTATGGAGCTCATGATATGAACTAGTCATTGACTCTAAGGACTGCGTTGACCACATTTACTGTGTCCTATGCACCCCCATGGATTTCAACCAAAGCCTGAGTAACGTTAGAGAGTCACATATTTCAGCTGTGGCCAATACTTTCCGCTAAATCTGTCTCTCATAATGATGTCTCAGCAGGACTGGGCCTCGTTCTTCTGTCACTGATCGGAGCAAATCCAATCGAAGCAAATTGGAGCCAATTGGTGTTTCCATTATGCAGTGGCAGGAGAATTGAACTCATTGTCACCAAGGATATATCAGTACTTCCTATTAATGTCAGTTTTCAGTTTTATAGCATTTTGCTAAAAGTTCCCTTGGGCTGTATTTGCTATACAGATTTTCAGAGAAGGAAGACATATTTTATATTGAGAGCTCATTTGGTTTATTGTTAGAGGATGCTTGTGTTCAGAACTTAAATGGATATTACTTTCAACAAGTGAAGATGTTGTCTCCTTTATTGCAGCTACTGGTCTGCAAATGGACAATTCACCCAAATTTTTATTGGAGATCTTTATAGGGCTTTGGACCAACTGAAGCAGAATTAATATTTCTTTGCTAAGCTCAATACTTGGCAATATAGTCATGACTTAGATTTTATGACAGATGACTTATTTAATATTACATACTCTGTATTAATACCAAACTTCCATGTTTTGCTAGAAAAGGACTATATTTTGCCATCGGGTATGAACATGCAACTTTTGCTAATTTAAATAAAGGTTAAAAGGACAATTTCAAGCATTATAATAGATTTTAGTTTGCCATTTTTTCTCTTTATTATTCTAAATGGATATTTAAATGTCCTAGCTAGTTTAATTTTAGTCGTTTGAAGATGTATTACTTTGCCACAGTTCTACTTTGGTTTTGTTTTTTTACATCTGTCTTGATTGCTGCCATTATTGCTATTTCTTGCACTGTTTATTTATGATGTCATTTTAGCTTAAGGCTAGTGTGGTGTAATCATTCTGCCTTAAGCATCATTTTTCCCTGTGGCATGAAGACGAACATAGTGAACAGTACAAATTACAGATTGGAAATGTTGTTGCTGACATTCTGTTTAGCAGCAATAGAAATAAGCTTATGGCTCCTCTCATGGTGAGCTCTTCCAGGTGTTTTTCTCCTCTCAGACTTGCTGACGTAGATCAGGAGTAATGCTTTTTATTCCAGTAAAATACAGTGTTTCTCAGTGAGGAGAATCTGCTGTCTAAAACAACAGTCTGTCCAGACCTTCATGGGGCTTGTGCCATAATTGTTAGTCACAGAAATATAAATGCTGGAAGTGCTCTCCTTTGCCTGTGATTTTGCCACTGTTCACGTGTACTTAGAGCATCGCAGTGTCTTGTTCCCAGGGAATCAGGAACCCAGCCAAGAGTGTAGAATGCAAGGGAAACAAAGCACGGTTGTTTATTCTCTTTGCAACTTCTTTCTTGTCTGCCTTTAAAGGTTAAGGCCATAAGCCATAGTGTCTTTGTTAGTAAAACAGGAGTGGAATTTGGGTCCGTTGCATGTGTTCACACATGAAAGGCCATCAGCTCAGCTCTTTAGTTATACCCACATCGTTCTCCCTGTTTCCTGCTTGCAGCAAAAGTCACTCAGCTTTCAGAAGCTGATTCTCCATTTTCTGTGACTAGTTTCACACTGTTTTGATTGCATTCTTTTGGAAATTGGGAGATCTGTTGCAGGGAATCCAAAATTACATTGCAGACGATATGAAATTGAGAGGAGCAGCTGATAGCACCTGGAGGTTCTGCTGTCATTTAGAGAGAAGTGGACAGCCTGGAGAAATGGACTAACAGAAACCTCACAAAATGAAAAATTGATAAATGCAAAGTCCTGCACCTAGGAAGGAATAAATCCATGCCCCAGTACAGGCTGGGTCTGACCACCTGGAAAGGAACTTTGTAGGAAAGGCCTGGGATCCTGGTGGACACCAAGTTGACCATTAGTTGGCAACGTGCTTTTGTTGCAAAGAAGGACGACAGCCTCCAGCACCTTGCCAGCATGTCAAGGGACATGATCTTTCCCCTCTGCTGGGTCTTGGTGAGATGTTTGGAGTGCTGTGTCCAGTTTTGGCCTCCCCAGAACAAGAGACATATGGAGATACTGGGGGAGCTCAACAAAAGGCTAGCAAGGTGATTTACAGTCTGGAACACATGTCATATGAGGAGGGCCTGAAATGGGTTGTTCAGCCTGGAGAAGAGAATGCCTGGGGGGGTATTATGAACATGTGTATAAATACCTGATGGGAGTCAGTGAAGAATGAAACCAAGCTCTTCCCAGTGGTACCCAGCAAAAAAACAAGAGGCAATGTGCACACAGTGAAATGCAGGAAATTCCATGCAAATATAAGAAAAACCTTTTTTTACTGTGAGGTCAGTCAAACACTGGAGCAGGTTTCCCAGAGAAATTTAGGAGCCTCCATCCTTGAAAGTAGTCAAAACTTGAATGGACATGGCCCTGAGCAACCTCCTCAGGTTGAGCCTGCTTTGAGCAGCAGGATTGGACAAGATGATGTCCAGAGGTCCCTGCCAACCTCAATGATTCTGTGAATCTCTTATCCATACCCCTACTTACCAGATCCCAATATACATTAAAATCTTGCTTCCACAAAATGTACCACCATGACAATAAGTTGCCTACTTGCAGTGCAGTATTCAACCCCCTGTCCTAGTCAGGTAAAGAGATAGCCATATATGATGGAGACGCTTAGACATTATAAAGGCATATGTTAAATGTCAGTGTGAAATGATGTAGTCCTCCTTCCTTGCAGTCCTACTGAGAGTTGTGTAACTTTGCAGATTTTTTTTTTTCAGATCAGCTTTTTACCAAAATTTTACTCTACACTTACACGTTTTGCTAGCATACACCAGATACCTTCGCTGGAGGTACTTCTGCAAGACATCCATACTTATTCATACACCCTGTTTTGGGAACATGAGCCTACTAAACACTTCTGCTAGATTTAATAGTCTCTCATACATCAGCCTGTGATTTTTATCCCCCGGCCGTATTGCCAGAAGGACTTCACACACCAGTCTTTCTTCCAGTTCTGCAAAGACCTAAATTCTTCATTCTAACTTCCAACAGGCCTCTGTTTATCCTAAATATTAAGTTAATAAGATACCATATATTTTTATGGAGTCTTTTTTTCCTGTTTAACTGGTGAGATGGCTTTCTTTGCTGAGTATTTTTTGTAAATAGCTGTGATTCTGTAGCTTTCTTGAAAACACTTCATTTGTTAGCATCTGATTCACGAAATAGAAGCTGTTTATTAGTTTTGACCAGGCACAGAGACCACACAGAACATATTTTAATGTACTTAGTTGAATAAGCAGAATCCGAAAAAGTAGATCTTTTTTCCAGTGCAAATACTTGTCTCCATAAATTCAGGATTTGCTTTCCATGAGAATTTGCAGATACATCTTTTAAATTCACAAACATCCCTCCTCCTAGACATGTTTGTTAAAATATTAAGAAGGTAATAAACACAAAGAAGTTTAAGCATACTAATTTAAAAATATGAAATCATTTTTGCAGAGATATTTCTTCATTATTTGCTCAGTTCTAATTTGGACTCTTTACTACCAAGACGTGAGCCGGACCCCTAACTCATTTTAAATAAATTACTGAACAAATGATAATGACTTTTGGTCATTATCAGCATGGGCTAAATTCATGCTGGTTTTCATCAGATGAAAGACTGTGTCACACTACAATTCCCTTGAGCCATCCAGTCCCTCAGCTATCAGCAGCACTTTAATTTTCTCTTAGAGACAGTATAATGTGAGCACTCAGCCTGGTTCACTCAGAAAATGTGGTAATTTTTCATACTTTCAAACACAGATGTTCTACCAAGTTTCATCCAGAGAGGCTAAATCTACATTTTAAAGCAAGGACACCCTAGATGTTACTTTTGAAATAACATACAACATGGCACAAAGAAATAAATGAATATAATTGTGTAACAGAAGTTATAAATCAGACTCAGGAGACAAGAATAACAAAATAAAAGTGAAAAATTCACCTTTTAATTACAGTGGTGAAGCCTCTGAGATTGTGAAAACATTCATTTGTATAATTCTGATTTATACAGTTCTTACAGGAGAATTTGCTAAACATCTCTCAAATATAATCTTGCAGATGGGAAAAAGTTTGTGTTTTTTTCAATTCTCACAAATTATTTGATATAATTCTAAGAAAACACTTCCTGTCATGAACACATTTTATCTGCAGAAATCAGATGCCAGGCCTTTAAAGAAAAACATTTAGCAAGAAATATTTTCTTTTAAATGTCAGTCTTAAATCTTTCTAGTCTCTTTTTTTCATTATCAGAACATAATATTTTTTCCTTTTCTACATTTAGCTTATTATTGTTATTACACCACAAATCTTCAAAATGTGTGTTCCTACTCTCCAGAAAAATTTGAAAATTTCCTGAAATTTGTGTACTGTTAATATTTTTATGCATCTGAAGTTTGGCAGATAAAGAAATATCAAGCTGTTTGTATGACAGTTGCCAACAAAACCAAGCAGGGACATGTTCCCAGGGCCCATTTCACCATTGCCCTCCAATCTGTAGGGGCAAACAGTAGGCAGAGCAGTTGCAGAAAGCGAGCTGCAGATTTTTTTCCTGAAGAAACAGAGAAATTAAGTAAAATCACAGGGGACAAACCTGAACTAAGAATATCTGGGTCTCCTACTGCAGACTTGCAGGTATAGGCCTACAAACAATGAACGTGCCTACAAGCTTAGGGGGTTGCGTTTAAACATCACGCAGTTTATGGATTGATGCAGACAGAGACTTAACAGGGAAGTTTGGCTCTTTAACTTCGTGTTTATAGTCTCCTCGCTATTCTACATAATGTCACTGTTACACTTGTCACAATTCTTTGTAGATATGTCTCTGAAATGTTGCCAGTACTTACAAAAGGATTAATCTCCCCTTCCTCTCTGCATGAGTTTTCTTGAAAAAAAAAAACCAAACAGTTAACATATTTGCTCTTCTTTCAAGTAGATTTTATCTTGCCCTATATAGAAATATCATGAGACATCAACAAAGGATATCTATATACTATATAACAAACACATATCAGTTTAATATTGTGCTTGTGAATATATGACACTTTAGAAGTAGTAGAACTGTGATTCAGTTTCTCAAAAGAAAATGACTCAAGGTAGCAGGCCCTAATACATCCTTCTGTGAAGAAATACCTGCCGGTGAGGATAATGTACGGATGCCCACATAAATGCTGACATCCTTAGCTCAGTGAGTTTGGTTTGCACGCTCTCTTTAGAAGCTGGGGAGTGGAGAGGAAGTTTGGTGTGACCCGGAAAACCCAGCAGGCTTCTCCTTGCAACCTTTCATTTCTCCTACACGTCCCTCATGGCACTGTGGACACCACCTTCTTCAGAAACAGTGTGCCTATCTCTGGCAAACCTGGTTACCAGAACATTCCTAGGTGTCTAATCTAAATCAGAAACTGGATTGCAGAGACCCCTTAACAGCACACATGTGATGTTTAAAGCCTTGCCAAGTTCTTTTTGACTATTTCTCTGTAAGTATGGCAAGTGTAACTAATGCCTGTATGTAGGGAAGCAGCTGATACAATAAGATGCTTAAGAGTGTTTTAAAGCTAGAATCACAAGTTCCTGTGCTACTTTGGTCCTACAAAACTCATACAGAAGTTTCTATGTGGTTTTTGGGTAGGATGAGATGGAAGAACCTTAAAATGAAGAGAAATCTAGAGGGCAAAATTACTTACGATGGATGCCATGCCAGATGAACACGTAGAAAACATGTCTAGTTACTCTTTTCTTGCTTTGTACATAACTCTGCTTTTTGTGCTGAACTTTACTGAAGCCTGTCATTACAGATGAAAATATGTCTTATATCTTTTGAAAAATGAAGATGATGGAATGTAAAGATTTCTGTTGTTTATAGCAACAATTATTGCTAATGGTTTTCAGAATCCTTTTAGAATACTTGTTTGGCTGTGGATAGAGGTAATAACTGAGGAAAAAAATATCAGAGCATTCAGTTAGTCAGACAAGGTATGTTTATTTTTTTCATTGAACTTAAACTGGGAAGTAAAAGAGTTCAAATATATCTGGTAAGATTTTGACTCCACCAAAGTCGTTGCTGTAACTTTATTGGCTTCATCAAGACAGTACCTTGTACCTACCATATTTTTCTATTTACCTATGAAATTGATCAGACAGAGCAGGTGGGCTGCTAATTAAAAAAGCGCCAAACATTAATGGGTTTTAAACCTCCTTTAAGAAAATGAAAATTGGAAATAGGTTATGGATTAATGTCACTTGTAGAAGCACCATCATTTTCAGATTTAGTTTTAGATTTTTCAGTTTGCCTTCAAAAATAAGAAAAAAAAGTTGGTTTGTGATTACATCAGTGTTTCTTCCATAGTTAAAATTATTGAGCTATTTGAGAGTGTACCTTGGATATAGGAAGTAAGATTATCTTTTCTTTAGTAGCTAATTGTTTTATTATTAGTATTCCTTCCCTGTCTGAAAATGCAGAAATTCTAGGTTTTTTTAAAAGTAAACTACATTATTTAAATGCATAAATTTGCTTAAGCCTCAATGGGTTACTCTGACTTGCAAGGCTATTACTTTTCCAGTTGCAAGCAATAATGATACTGCAAAGATATTCCATTGGAGAAAATATTTAAATAAACTTTCTTCATCCAAAAATGAGATGCAGCATATTTACATTTTTATTTGATGAAGCCTGTTCCTGCTATCTTTGTTCTTAATTTGGTCTCAAAAGAATTAGTAGTAAGAGGAAAAATAGTCTGTAAATATGTATGAAATCAAATTTAGAGGGTAGGCTAAAAGGTATTGACTGCCAGCAGTGCTAAACGGCAGGAGGCAAAATTTCCTCCATAGTTTTCTTCTTGGCTGGAAACACATTGCCTTCCATCTAGATTATTTAATCCTCAAAATGCACATCAAAGCTTCTCATCGGGTGGTGTATGTCTTTATAGGCAGTTGAATGTCAAAGATCTAGCTTAAAGATTTTTGAAAAATGTAAAACATAATAGATCCCAGATAATAACACAGCAGTGAAGCTCCTGTACTATTCCTTCCAGCAAAGTACTGGTATCACAGGTTGTAGCTAATCTTTGTGGCAAAAGGAAGATCAAATTTCCTCCATGAGAGTTTGTGACATCCATGCAACAGATAGAAATAAAATGATCGAGGCATGTTACTGGACTAATATTAGCTTGTAAACAATTCCCTTCTCTCTTTACACTGGTGGCTTGCCAGAACAATAGGCTATGAGTTATCTCACTCCTCCAGCCCAATTAGACAGTGGAAAAATGTATGCAAAATATGTATGAAATATTTTCCTCTTGTATACTCTTAACAGGCTTCAGTGCTGTCCCTCTGATTTAATTCAGTCTTTGGCAAGAGCTGATTACTTGTAAGGATTGCATCAATTCTCATGAATGATTATCTCATTCTTAGGGAGTATCTTAAAAACCTTTTAACCAATTTTGTTTTGTGTTTCTGAGTTTGAATTTTGCCCTTACATGAGTACATAAAATAGCCAGGCATTTGTAAGGAGACTGAGGAAATGTGGTAGCTGAAGAGTGTTTTGCTTTTTGGTGTTAGCCCTGTCACAGGAGCAGAGCATACCCCACAGCAGCTGCCAGAATAGAAGGGGAAGGAATAAAGAGGAGTGAGAAATAAAAAGAGCCTCTTCATCCTGCAATGAAGATTTTCTGTTCTTTTTACTTTAGACTCTCCTTCCTTTTTATTTGTTTAAATACCAGTGATACAATATTTCCTATAGATGGCTCAGCTGTGACACAGAAATAAGGTAGCTGTGCTGAATACTCAGGGGTTTCATTTCACATCTGTTTAAGACAGCCTTATTTTTTAAATCCTGAGTAGTCTTGCTCCCATCTCTATCCATGACCTTCCCTTTCTTTTTTCTACTTATCCCCTTCTTGTAGCACCTTTTTCTTTTCAGCAATCTTATCTCTAGTGGTGTAAAAGCTTTCTCTCTGTTTCTGCTACCTGGAGTTTCTATTTTATTATCTGTCTGTCTTTCCAGTTCATTATTGTTTTCCATAACTTTTAATTTCCAGGCATGCTTTATGGCACCCAGTATATTTTCACCTCTGAAGTACTCACCCATTCACCATGCCCTTAGTGTCTCCCTCTTTCTATTGTGTTTTAAGTAATACTCTCCTGTAAACTGCCATACTCAAACACAATTTCTATTTCTATTAAAGCAGCAAAGATTTTGCCTAGCTTTATATCTCATCAGAATTTGGCTGGCCTTTTGGTGGCTGTAGGACTTTAGTGGTATTTCTGAGGGAAATTAAAACACTTCAGAGGGAAGTATTTCACAGAGTCAAAGCCCCTCTCCCTTCCTTGCCCCAGTCTTAATTGCCTTCATTGTGATACAAGGTTGGGTAACAGCCGTACAGCCCTCCCACCTCTGGAAGAGCTACTTCTTGCCTAACTTTTGCTACTGTTTTTCAGTCCTTGTCCTCCACCTGAGAAATAGTAAATCAGGAGTTTAAGAGGACTTCCAAACATATCCGCACTCTGTTTCACTTTTGCATTTCTCTTCCTCTTAAATTTACCTGTGGTCTTCAGCATCAGTATGTCACGTGGTGTTTCAAGAACATCCTAGTATATTCCAACAGTTAATGTCCGATGGCTTCCCCCGCGTAGCTTAGGGGACTCAGATTGATCAGCCATTAGCCTTCCTCATATGAATTGTTCTCCTTCTCATTTGTTTGGGCTCAGTGCATTATCCTGTTTCAGTTGACTGGAGAGGTAAGACATCACTGGTGTCTAAAACACATATGGTCAAAAGTGTGGATGACTGAAATGGCAGCCTCAGTGCGTGCTGGGGCTCAGTGCTTGGGGCAGCCTTTGGAATCTGTGCCCAGAAGGTGTAACGTTGTCAAGGGGTGTCTGTGCTACTGCTTCTGCCTTCGCTTCTCATTTGGTAGGCAAATGAATCGGGATTCCCTCTGCTTTCAGAGTATGGACTAGTCAAACATCATCCTCGATACACAACCTTTGACTTGAATGTGAGAAACACTCATTAAAGTCAAAGTGATTTAGTACAGTGTGTGGCCTTTCACTTCTAATTGAAAACTGATATTATGAGATGCAAAGAAGCCACAAGTTCTGTTTAACTCACTGGCTGATTTAAGGTCTCACTGTTTCTTTAGAGGTGCTCAGTGCTACTCTGGGTGAGACTTTACCAGATAGTAGGGGTATTACTTTATTGTCAAGCCAGTGCAGTAAAGTGTATAAAATCAACAGCAGTGCCCACGAACTCAACAGTCATCAAATAGTAATCCATTGTGCGAGTAATCCTACTCTAATTATTTACAATAAAAGGAAGATATAACATCAAAGAAATGCATCACAGAAGGCATTATGTAATTAACTGAAGATGTACTTGTATTGCATCCAAGCAATTGGGAATGTGCATTTACCACCTTGAAACATTACTTTTCTTTTTTTCAGTGTTCTCTTAAATATTTTTAGTGGTTTCAACGTCTTCTTTTTTTTTTTTTTCTTTATTGCTCATTTGACTTAAAAGCCCCATAGTACCATCAGTATTTTCTTTTTATGATTTTATGAAACTCAGCAAGGCTTCCAAGAAAAAAAAAATATAACGCTATAAATGTAATGTATAAGTTTACTTTTATTATTATTTCTGCACACTGAAAAAAAACTTCAAAAAGTACAAAAACATTTGTTTGACAATCTCAAGGTTGTATATATATATGAATTATGTTTTTATTGAATAATGTTGTGCCTTGGTTTCTACTCTGAACATAATATCAGTTTCATTTTGAGGACTAATAACTTGCAAATGCATGTGTCTTTTTAAGTCTTCAATGATTTTAACATGTAACAGTTAAACAACCCACTGTTTACAGTAATAACACATATGCTTTACTGAAAACAGAGTAAACAAGCTGTGTAAGCAAGTTGCTTACAGTAAGCACAGTAAGCACACAGTAAGCAACTTTTTCCTACACAACCCAGGACTTCAGAGTTCATTTTAAGTGTGTGTTTCTTGTTTCTGTACTGCTATATGGTGCTTGTTTACCATATAATTATATTTATTTTGGATTTCAATGAATTTTGGAAAAAAGGAAAAAAAGTAATTTTCGTTTCTTTCAGGTTAAATGTTCCTGACGAGGGGAGGGGAACAGAATAAGGGAGCATTGTATAAGAAAAGAAACCAACTAACAATTACTTTGCTGAAATAATTTTCTGAGAAAAATCGGATCTAAATCAATGGCTACACGTGCCAAAGTTAGAACATTACTTATTTAGTTAAATTTGTTTGATTGTGGAAGACTGCACTTGCAAGTACAATCCCTAGCACAAATTCCTAGCATTCCTGTGCTACAATTCATAGCACAAATCTTGTTTCTTATATTCATGTTCTCTGTTTCTTTGGATAAGTGTGATTGCTTAGTCATAAAAGTGATTTGTTTAGAAAAGCCCCTTTTTATCCTGTTCACTAAGTTCTATATTGCTAAATACAGAATAAATTTAGAGCTTGTAGAAGTTCGTGGAAGATTTTTTTCTGTGAAAAATAATTACGAAGTTAAAAGTGTAAAGCCTTAAAACACAATAGACAGGAAGAGGGTTTGCTGCTAAATGACAAATTGATGTTGATTTCAGTGGGAAAATACAGCCCCTGAATCTTTTTTTGTTGCATCTTCTGTGAACAGATTTTATATCAATTCTGTATATTCTGAAGACAGAAACTTGATGTCAGGGCCTTGTCATCTCTGGTCAGCAGAGTAGTTTGTCAGGAGAGTTTTCAACTATAAAAGCATCAGTAACTCATCAGAATATTTGCTGGGCTTTTCTGACAAAAGTGGCAAGTGTCTGTCAAGAAAAATCTGGATTTTTCCTTGACTTTCCCTAGGAACATGTAACCTAGTTCCCCTAGGCCAGTTCCTAAAACCTTCTGTGTAAAATGAATAAACCATTCCTCTATAGACTCTGGTTATTTGTAGGACACAGCAACATGACTTTGCCTGTTTCTTCCCATGTGTGAAACCAAATGAGTGACATCCATTAATAAAGCACATACTGAGGCTGGAACATATATCTCACTGAGTGTGGCAAAAAAATTTCTAAAATAAAAATTCACAAATGATGTCCCTGATTTGAAATCTAGCTTTATAAGCCATTAAACACCAACAGGCTGTGAACCCATATGGAGAGGTGAGGAGTAACACCTAGATACCTAGCAGATCATAACCATGCATATAAACAAACAATCCAGTTGCTTAAGGGTTATAGAAATTTAAATGCAAATAGCACTTGGTAATGATACCCTGGAGACTGACATTGTAGTCAATTTCTGGAGGATGCAGCATTGTAAACTTAGTTTTTGCTGCTGGTTTCCTTAGAAACTGGAACAAGATACTGTTCAGGACACAAAATAATATCCTGTTTCAGTGACTGAGGATCTTGAACTAAAAAGTAATTGATTTTGCATGAGACACTGGATTGTCATGTACTCTTTCTAGGAAATATTATGGCACAAAATGTATATGTGTTGAAATGGTTTCAAATCTGCCATTTTAGTTCTAGTGATCTCACTGTGTAAGTACTAAAACTGTTGAAAAATCAGCTTTTAAACCATTCAAGGGGTCAGTTCATTCACAGTGCTTGGGAGTTTTAAATACTTTACTAATAATCTTATAATCGCTGCTCAAGCACGCTGAGTATTCTACTTCTTAGCAAGACATAAATCTTCATGTATACCTTGGTCATGAAAGGATGCGTTTAATGTGTTCAGCAAGTGAATGTGTATAAAGTACATCATAGATTAAGGAATAATCCTGCTTGAAATATGTGATAAATACAGATTAAGAGCCACAGAGAACTGCAAATAGTTATGTCTACGGGGAGGCATTAAGGTAATTTCAAGATTTTGTTCGTAAGAAGAAGCTACAGCATTCCTGAATGAAGCATTTCTTCAGACTGTTTGACAAAATTGTACTGCAAGTGGACACTGTTGCTCTCGTTTATGCATGTATCTGAATAGTCAAGTATATATATGAATGCTTAGAACATGTCCACATTTGAATGCCAAACCAAATGGGCATTGAGTTGTATGTACAGGGCCTTAATGCGAAGACGTGTAATGGTATAACATAAATTATTTCATTGGTTACTTTAAAAGAAAAAGTTGATTGTGGTTGGACAATATAGACAGAGAATACAAAGAACAAAAGGTAAAAAGAGAGAAAAGGAAATAAACTAGTGTGAACATTATTTTTATACCTCACTTTTTTTTTAGTTTTGTTCATGAAAAGACTAGTATTTTGAGTTGAGGTGCTCTAGTTTTTGACTTCTAAATTAACCTGGTTCTTTAAAGTTATGAACACCCACTTTCTGAAAATTGACACTATGGTAGCCTAGACTGGGCACCCAGAAAATAAGTTCAGGGTTTTTTTAAATAATGGTCTGGTTTATAAAACAGATTTTATGGAATACTTGATTCTCATTTTCCCACCTCAGGTTTTTTAAATTTTTTTAATAATACCCTATGCATTCATTCTATCATTTGTACAAATTCTAGCAGAGGTACTGCTAGAGAGCATACATTGCTTCCTAGTCAAATTTCTCAAGAGTTATTTGTTAAAAGATTGTTCTTTATTTTTTGTATTCTCAAAATATATGATACATTTCTGTTTTGTCTGTTTTCAATAAAACAGATACAAGACAGTTATTGTTGGCAAAATGAAATTCCATGCTTTGTATAAACCTTTTTATCACTATGGTTTGGTGGAAATCATTATTTTATGGATGTTAAATAGAGATGAAAGATTATTCACAATTCATTCTGCAAAATAGGATTTTACAAAAGGCACTTCCCCAAATATTCTTTTAATATATTACAGTTTACCTTTTGTTTATGTGAACGCACTTACATGTCAGCTTGGAACAGTGTATTTTTCCCCTCCATCCCTCCAAGCATATGTCGCTTTTATCAAAGAATATTCCTTTTTTTATCTTAAATGTTCTCTACACCTGGAAGTGAAATGTCCAACGGTTTTCTTACAAGGACATTGCAAAGGAATCAATAAAGAAATTATACTACAAATACACTATTATACATTCAGATGCTGTTCAGGTATTAATGTTATGGCAAAGGAAAGTTGGAGCATTCATGAATTTAAATATTTTTCATATAAACTATGTAAATATAATGATTAACAATCAGCTACATTCACTATTCAGGACATGCAATGTAGCATTTTCCTAATTACACTTACCAGTGTGGGAGGATATGACTGCAGAGGAAGATTAAACTATTTGTATTTATTCAGTGTTGCTTTATAGCATTAACCAGGAAACTCACTTTTGCAATACTGAATACAAGAATCTGGAATAACCTGAAGAATTTGATTAGGGTGGCAGCAGCCTGTGCCAGGCTTGGGTAGAGATGGCAGGCTCAAGTCATTCTGCATCAGCAGTCATTTTAGCTACCTCTCTCATCTGTAATTTCACTGTTGATAGGGTGATTTAAAACACAGTCAAAATTACTGCTTAATATTACAGCTTCATCTAAAGCCTTTCAGGTAAAGCAACCAAACAAACATACAAAAAAACCCAAAAAACAAAAAACCAAACCCACCTGGCAGGCAGGCTTCTGTTTTCAGTTATTCATGTTTTATTAAAATAAACAAGTAGTTTGCAAGCAGCGGAACTAATGAAACCTGGTGTGCTGTAGCTCTGCGTCTAGTGATGGGATTCTGTGAAGACTAATAACGCACAACTCAAACTGAAGGTTTCCCTGAAATGAGGACATGTGTAATGTCCCTTCCGTCCCACAGAATCTCTGGTGCCTATGGAAAGATGAGCTCATATTGCAGTCTTTCCCAGAGCAGATGCCCTAATTGTTTTTTGTGGTTTTTTTTTTCTTTTTCTTTTCTTTTAACAGCAGCCTTTTCACGCAACATTTAAAGGAGCTTAAGTAACTACATAGCTACATCAGATTTTGTGGAAACAGGAAAAAGAATTGACAAGTTACTGGGGACAGAAAAATGAGGTAAACAGAGGAGCACTCCTTTATCCTGCCTCCTGATGAAACAAGGCTACAAAGTTTCCCAGTGTGCCTATAGTGATGACCTAAGGAAAAGCTGTGTTACTCTAACAGGTCTTCGCGGGGCCCCCTCCCAGCAATGCCAGGGTTGGGATTGTTCCTCTATGGTTTTATTTTGATGGCCACTGCGGAACTGAGGTTGAATGGAAGATTTATGTAGTCTAATGGGGTTGTAATTGCTGCCAGCTCACTCTGATGGTTGCTCCACCTTGTCATCCCTGTCATTCTGTATTCTGGTGTCAAAGGTATCAGTCTGACACTGTTTGTCTCCCATGTTGTTCACAGTAAAGCTTTGAGAAATTCTGTGCTTGTGATTCATTATGGTCTTGAGAAGCTTAGTGAAACTATTTTGTTAGTATCTGTAACAGGCTGAGATGTTTCTGTTTTTCAGGAATAAATGCTGGAATTTGGAGGTAAATGTGTAATTGCTTACCTTCACAGAAGAAAGGATGTGTTTATGGTGTAAAAAAGGGCAATGGATTTTGTAGTGTATTAATTTGTTAATTTGTTATATATACGCACAAATTAACAAGGATGTTTTAGTTCAAATACCCAGATGAACTGTTAGTGTAGTCAGACTGTGTTAAAATACTTCCAAAATTAATTTTTGACAATGTTGACACTTTAGTGATGCTGTGATGTTTACATCACAGGCAAACATGACTTTAATCAACTGAGTGCAGTGCTTTGAGAATATTACATCGAATAGCTGGTTTTAGAGGCTAAAGAGGGAGCTGTGGTATCCCTGATACTGGCTTTTTGCTGTGTACTGGCTACAGTGGGGAGTTGTGAGTATGGGATGATGGTTCCAATAGGACTTGATGAGAATACCTGTTTGACCCGACAGTGAAGACAAATAGGTATTTACCTAGTTGTTTATTCTAGTCCCTGATATTTACTATATGCAGATACGTATTTTCTGTAAAATCTGAAACAGCTTGTATATCACTTTTTAGAAATGCAGTTAATAACAATGTGCTTTACTACCTGGTTTTACTCAGCAGTCAAACATAGATTCAGATAGGGGGAAAAAACATGATGGAGACAGAAGATGGAAAAAGAAGTGAGAGTGTGTGATAAGTATTTGGACCCAGCTATCTGCTGCAGTTCCACTTTTGCTGTTTAAGGGGGAGTGGTTGTTTGGTTCTTTGGTTTTTTAAAGCCCATTGCTTCTGTTAAGAAAGCTGCCAATGCCGCATTCTGCCTTATTTGTTTGGAGTTTTACTTTATTCTAAAAGCATCCTCTGTGGGTTTGGCACCACAAATTCACCAGCTTGATTTTCGGAGACACTAGTACAAAGACCAAGAAGAAAGGAAGACAAAGCCAGAATAAGAACAATACTTGGAAATTATATAAAAACCATATAGCAAGACCATCAAAGTGCTTAAAAGCCTACGCAAATGTAAAAGACAAAGTATTATGTTTGTGTAGTGTGGCATATTGTTCTCTAGGACAAGGACTGAACTTACTATCATTGTATGCAGAACAGATTTCTGCATATTTGAATATTACTGTTCCCTTGCGATTCACAGTCTTCTTTTCTAGCATTTAGACAGTAAATTGTTTGAACTATGGACTTTCTAAACTTGAAATATCAGGGCCCTTTTCAAAAACTATGTTAAGATTTTCGTGCAATTATTAAATGCTAAATGGAGGTGTTATTTAGCTGGTATTAAGGCTGTATTTTGCTTCTATAATGTGGCTCCACCCAGAGGGTTACAACACCTGACAAAAATATATCTGCATCACTGTGGTTAGATCAGTGTCTGTCCAGTGTTCATGTGTTTCTGATGTGTGGCCCTGGACATCTTACTGTAGCTGCATCTTGTACTGTTATGATTGAGAAAATCAAGTTCCATCAAGTTGCTGTTTTGCTCATAATTTGTAGATAGGTAAACTCTTAAACCTAAAGAGTGGTCTGAAAACTTAATGGAGTGTCTAAATGGGTACAAATTTTATGGCTCCTCAAGCAAAAATTTTCAGCAATGTCAATACTTGAAAAGAATAATGCACTTACAGCTTCAGATGATACAAGACATAGGTTGCTTGTAACAATCCCATCTTGTGCTTTCTCTGTTTCTCCATTCCCTGAACTAGTAAGTGTTGTAGATCTCAGCAGGTGTTGGCTTGGAAATTCTTAATGCTATGATTGGTTTCTAGTCAGCTGCTTTATATTGTGTGATGATGTGGAAAAGGGAGAGTTATATGTGGGACTATATTGCATTGAAAATAAAGGAAATTAGGAATAGCTGCTGAAAGAAGAATCCTGGTAATGAGAAGAGTATTAAATTGTGAGAGTGATAAAAGATAATGTAATTCTCTGGGATGGTGGAATTTATTGTTGTGATTCAGAAGTTTCTATTCATGATAAAGGGGGCAAGGAATCCTCGAAAGGCTTGTGTCTATCTTCTCTGGAGAAGATAGTTTTAGAAATGAATTACAGTGCGTGATCTCATTTGGGTGAATAATCTAATGGTGTTTTTAAAAGTGAGTCTCGGTAGAGCCTGTGTTTCTGTACAACATTTGCTATAAAAAATAGGATATGCGGTGAAAAGATGTTTTGTTTTGGGTTTTTTGGTTTTTTTTGTTTTAAACTATGGCACGGAGGTCAAGTTACCTTTAGCCATGAACATAAGCCTGGGTTTGGTTGTGTTTGTTGAATCGAACCTTCTGTAGGGCATATACTAGAGAGCTCCTGTATCAAAGCCTTAGCTGTGGCTTTAAAGACATTTTCTGTCCATTAATTTTGATTAGTCACAACTTGGACTGAAGAGAAGAGGGACAGGGAATTTCTCATTTTTTTCTTGAATATTATGCTTTACTTCCAATCACATTATGCAAGAAAAAAACTGCCGTCCTGCTTTTTGACTTGTTCTTACAGCTATTCTGTAGCTTATCAGACAATGTTCAGCATTTCGTCACTCAAAGCTGGACAAAGATGTCGCAAGTGGAATTAAACTCTTCTGGCCTAAATGAGTTTTAACTCCATGTCTGTGCCAAGCCACAGTGAGAGAAGCCTGTCTAGGTCCAGAGCATCAGTTCTTTAAAGCGTATCATCGTGTGAAAATCTGGCAGTCTGTTAGGAAAAAGCCTGATTTTACATCTTTATTTGAAGTTTCAAAGCAGAAGTACTGCTACAGACCGAAGCTTACCTCCAAAGACATCTTTTTTCTATGTCTTTTCAGTCTGGTGAACTACCTTTTTATTTTTTTCCCACTTCTTTTTTTTCAGGAGACTGGGATCCTGTGCAGATGAATTACAGGAGATTTACCTGATGAAAAGTCGCTGCAAGATAAAAGCTTGTAGCTGAGCTCTTTGCCCCAGAAATACTTACAGATACCTGTCAAAATGTGGATTTGTGGGGGAATGAAGAAGGGGAGAACTGACAGCTGCCACTGCACTACTGCAATCCACTTTATTGCTTAACAGCTCTCTTGCAGCTGTGTGGTATCTACCCAGCTCAGGGCCGGCCCTACTGTCAACCAGAATTTAATAGGCTATTGAAATATTTTGTAGTAATTACTTATATAAAAAGATTATATCCTCACATACGTGTTTGGAGGGTGCATTGAAGAATATTCTATGCAGTAGTCTCCAAAACAGTCTTACATTGAGGAATATAGATCCCAGATTTCCTGCCAAGGCAGAGTGTTACAATAACAGGCCCACTGAGCTATTGGTAAACTATGCTGAGGCATCTGCAGGAGTACTAAGTGTTTGACTGAGGCTGCAGAAAAGCATCGTCTTTCTTTGCTGTGTCCTGGAATATTTTTCTATTTTAAGAAATAGAAAAGCATGGGTCTTCCTGGAGGAGAGGAGAGAGGATGTTGAGGGAGTTTTACAAACTGCAGCATCTTTACTTCTGAATTTCCTATTTGTTTTAGGTATTTTAACACCTTCTGTAATATTTTAATGTAGGCTTTTCCCCCCTGAAGTTATGTACTGTTTTCAATATGGCTCTTTATTAGCTGCTTTCATAGATCTCTTCTGCACAAATAAAAAGAGAAATACCTTCAAATGTATCTCTGACTTACTCCATTTAACTTACTACATCTCCTGATGTAGTGATGGCATGTTGATTTCCTTTTTGGCCTCAGAGTTACGCAGCTCTTCTCAGCTCTCAGTTTTTTCCGTCATTACTATGTAATGCTATACTTTGCAGGCCTACTGTCTACCGGGCCTGTGCTATATAATCTGCATTTACCTCTGCTGAAGTTTCATGCTCAGTTTGCGGAACAGCTTGTTCATGCATTTGTTGCTGCATATCTTCAGTCCTCCCTAATCTTTCAAAGTCATTCACCTGTGTTACTCTGCTGGTCAGGCCGTCCGAACATGCAAATACACCCTTGTTACCCTGAAAGTCTTCCTTAGCCTTCTGATAGCTACTGACTTTAAAAGGCTATTCTTCCCAATGTCATTGAATTTTCTTGGTTTCAGTCCTTGCTTTAAGTGCTGCATCCTGTCCTCTCCATCCTCGCTTCTCTGTAACATCTGCTGATCCTGTTTCCTGGAATAAGTATCAATCATTCCCATTTGACAAATGCTTCCTCTTACTCTTTTTTTAAAAAATGTAGCAGAGTTTTACCCATTTTGCAATCAGATAAGTTGTCCTTACCTATAGCAGTGAACTTTATACCCCCTATTTTCACTTGTTCAAAACCCCTGTTGGAGCAGACCATTCTGCAGCAAATTAATTTATCTTCCGCAGCCTATTTAGACATAGTTAATGTGCATCAGTTGAGTTTTCTCAGACAGCAGGGGGTTGTCAGACCACAAAGTAACATCCTCTATGTACTCTGTAATTAATCAAGTTAATTTAACACCTCAAACTTACAAAACCTGAATTTTCTGCTCCACTTCTAGGAGAAAAGCTCACATGAGAGCAGGCCAAGTAGCCCTTTAGTAGCAAGAAGACCAGTGCAAACTCAAATCTAAAAGAGACGAGGTCTGTTCAACAGGGGACAAGCCAAGTCCCCTATCTCAATCCTGCCACATCATCTGCCTTAAATAGACAGCGGTATTCTTTATACTTTAGCTGCAAGTTCCCTGTCATTTGACCATTTTGGTTCTCCTCTTCTTTTTCTCAAAACAGTCTCCAGATTCCTATATAGCTTTGAAAATGAGATTTTTGTTTGCTTATTTTTAATGATGAGATAGGGGAAAACACTTGGTTTTTACGGTTGCAGTTGCTATGTATATATAGCTATTTTTAATGCGGCTGATTCACTTGTGTGTAGCACCTAAGATTAAATTCCGTGGGGAGTTGTAGATTTTCAGACATGTACGACATTTTTTATTTAGAATTGATACTGAAAAGAATTGTCATTTTCTTTGTGCCTTTTAATTCTGTGCAGCTAAAATTTACATAGGTGCAAGCTGATAAGGCTGACATAAGAGGGTGAAGTCTCAATGAGGTCAACAGGGAGTTACGTGAAGAACTCCTATTATTAATAATGGGAGTTGTGTTCCTTTTCCCTATGTACTCAGTTGAAAATTGTATCCCTAAAGAAGTTGACAACAAATATGCTTTCCCTATTTAAGTTGCAAAGCACACTAACATCAAGGTCACTTGCTCCATTTGACGGTAGAAAAAAAGCACTATATAAAATATGGATAGAGTGTCAATCAAAACTGGTTTTACAGTATACACTATGGTAATGTGAGTCATATTGCTTTTTTATTTTTAAACACAACTAGATATGGTAGTTTGGCAGCAGTGTTTTTACAAAGACAGTGCCTTCAAACTCTTTCGTAGCAAGGCTGGAAATCCTGCCAGGTAAAAAAAAAAAATGTTATTGAAAACCTTTCTTCCCTTATAGGCCCATTTTGACAGGAAATCTTTGAGAGGCAGCAGCAATGAAGTGCCCAGAGATTTCATCTGTCTTCTTTTGCTTCAGGAAATGCTGAGCACAGGCTCCCCTATTAGGGAAAATACACGAAGTACCAAATCCCCTTAACAATCATCTTCAGTCTACTCTTAGGTTGACAGCTTTCTGTGTCCTAGTCTGTCAAACAGGGCCTGCTACTGAGACTCATATTACTGGGACCAATGTGAAAGTTTTTGACGGTACTTTGAGGGAAAAAACATATTGTCAGTGCTTACGAGTTATCTCATCCAATCAATTTTACAGGGACTTAATCAGAACAAAATATATCTTACTAGAAATATATTAACTCACAGTGATTTTTCTTCTGCTCCATAATATTGGCATAAAGATACAGTTTTAGGGCACTGTCTGTCATTCTTTGTGATTTGGTAAAATTGAGCAAATATTAGCTGCTACATTATAATATCCAGTAGTAGTTTTTGTTTGTTTTTGACAGATGCCAAATTTAAAATTTAAATAATGTTTCAAGAATGAAGGTGACAGCTTGCAGTAATTCTGCAGGTGTCCAAGCAGATGTACTTCCAAAAATAATTAGACAAAATATGTACAGATTGCAGGAAATACGAAAAAATTGACATAAAAATTCCATGAGTAGACTCTATGTTTGGGCATTTTTGCTACTTTAAAACTATTAGTTAAGAAACTTTCATACACTTACAGAACAATGAATGCACATGAAATGTAAACCAGTTTAAGCCAAAAAAGCTACTTTTGTCTTTGAATATGGAGTAGGGAAAAAAAAAAGTAAAATGTTGAAGTGTCTTAAACTAGTATAGTCTTTAGGAGTTTTCTTGAGGAATTTTGTCAACTAGGCGAGTAATAAAGAGGGGTATGTAAGAAACAGTCCAAAACATAGATTCTATCCTCAAACTGTGTGATTTCACTGACTTTTCTATGGGCATTCATGATTTGTACTAGAGGTGGTAAAAACAGAAAGGAAAACAGAGCATGTGTATTTATTTCTAATCAGCTGTACGCATTTCAATGGCTGCAGAGATAAAGATGGGAGTGAAAGCTGATTTTTGAAGTTTTTCTTGCTTGAAATAGGAATTGTGTGTGTCTTCACTGCCTCCCAATAAAATGCATTCCAGGAGTAACCTTAGATATTAAACATCCTGCCCTTCTTTTAATCTAATGCTTCACTTCAGAGTGAGCACAACAAAAGCTGAATGCCACAGATGCTGGAAAACTGGCAAGTGACTTAGTAATGGCAGAAAACAAAAATGCCCAAAATAGCACAAAATAAGACAGGTATCTCCTTAGATTATCTTTTCTTATCTCAGTGGTTAAATGATTATTGAATAAAATAAACAAGCAATCCTAAGTATAGGATTGGAAATTAGAACTCTTGCTCATCACTTGAATATAACCACTTGTCTTAACCTGTCTGAATTTCAAATCCTGTTCTTTCCATATGTGTCTATGGCCTAAATAATCTCAGTTTCTTTTCCTAGTACAGTGATACAGTTTTAGCAAAAGATGTTGCTGCTGTCTTGTTATCTAACAGCCTATGGCATAACATATGTCACTTGGGACATAGAAGATGTGATCCTGAATATGCTGAAGGAGAAAAAGGAATTTAACCTGGATTTCCAATTAGCCGGGCAAGATCTCTAATCACCAAGCTATCATATCAAGTAGTAGGCAGACCTGCTTTGTACAGTAGTTATCTAAAAAAAAAGTTGTGTTCCCACCCTTTCTCACCTTATGGAGCTTATAAAGAATTTTAACAACTAATCAAGGAACACAAGAGTATGTAAAAAACCCAACGTACACCATGGACTCCTCTCCTCCTCTCCTCTCCCTCTCCCTCCCATGTCATCAGTTTTTTACAAACAAAACCATTCCAGAAAGAGTTCTGCTGTATTTGAAGTGAACAAAGAAAAGACATGCCTGTGCAGTAAGGTATAAGGGATAAGATTTGTTCTTCACCTTTTTCCCTTAGGAATGAATCCCACTCAGCTGAAGTAAATGAGAAGTTTGCTATTGTCCATGGAGGTCACTGGAGCACACACAGGGTGGGAGGAGGAAAGGTGTGGTGATTGCAGCACTGGAGGATACTGCTGGCCATTCAAGTGAGAGAAGGAAGGGAGAGAACTGTTCATTCTCCTTTATCTTTCTTTTCCTTCCATACTGGGGTTATTAGTGGTAAAGGTTTGTTAGTCATTTTGGCCATCCTCCAGCCCATTTCCTACAGCAGTTCCCTCAGATTTTTTTGCAAGTCTCTGTTATCTTAATCTATGGGACATCTGACATACTGCTTGGCAAAGGATTCCACAGTTTAATCAGCACCAGCTTCAACACTGTTTTTTGGTGTTGGGTTTGGGAGGGGTTTTTTTGGCATATTACTTCTCAAAACCAGAAGCAATTTTTCTTCCTACATTTGGTACTAAGAGTATGTGAATTCCTTGTTAATCTTCCAGGCATCTTTTTAATAAGTTCTTTCACAAAGGCACCTCTGATTTGTTTGACTTCAATCTGGTAACAAAACTGTGTAAAACTGTCACTATGGCAGTATTTATATCCTTACTTCTTCCTACGTCTCAGTGGAGCAAACTCCCATCCAGATTGTTCTGTGGAGGAAGTTTTCCTGTTTCCTCATTGTTTAAATATACAAAATAAAATTGTATAGAAAACTTTAAATGTAAAACTCACATTCTCTTCCATCACAGTGTATTTGTTTGTGTAAGAGTCTTGGCTTGAGTATTTTAGTTTTTACTTTCTGCTCTTTTTATCTCTTTCCATATGCATCATGATTCCTTTTTCTCCAATCTATTAGTTTTCAAGGAAACCCTTTAATGTGACATGTTTATATGTGTTTCCATTGTATCTTCTATTTTATTTACACATTTTAGATCAAATGTTTTCATTAACTTTAAAAGAAGGATAATGTAACTACACTAATGCAGACTGCACATTGCAAAAACAAAATTTGTGCTTCCTTTTTCATTGTGTCCTGTGATGGGATGGATCATTTTTTAACAATACCAAAAAAAACCAACAAACCCCCAACCCAAAAAACCACACCAAAACCCCAACTATGGGAAAGGTTTCGAGCAGTGGAAAAACTAAACAAAGATTTGGGGGCATTTGGACGTGTCCCTCCTCCCTCTCCAGTTCCTGGGGATATGTCTGTGATGCTTTTGAAACTGTAAAGATGTGAAACAAATCTTATGGCAGATGCTATCATTCCTCGTGGAGCTGAGTCATTTTCAGCCCACTAACTTAAACGGTTTTTGGATTAGGCCCTGAAGAAAAGGATGTCATCTCTGAGATGTGAAATGGTTCTTCACAACATCCAAGGATAAGTATTGCAAACAGAATTGATTTCATACAGAATCTTTCTTTTCTCATTACAATGGATTTAGCTAAACTGTCAGAAAATGTCAGATCTTCTATTTGTGCCCCACAGGACTTTTTTTTTGCAGTATGTTATTCCTTTTTTTTTTACAATTTCTCCTTGCTGCAACACCTAGCATTTTGCTAAAATTTTAGGTACTTTCACTAATATCTTTGACCTCTGCAAACACCAGCTACCTTCTCATTATTTCCAAATAATACACTACTTACAGAAAACTCCTTTCTGTGTTCTGAAATAGACTTGCAAGTGCATGTTAAAGGGACAGTTTTACTCTAGTCCTCAACAATTCTAACAGATGAAGCATGCCATCAATTTGATCTGGTATCCAGGTAAACAAAGTTTACAGATGCCAGCTGTTCCTCGCTCATGTTAAAGGGAATGTGGTGCCACAAGAAGACTCTGAGCACTGCCATTACTCATTCAGCTGCAGACTTCTCTGCAAACAAAGGTAGGAACCTTTGCCACTGCTCCCTCTACATTAGTCAGCTATTTATTCTTTCTTCCTTCTATCCTACACCTCTCTTGCCACAATATACAGGGTGTCCTTGTTGCAGAAGCCTAAATAATGAAATGCTTTTTGAAATCTGTGCTAAAATAGTGCTGATGGCGCAGTATCAACTTTGAAGTGGGTGAACATGGCTTGAAAAAGCGAAAGACTTCAGTCAGTGGTGTGCATATATAATAGTGTTTTCTGTGCAGAAGCATCTGACAGCAGGATAATCCAGGAGGATAATGCAGGTGCAAAAATAGGAGAAAGAATCAGTCCAGACAGAATCTCTCTCTACTTCTCAGTCTTATGAAAAATTATTTAGGTTCTCTGGAGTTTTGAAGATGAAAATGTTGCCTTGTTTGCTAGGGAGAGATGAGATTTTCCTGTTGGTGATTAAAAGTTGGAGCAAAAGAATGTGAAATGAATGGATACATGCAGGGTGAATCGGTAATTTTTTCAGTTCTCAGTCGATGACTGGGAAAGGAGTGGAACTACACTGTGAAATAATAATGCTTTAATTCAAATAGTAATTTGTGTTTTTCTTGAAATGACAAATTCTGCCAGAAAATTGTTAAGCTTACTTTTTATATTCACAGAAAATGTAATCATGTGAATAAAATGGATGGGTTCCTTATAAAGCACCTTATCCACTGACTTTCTGATGTTTTTATTTCCTGTAATAAATTGATATTAAAAAATAGTCCATAACAAAGAAAATAATGGCAATTCTGTCACCTGTTGGGTTCTCCTATCCTGGTGCAAGTTTTATTCCTTCACTTTTTCTACTTTTTCAGTTTGCTGAGTTTCAGATGGTTCGCTACCCCCAACAGTTTTGCCACTGATTTCACTGAGACAGAATTGAATTCTTATTTCTTTACTTACGAGTTGCTGTGTCTCTGTCTTCTGCCTGATTTCCCTTATTCTGGTGGCAGGCCCACTGTGGTCTAGAATCATTAAGCCTTTTTTACTCCTGCTATGTTTTGTAGAAGATTGCTTGTATTTTGTTGGTGCTAAAGCTGAGGATTTACTGACATTGTCATTTGTGCTCTTCCATTACTATTGTTCAGTATTTCTTCCATGGGAAACTGACTTGAACTGAAATGTTCAACAAGTCAGATGCTTCTCAATTAAAATGTTCAAAGCCATCAGGTGACATAAAATATAGGGTAAAGATATTTTAGTATATTGATATATTAAGAATGTTAGTTCAGCATTGAAAGAAAGAATGACAAGATTTCTCTTCCTTATGGTACAGCTTCCAGATGGGATACGTCACCCATAGGAAAAGAAACATAGCTATGCTAAAGAAATAGTCATTAGTTGCATATCAGTCTGGCATTTAACTAGCTTGGGGCACCACTGCATGCAATGTAGAAAGGCTGTCTTCACAGCATTGTGTTTAGTACCATTCTCAAGTTTTTATAACTGTTAATCTTGTGCTTTGTGACAGTTGAAACTTGTAACCTGTAGAGAAACAAGCTCTGAGACTGGCTTTTGAGTAGAAGCTCTTAGGATGAGGTATTGCCTCAGTAAGAACTTGCCCCCAGCAACTCTTTTCTCATTTTTCTGCCTTCCCCCTCCCCCAAAGTACAGGTGAGTAAATCTTTGAGATCTTAAAACATAGACACTATACAAAGGTACAGAGGTATAAAAGAGGAGAATTGGGGTGAACAGTGCAGTGTATGCGGACCGTCACTCTGATGGAACTCAAACATCTCATGAAACCATTGTGTTTGCTTGAACCTGCAATAGGCTTTGCTCACCCTTAATGCTCTTAAATCAGAGGTGAACTGCAGAATGTGAAAGGTTTGCCAGTCAACTACATAACAAACCATTATCATATTTTTCATTTTCTTTTTTATATTATTCATAGCTCTGTACAAATTCCCTGAGAAAAAAATCAATTAAATGTGAAGGTTTTTGTTTATTATCTTCTGATTGTGTCTTCATGTCAAACTCCACCACTGCCTTGTGGCAAATGCTTCCTTCAGGGTGTTTAGAGATGCATTTTCTTCTCAGGTGCTCTTGGAGGCAAGATTCATTCTTAACAAGGGTGAGCTGAGGCCTTGTGTGAGGGGAAGGGTATATTGAATTGAAACCCAGATAACTGTAGATTAGGCAAGTACAGTAATATATTTTCTTTGCATATCAGGGGGTGGGGGGGTGGGGGGGGTGGGAGGAAGGGAAACATATATATCAAAAGCCCCAACACCAATATCTTTATCCTGTACAGATGTTATTTTTCTTTTTCTGGTAAAGAAACCATCGGAAGAGTGCCATTTTAATTAGGTTTAGTATACAAAAAAAAAAAAAAAAGGAGAAATAAAAGAATGGCAATCTGCCACTGAGAGAGAGACTTGCCAATATCATTAAAGAATGCTATAATAGTCAGCTTATAGAAATTATGCAATGACAGAAATACCTATAGAGATGTAAGATACTTTGAATAAATCCAAATGAAGGCTATTAGTCTGGATATAGAGGCCAAAAGCATCATGGGAAGTTAGAAGCTTCTCTTCTATATGATTATATAGCTAGAAAAAATACTAAAGTCATAATCAATACAGGTAAATCCTGTGGAGAAGCACAGCTGATGTAACTGCAAAAATCAGGTCTTCTTTACAAACAGTGGTGGGTTGATCTTGGCTGGCTGCCAGGCATCCTCCCAGTCACTCTGTCACTCCCCCTCCTCAATAGGGCAGGGAAGAAAGTAAGATGGGAAAACTCATGGCTTACACTGGTGTGACCAGGGCTGCAGAGAAATACCTGCTCCACCGCGGTGTCTCCATGGGCTGCAGGTGAGTCTCTGCTGCGCTGCCTGGAGCTCCTTCCCCTCCTCCTCCTCCTCCTCCTCTGACCTGGGTGCTCACAGGGCTGTTTCTCACACTTTTTTCTGCACTCTCCTGTGCAGCAAAATGTCCTTTCTCAAAAATATTTTCACAGAGGTGCCACCAGCTTCGCTGTGTGCTGAGCTGTGTGCTGGTGGGTGCATTGGAGCCAGCTGGGACTGGCTGGCACCAGCCGTGTCTGCCAGGGGGGCCCAGCCTCTCCTCACGGAGACTCCTGCAGCCCCCAGTGTCGACACCCAGGCACAGACACCCAACAAAAGCTTGAGAAAGCTCGAAGGTAATTCTAAAAGTTATTTAGGTATGTCTTCACACTTCCAACTTTACTTTCATAAGCAGTTTGCTTCCTTTTTACAAGCGAGTTAAGAGTATCTCTTTTAGATTTCCCAGATGTCTTAAGGAGTTCAAGACAGCATGTTGCTCTCATACTGTATAGGGTCTGGCCTCCCTCAGAACTGTATAGGTTATGCTTTAAAAGGTGCAGTCTATTGGTGTTCAAACACATAGATCTCAAAAGCTGTTCTGAAGGTATAGATTTTTTTCATTTCTATAAATTGATTTCTAGAAATTGAGACTGCTTGGAGATTTTGACTCAGTCATGGATCTTTCCATGTAATCTCTGAATCTTAAAAACCCCACTACTCTCATTATTTTTAGGGGCTAAATCCAAAGAGATTTGGACATCTCAGTTTTGCTTAAATTCATTGCGTCAATGCCACTTGCACCCTAAAACCGTGGCTCACCATGGTGCCTAAATTTCTGCTGGTGGCCATAATTCCCTGAGTCCTGACCGTGCTGTCTGGCTTAGCCCTTGCTCCCAGGGGTTGCTGAGAGAGGACACATTCCGTTGCCTGTTCTGCCCCTGGGGCTTGATTAATTAAAAGTTTCTAGAACACAAAATTCCCAGAGGATTGGCTTCCTTCTTTCCTCTCCTGTATCCTTTGAAAGAAGTAGCAGCATCTGTGACCACCCGTGTTCCAAAGCCTGCTTTGCCTGAGCTGGACAAGGACTTTTATTAGTAAGGGCTTACCTGAAAGTCCTTTATATGTAGCTGTTGAAGATGCTCAATGCAAAGCTGCAGTCCTGAACTCAAGTACATCCTTCAAGTGTGGAGTGAAAGGGATTTTATTCTAGATCTCCCAGGAAATGGTCTACCCATTATATTTCATAATAATGAAAAGAGGGACAGTAGGGTGTCTTTTTCCCCCTTTTGTTCCCTTGCCTCCTCCATATTTGTGAGAATAAAACCACATACTATCACTCATGTATTCATCACTGCAAATGGTGAGTTGAGTTGTCACTTGGTAATCTGGAGTTAATCGTTTAATTCCTTGAGAAGGACCATGCTCGCTTCTCCATATTTGCTTTCATCTCATTTAAGTGTCTTTGTGAGATTTGTCACACTCTTTCTAGGTTCTCTTTGATATTTTCTGGATGCCGAGTCCATTTTTAATGCTTAGTTGTCAAGTTACCAACAATATTTAGTTATGATGCCTAAGTAATTTTTGTGGATTGAATCCTTCCTGCATGCTTTTTAAGAAAAATAGCACAAAATCATTAACTAGAGTGAAAGAATGATCACGCAGAAACTCGTCAGTTAGATGCTGAATATGAAATGAGTACATCCTGAATCCATTTTTCTGGGCCAAGGATTGTGAACATACATGAAAAACTGTATAACTGACTCAGAACCTACTAGATCAATAAACTGCAAATGCAGAGTAGCTTTAAGTTTTCAAATATAGACAGAATTTCAGGTGATGTGCAGTAAGTTTCTTAAGTTTATGTATCTGGTTCATACTAGATTCTAACATACACTGTTATCAATCGATATTGTGCATGAAAATGAACATAAGACTATTACTGTATTGTCATGGGTGTATATTCCAAGAGTTTTATATTTGAGAATTTTGTAAGCAAGCAAGCTGTCTGTTTTCACACACAGTAGATTCACAGAGGTCTTTCAATATAGATCTGTTTTGGATTAAAGGGAAATAGTGTTGGTTGCTCTGGAAAACATTCTTGTTCAGAATATTTCTTGAATGTATGGGTCTTCCCAATTTGAAAGGATGTATAATGTCTATCAATCAGGCTCAGAAAGTAGCATTATGTATGGATTGCTGGTTGTGCCTGGAATCCCGTTATAGAGGGACAATTCAGACATAATATCTTCAGAAAATGTGTAAGTTTCATATCAGAGTAAATTGCTATAAAGTTGCAAATACGCATTTGCCAGTGTTCCTGGGATTCCATGAGATCCACACATACATGTGTACTTCAGCTGTTAACATCAGCCATGCCGAGCATGTAGTATTTCCTAAAGATCAACACAGATGGTGCTGATCTCCAGACTCAAACCCCTCTATTGCTTTAAGTGACTGCTGCCATGATGCTAACAAAATGGAAACTTCAATTGGCATCCTTCTGTTGATATTCATTCTAAATCTCATATACAATGAATGAAGGGGAAAACCAGAGATAAACCAATCTTGAAAAAAATCTGTGATGTAAATAGGTAGTTTCCCTGCTGGGCTCTCTGAAAGTAAGAAACTGAAACAACCCAACTTACAGTTGAGTAAATCAGACCCCTTATTTTTAAGGGTGCTAAAGTCTACAGGTAAATGTAATGTCACCTTTTTCATTACCAAAAAGAAAACTTTGAGCAGGGAAATTAATTCTTTAACATATGCATATTTAGTGCCTAATTAGCAAAGAAAACTCCGCAATTAACTTCTCAAAAACTTTTCTGCACATTGAAAGGTGAGAGATGTGGTAATGGTAACAATGAGAAAGTTCAACCTTTGTGCCTAAATGTTACCTGGAACCACAGGTTAAATATTGTCTTTAAGTCTGCAAGTTCAACATAAAGAAATATTTTCTCATGAAGATGCAGAACAGCTATGATTCTATGGCACTTCGCTGCTTTGATAGCTTAATGAACTGCTTTCCTGTAAGCAGTTATTCAGTGTTCCTGCTTGGCATTATAAATAACATCTGTCTAGCATGTAGATGGCGGTTTGGTATATTAAAGGCTAAGGATTAAGCATTCATTAAGGGATGAATCATATTCATTATGGTCTCTTTCTGTACAACAACCCTGTCTGCTACAAACCCAAATAATCTCTATGATGAATAAACAGAAAATGTCTTACTGAACTAATACCCTACTTGGTTATTTCCATAGGAGTTCATTTGCTTTATTGTTCTGTTTTATGTTCTCCTCCCAGTCAGATCTTGTCTTGCAATATTCTTGTTCCTGCAGCAACATCTCTTTAAGTGATGCTTCCACAGCCAAGACTTCCCTCACTCTTCTCTTCTCAAAAGCTGTGTATAATCCTCTTCCATAATATGACTTTTCTTAGTTGACTTCTATTCCTGTGCTATCATCTACCTATCAAATCTCACTTTCCTTAGCTTATTTTTGATATACCAAATGTCACAATTTTATGAAAGATAACAGTGTAAAAGCATTCAAGTTATCTCAGTCTCTATATTCATTCCTGCTTTCAAGTTCTAACTAAAACTTTTCTTAGATAAGTTCAGTTTAAAAGTTATGACAGTATAGAAACATTTACTGATAAATGTTGTTAGGAACCACAGAACACACCTGTAACAGTCCTCTTCGCAGATGACTCCACAGAGCAGAACAGTTTTGGTCTATAATCCTTGGAAATTTACTAAACAGCATCAAGAAATTTTAAATTTTTGTATTTGGCTTTTTTTTCTTGCAAAACCAGAACTGTTGGTACCAGCTGAAAAATTTGGATAGAAAGGTCTAAATCCAGTCCCTAAATACTGCTTTCTCCCCCACTCCTTTTTTACTGTCAGTTTTGAAACAGACACAAGGAATTTTATTTATTAATTTGATTGATTGACTTGGGCATTGGCATGATTGAAATGATTGATCTATCATAATTTTTTGCTTCCAAATAATGAATTATTTCATATGGAGCTTTTAATAGAAACTTTAATAGAGCATTACAGATTGAAGGGCTCCTTATTATTTCAAATGTTGCTCTGTAACTAAACCTCTTTTATTTTTGACCACAGAGGATGACACAGTAAACATTCCTGTTGAGTCATAGATTTGAGGTTCCAAAATCAACAATAAGGATAAGGTGCATAAGTCCTCAGCTAGTCTCTGTGCTTAGTAGAAATGGGTCAGGAAACAAACCATTAGTAAAATGGATTCCCTAGGAAGCCAGGGCAATATGTACTGTCGTTTAGAATAAGTCTCTTCTGCCATAGATAAAATATCTGAAGGACCATCAGCAGATAACGCCCATTACTCTCTTAGACGAATTGTTTGCATTTAAGAAGTCTATCTAATCATTTAGATTTCTTCTAGCATAGCAAACAACATGCAGTTATAAATATGGTGGTTGGAAGGAAAATTCTTCCAAAGGGAAAAGCTTACTTGTTAAGATTATTAGTTGGCCAGGGGAGAAAAAGGACTTCATACTTTAATGTATTCAGAGTATGAAATGGATGTGATTGCTGAAAGTATCTAAGAGAAGAAAGAAATGGAATAGAAAGTTTAAAAGTGAGAGAAAATATTTTTTTGCTTTTAATCAGATTTGTTTGCTTATAGAATAGCTAAGAAAATTAAAATTGGCAGTAGTTTCATGGGAAAAAAGTTCCCTTATAAACTCAAATGTGCATGTCCTACAGTAGGAAGCACAGAGAGACAAGAATTGCCAAAAACCAAGACTGTGGGTATTTTGTAACAGAAGACACACACAAAAAAAGCAAGACTCTGCTGCTTCATCGTTAGCATTGAAAGTATTTGATTCCATAGAATCATAGAATGGTTTGGGTTGGAAGGAACCTTAAAGATCTTCTAGTTCCACCCCCCTACCTTGGGCAGGGACACCTTCCACTAGAACAGGTTGGTCAAAGCCCCATCCAGACTGGCCTTGGACACTTCCACGGATGGGGCATCCACAGCTTCTCTGGACAACCTGTGCCAGTGCCTCACCACCTTCACAGGAAAGAATTTCTTCCATATACCTAATCTAAACCTACCCTCTTCCAGTTTAAAGCCATTCCCCCTTTCCCTATCACTACATGCCCTTGTGAAAAGTCCCTCTCCAGCTTTCCTGCAGGCCCCCGTTAGGTACTGGAGGCTGCTATAAGGTCTCCCCGGAGCCTTCTGTTCTGCAGGCTGAACAACCCCAACTCTCTCAGCCTGTTTTCAGAGGAGAGGGGCTCCAGCCCTCAAATCACCTTCATGGCCCTCCTCTGGACTCACTCCAACAGGTCCATGTCCTTTTTGTGCTGGGGGCTGCAGAGCTGAGCACAGTACTCCAGGTGGGGTCTTACAAGAGCAGAGTAGAGGGGGACAATCACGTCCTTCGACCTGCTGGACACGTGTCTTTTGATGCAGCCCAGGATATGGTTGGTTTTCTGGGCTGCAAGCGTACATTGCTGGGCCATGTTGAGCTTCTTGTCCACCAGCACCCCCAAGTCCTCCTCCTCCTCAGAGCTGCTCTTAATCCATTCTCTGCCCAGCCTGTATTTGTGCTTGGGATTGCCCCAACCCACACACAGGACCTTGCACTTGGCCTTCTTGAACTTCATGAGGTTTACACAGGCCCACTTCTCAAGCCCGTCAGGGTCCCTGTGGATGGCATCCCTTCACTCCAGCAAGTCCCAAGCTTCCTTTCTCCCATTCCTTCCATATATCCTATCCTTTGGATCCCTAACTAAATGCATGTATTCAAACTGCCATCACAACAGCATCTGGCTGCGTTGATGTCTTCCCTCCAGCCAAGAGAGTCAACAAGTGTTTTCTTGTGATGTGGTGGTCAGCAGGAGATGCGGCATTTACAAGGCCTGCAGTTTGTAATAGAAATGAAAGAGGAGATTAAATCAGTTGAGCAATCATCTGTCACACATCTAGTAGACTATCAGGTACTCTGTTTTTTTTCATGCTTGTGGGAATGATAGGCAACTATACTTCATTTTACTAATATGACTAATTTTTTTAAGTACGGGGTACTTGAGGTGAGAGGAAGACTGGCTCATGACAGCACTAAAATTGACAGCTGCCATCAGGCCTTGTTGTTGCAGTAACATTTGCAGTTATGCTCTGACAGCAATGGATTCTCCCTCCTCCCATTGAGCTGAATGCTGTAGCAATTTCATATTTTTTTGCTGTGTGCCAGTGTACAGTTAGTGTTTCCATTTGCTTTGCTCTTCATTCTCTTCTTAATCATAATTTTCTCTTTCCTTTTCTTATTTTTCCATTTTTATTGTAGGCATTGTTAAGATTGCCTAATAGTTTCTATTATAAGATTTGGTTTTCAATTGCATGTAAATTTGCTAACATTTAAGAGTTCAGGCAGAAATGTCTTGCAGAGGTCTCTGTCTCAGAGTGCTGGTGACTGAAAGCTGTAGTTAACACAATCTCAGCCACAGTGTTAGGGAAGAGGGTTTTTTTGAGTGCTCCTAAGATTCAACTGGGAGCATATGGTACCACTATACTTTGGAGATAACATCCAAAATTATTACTACCTTTGTGTCAAGGAGCACTTTCTTCATCCCCACAATTAGTATTCATTGAAACTAGGCTCTGAAAAAAATTTCAGTTCATACATGTTATATGGAGAATGTTGAGGAATTTAGCTGTGAATTCTCTGGCGATTTCCTCTAGGTTGTGGGTGCTTATCATCTTAAAGATCATCCATAACTACTGTTCCTCAAATGTCCCATTCCCCCTGTTGAGAATGGACACAACCCAAGAATGAGGAGGACGAAGGCCATGCAAGTAACTCTAATAGTGTTTTTCTAATTTTAAGGGAGTGTTTAATTTTTCAAGTTTCTTCAACTTTTAAAATGTTTTTGCAATTTGATACATAAAAGGAGTAAGATAAACCAAGCTCTGGATTTGGGTACTGAATTTGTGGTCAGTGTTTTTCATTGCAAAACGTCTATAGAAAAACCTTCTGTTCATGCATGCGTGCCCCAGTTCCTTGGCAAGCAAAATGCGTATTCAGATTTTGCTCACGGCAGTATCTTTGATTCATCTTGGACTGAAGAAAACTTATCTCTTCAGTCCTTCGAAACTGGGCCAGGCAGGTTCTGGGATCTCATTTCATGTGGGTGCTGTAGGTCCTGGATCAGATGTTGGGGTTGTGCACTTTGTGTGTATAACAGCATAGATACCAATTGAGAAGGACTTCAACTGAAGATTCTTTGCTAATCTGGCAGGTGGAATCAATATATTTGTTTTAAATATCCTTTACAGAGATAATTTTATGGAGAAATATATTTGTTTGCTCCCAGTCATTGAAATTTACTTTCTTCAGAGGAAGATGTGCGTGCGCTGAGAAAGACAAGATTTTGTTTTCCTTGGGTAGTTCCATTTCTTGTTTTAAATGGTTTCACATGGGGGAATAAGCTGTTTTATCAGTAGTGGCTGATCTTGTTTGTGCATATTCATTTTGCATCTTGAAGGTGATGGAGACCACATTTGCTTTCCTATATTCTCTGGAACAGACAAGTAATTTATTTTTGTTATGAAAGATTTTACCTTTCTGCCTGCACTGCTGAAGCAGACAGGACACCCCATATCCTTTACCTAATTCTGAGGCAAAACTCCCAGTGACTTAAATAGCAAATGCACAGAGCACACATTTAGTTTTACATGATATATCACTCCAGTGACTTGACTTTGCATAAGATCCCTGCTCTACCCTGTCTCCTACTGCAGTTTTTATTACGATATTGCAAAATATTTAGCTATGCATAGGGGTCTAATCTGAGCCTACTCATGTCAGTGCAGGCTCCCATTGATTTCAGTGGGCTTGGGAATCAGGCCATGAAGAATAGGTAGCGGAACAAGATGGAGTGTGCCACAGACTAAACACATTTTTCACTCTAGTGAGTCTTGAGGGAAGTATTAAAGAGGGGTTGTGCTCTGGGAGGGACTGTATTTGGACCTGTAATAGGGCAGTTGTTAACCACCTTGTTCACTTAAAAGGTATCACTCTAACTTGTCTACCTATTTCTTAAGTCTAATCATAGCAAAAAATAATTTACTGTGTACAGTTTTGTACAAAAACATGTCTTTGAAACATGCCTTCTGAATACTTAAAAGTACTGGAACTGCTAATGCTGCCATATAGATTCCCTTTTTCATGTTTTTATTGCACATATCATAAAAGGTCTACTGTTGCTCATGTTTATGTACAAGTGTGGCCACTAACCTTGCCCCACTTTCATAGATTTGTTCATCTCATGAGACACTTTGCATGCTGTAAACTGAAAAAAGATACACAATTAAAACTTGTTAAAGATAATTAAACTGAAGTGGAGGGAAAAAACCCACCCTGCCTCACTCCTTTGTTCATAATAATAGTCTCTGAACTATAATTAAATTCTTCCTTCCAATAGTTGTATACATACAAAGGAATTTTCCAGATAGCAAAACAATACAATGATTAAAAATGATTAAGAAGATGATTCCAAAAGCAAAGATGAGCCACAGAGGGTTGGAAAGATTTTAGGTGCCTCTAAATATACTGTACCAGCTGGGTACCAGATGGTGTTTGGCTACTTGCACCCAGTAACTGAAAATATCAGAGGAGCAACTACACTATTGCCAAAATCAGTTCCCCTCCCTTAAATAAAAGTGGCACTCTTGGGAACGACTTGGCAGTGCAGAAAAATTTCCTGACAATGAGATCTATTAGATTGTAGAATAGTCTCCCGAAGGCAGAATTAAATGCCAAATTACTTGGCATGTTAGAGAGGCTGGACGAAAGCTAGAAAACATATCATAGAGATGTGCTACTGTAGTGAGGTGTTGACTTACTCTGTTATAAACATGGAATTAGCTAAGAATTTCACTGCTTTCTTGAGAGTAACTTTAGAATATTTAACTGTAGCCTTCATTCATGCTTGTTTGCATGGGGCATCAAGGGAAGATTAGAGAATCAATGTTGGCTGAAGATAGTTTTTGTCTGACTTGTCTCTAATCAAAAAATCAATCAGTCATTTCATGGATATAGTTTGCTTCATGATCTTGGTAGTTGTATGCTTTTTTAAAAGTTATTTTGTACTAAGATAACGTACATATTTTCCTTCCAAAATGTTGTCAAGGCATCTTGCAGAAACAAAAAGCATCACCAATATGTTGTACTAGACGTGCAGACATCATCAGCTTTTGAGGATAATGAAAAAACTCTTGTAATTTGTTCCTCTTATCTGTGATCAAAAGATAATTAGAAAGAAAGAAAAGATAATTAAAAAGAAATTAACTTAACTTCAAACTCCCATTTCTGTTGGCTGTTTGAGAGTCAAGCCAGAAATAGGAAGCACATCGCTGTATGTAGCAGTTTGCTAGCAAGAAATCATCTCCAAATTGTTAGAAGTGTGATTACATTAATTGTGTCCAAAATGAAAGGTTAAAGAAATCAGTAGAAGCACTGTATTATGGAATACAAAAAAGGGAATGATCTGATTAACTAATGAAGGTTCCAGCCTGTACGGATGTTGCTGAAACTTCTTTGCTATTTCAGACTAGCTGAATCATTATGTCCAAGGAAAGAGTAGCAGAAAAAAAAAGTAAAATATTCTTCTTTTCTCTTTTGTTATTATTTATTTATTCATTTAAATGAATAACAAACCTTGGGGACCTAAAGCCTCCAGTGTCATTTGAAAGTAACATTTTCGATTTGAGCCCCAGCTGTGGACTCTTTTGTCTTTGAACTAAATGCAGCTGGGGCTGAAAGCGCCCTTGGCAGAGAAAAAACAGTTGTTTTCAGAGGCTAGGCTTTGATTCTACTTATTTCCTCACTGCCACTACAGACTAATTTTTGCCTGTAAGTAGAATTTAAGTGTTTAAAACCATAGACCTGCCTGTGCTGAGTGGCATCCTTGTAGGCTGCACAGAAAGGGTATAACCTTCTCCATAGACTCTCCTACCTTTTCAAAACTTTGAAATATCCCCACAGGAGCTCTTCTTAGTACAAGAAAATCTGGAGTTTTAAAATTTCAGTCAGCTTACAGCCCATTGTTAGTTTGTAATGATGGACAGAAGTAAGTAGAAGTACAGTGGAGTCCTTTCCAAGTGTGTTGCTACTCCTTCTCACTCAGAGTTTGCTCCTTGGTCTCATTTCGTTCAGACACAGCAGGACAAAATCACAAGACAGCTGAAGTCTATGTTTTGATATTAATTTCTTTCAGAAATCTAACTTAGTGGAAAGATCGCTTAAATCCCAGTAGCACACTGCTGCTTTGTTGTTGTTGGGTATGTGCCAATCAGCACTTACTAGAAAAGCACTGCTCAGGACAGTTTGCACATGTTTTAAATGTCTGCTGTGTTTCAGATGTTGCTATGCTCAGATTTAAGTTCTATGACCATGAGAGAGTGAATGGCAATGATAAAAAAATCTGTTCATCCAGTGTCTGAGTCTCATCAAATTTTCCCAAAGCCAGATCGCAGAGGGTTATCAGAAACTAATAGGTCACTGAGGTTATTTTGAATAGACAATTAAAAAAAATAATTCCTGTCCACAGTAGCAGCAAATGTTAACTGGATTCTGCTACCAGCATCCTACTGGTGTTATCTTACTGAAAACACTAAATGAAGTTTTGGTAGGAGATTGTGAAACCACAGCAATATAAAAATAAACATTCAACCAGGCTCAGGTCCTGATCCTTCATTAACCTAATGGAACAATGCAGAGAACAAAAACCAAATGCAAACCCTAGCCAGCTGAGATTTTTTTTTTGTCTGAGGAGGGTGCCAGTGTAATCAGGAACTGACGCAAAGCTCACAGCATACAAAATCCCTTCTCTTCAATCTCTGTGGGATGGGTAGGGGAAAAACAAGAGTGGTAAAAATACTGCTCTTATTCTACAAGTCCTGCATTTGGAAAGGCCCTGAGGGTCCCAGTAAAACAAAGAGCAGAATTTAGGGCACCCTTGAAGATATTCTGGCCAAAAATGCTTTTTACATTCCCATGATTGACAAGTTGAGAAAATGACACCCAAAATAATATTCTAATTCACCATTTATCTAAATTAGTATATATTTTCTATAAGTTGCACATGAACATCCAAATATGTACAGACAGACCCAGTAATGTGAACCCAGAGGTAGATCTGTGCAAAAGATCTGTGTGCATTTAGACACACACGTATTTGAAAATGTGCCTGCCTTTGTTTACTTGTTCTTCAAAGTGGGGCTGTCCTCTCATGTTGCACAGGTCAGTAGGAAAAAAGCTGCTTTGCTGTAACTCTGCTGACTTCTGTAAAGACTGTACTTGGCATTTGACTTTGCTCAAGTTACATCAGTGAAGAATGTGTCCTTCACTATGCCACTTTGCAGACTTCTAAAAGAAAAACGTGTTATTTCAAGAGTATACTGAGTCCATGTGTCCCAGTTTTCTTCCTGAAGAACTGTAGTTAAACAGAAATTTTCTGAGTTTATTTTTTATTTTCTATTTCTTTTGCTACCTGAGAAAATTAATTAGGTTTTTTTACATGTAATATTGATCAGCATCATAGAAATCCAGTAAAAGTGGAATATTTGCCATAAGATTGAAATAATCCTAAGGTTTGTTTCTAAAACATAGACTTCAAGTTTCTCTTTAACCTAATCTAGTGATCTGTAAACTGCTAAATGTCCATAATTTCAATTCAGCAGCAATATTTTTCATTATATTTTCCCCCCTGTAGCAAGCACATGCAACATGCATGAGCTAGTGGAGAAGATCTTGGGAGCTCATGAAACAGAGCAGACCCATCTTAACGAACACCTTTTCTCTTTTGTGTTTGTTGTGTACTGCACATCCTTTCGGAACACAGTCCCAAATCGTAATGATGTCCCAAATCACAGGATTAATGTGTCTATGAACAGACCTCTTATGCCTCTAGAATGAAGTACTCCTTGCTAATTTCTCTTCAAGACACCAGCTTAATTGCATTTTAAACAAATGGGCTGCTTTGCTGGCCAACTTTTAAATGAGATAACAGCAATGTTCACTCTCCAGCAGTGATGAGTGCCTTGCAGTAGATTCAAAACTCTGTTCAATAACAGGTTTAATCTCACACCAGCAGATTTACTGCAGAATAAACTGCCACTGAGCTCATAATTAGTAAAACAAAAAAACCCAACCTACTAAATATTATTTTCCAAAGCAGCAGGCTATGTTTTAGTGGAAATTTTTAGTCCTTTTCTTTGTATGTTTTATTGATTTTATGTATGATATTGGGAATTCATGCTATGATTTAAGATAATGGTCTTTATCGATCACTTAAGCAGTTGTTTAGCTACATAGTAACAAAATGATGCTCCCGTTCACAGAATATGTGATACTGACAGCGGGGAGACCACAGTGCTTCCCTTCTTAATGTTTATTTCTTTTTTCCAAAAGCATATTCACTGCTGGAAAACAGCAACTGCAAACATTTGTGCTTTAGAAACAATCTTCCCATAATTTTCTTTGTTGCAGCTATTAGTAGCCAATTGTGATTCAGTGATACCCAGTTCAACAAACAGATGTTCAAAAATATATTCTCTGTAGCATGAAAACAAATATTAATGAGGTAATTGGAACTATTGAGGAAAAGAAAATGGTGAGTATGTAGTTTCTAGTGTTTGAAGTCATGCCCTTCAGTGTTTTCTTGCATTTAGTGACAAAGTGAATTTTCAGTATCTAACTGTGTTTAAACACCAGAGGGCAAATTTTTAAAAAGGCTTCATCCTAGGTTCAGGTTTGTGCGTGCACACTATGTTTGTGCTCAGGCAGGAGCAAGTTGGAGAGTGTAATTGAAAAATTTGGTCTGTGATAATTTAGAAAAAAAACCTCTCAAGTGATGTAAAGCAGTTGGGAGGAGAGGGAACAATGTCTAGCCTACAATATGCTTTCATCTTTTCAACTGGTTGTATGTATGGTGACTGATTCTGTCTATCAAAGGGTTTTTTTAATGAATCTATGTATAATTAGTCCACCATCTAAACCACAGGCTAACAATTCTTATTTCACATACATGTTGCACGTGGACTATTGCATTAGATACAAGATAATTATCTGTTTTATTAATTTCAGAGAATCTTTAAAAAATTGCTGAAGGCACAGCACATCCTGTAAAACCTCCTTTTCAATAGATTGTTTTTCCCTGGTTAAAATATTATATACCAGAGTATTAAAAGGCTAAATTTAGTACATTACTTTTACACTAGAAATAATTATTTTAGTAGGATTGTGATATTGTCATAATTGTGATGCAATATACATTATACATAGCAATTGTGTTAAGGAATAGAACATGTTTGGCTGTGTTAAAATAAATGTAGAATGATTTCTTTCGTTGTTTCCACATTTTGAGGCACATGTGTTCCAGAGGAGTCAGTGCTGTCCTGGTGTTCTGATTGTCCATACCAGGGGAGCCCAGGTTTCCTTCCAAAGAAAATGCGAGTATATGAGGGTTTGGGGCAGAGGAGTGCCTCATGACACATCCAGCTTGCTGTGCATCTGATGACCAGCACTCAAGTAACTTCACTGAATTGGTTTGTCCCAGTTTAGACACAAGCAGTGAAATTCATCTCATCCCATAGCCGCCAACATATAATTTCTTTCCTTGCCTTTCAGATTTTATAAAAGTCTATTATGCCTTTATTAAGTTAGAGTAGGTATTGTGCAAGGCTACAAAAAAATCCTGCCACCTCATTCTATCTGACATACTTTTCCTATTTCTATATGTGAAAGTTTTTATAACCAAATACAAAGTACCCGGGTACCATAAAGAAACATGAAGGATTCTAGCAAAATTCTTCACAAAGATCTGATCTTTGTCTCCTTGATGGCAAACCCTGTAAAAACAATGATCAATGGCAGCAGACTATTGTCACAGCATCAGTGTTTCTTGATATAAAAAAGAATATATATTTTTTTTCAAAAGGAATCTGCACTTAGATATATGAGATAGTATGAATGCTCTTTGTCTGAACAGTCTGTCTGCAGCTGTAGATCTGCTAATGTACTGTAAGTGCATTCATTAATTCTTGTCCTTCTAGCTTCCAAATTGTTTGAACAGTGGCTTTGACTTCCTTATTCTGACAAAACAGAAATATTTTTGGTCTAGTTTTCGGTTTTCCTCTCTTAACCAAACTTGAGAGCATCTGACTGAAGAAGCATTTGTAACGCAGAAACAAGAGCAGTGGAGGTAAAGTTCATTTTAGGGAAGGGGTTTACTGAAAAGAGTGGAGAATGTTTAGTGTCCTGCTTCCGTTCTTTATAGCACTCAAAATTTTCATACTTTATCAATTAGTATCAAGAATTACTTTTTAAAAAAAAAAAAAAAAAAATCAAAGCATAGCCAATAGATCATAATAGAAGAATGCCCATTATAATCCTTGGTGTAGAACACACCAGCTCAGTGTTTCATCAAATATCATAAGTCTATCAAAAATGTATAATGTAAATTTTAACTTCTAACCTCATGAACAATCTGAGTTTTGGTCTTTTATAATGTACCTCATGAAAGAAATTAAAGTCATACTGAATCATATTCTGAAATCTTTAATTCAGATATATTTACACTGTTCTTTATTTGATTCTGGTCTTCTGTGCTCTTCTGATGATAGCTGCTACAGTAGCAGACTGACTTATACCAGTGTTACTTGTAATTTGGACAAGAGGCAAAGACTCAGGAATTCTGAGTTTATTTCTTGGCTCCAGCATAGACCTCCTAGATGCCTATAATATTTTTATGCATCTGTAAAATAGAAGCTTCCCTACCTGTGGGTTATGAGGATAGACATTTTACTCATGGAAAGTCACAAAAATTCTGTAAAAGTCATGATCATACTATCTAGATAGCCTTACTGATAGTATTCAATATATTATTTTTTGTAATATTTGTCAGTGCTGATCTTTTACATCGAATGTAGCATATTGTACCTGAATAATATTCAGACTCCCTCATTCTCTGACTGGGAAAATTACCTGTTTTAGAACTGATCATTGCTCTTGTCAATGGAATCTTTTTTCCTGGCTAACTTGATACTTTCAAGGTATAGTCCCAGATATAAAAATGCTTTTTAATGTCTAGTTTGTGCATTGTCAGCATTATTGCCATGCCTCGATGTTCTGAGCCTGCTACAAAGAGCTTTATAATCTAGAAAAAAAAAATGCATACAAGCTCAAGAGGAAATGAAGTGATTCATGCTATTTAATAAATTTATAGGACATTCCACAATTTTTTATGTTAAAAAAAGCAAAATCTTGGATGCTGTAAGAACAGGCCTTTGAAAGATATAATATGTAAGACAAGACAGGTGGAAAAGTAGTGTTAAGAAACTTGGAGAGAAGTAAGAAAAGTTTACAATGAAACAAGATGACTGACTAGAGAAGATTTGGGAAGTATGAGTGGGAAGAGTAGCGAAGGTGAATGGCCTCTGCCAATGGTTTTGAACAGAAGTTGTGAACAGAATCTGGAAGTGTGGAAACTACCGATAAAAACTAAGTTGAACTGTTACATAAATCATCAGATTCCACCATAATATGCTGCACAACGTAAGTATGAGCAGTACGAAGTGTAAACACACTGTTTGGAGTACATGATGTGACTGCTACAATCTTTTGTAAGAAATTGCTGCGTAGGTTATGTGTTAGCTTTAAAAGGACTATGTATGTCTTCCACACACATCATCTATTCAGACTTTTCTTTGTGTATCATGTAGCATGTTTGGAGTCCTGAAACATAAAAATGATTAAGTTCTCATTTGCATCTGAACGGTCATTCAATCTCCCTGCTAGTTATTAACTTGGCCTCAGGTCCATTTTAGCCTTACAGATCAGAAACCTTTGCGTTCCCTCTGCACTGTGGAGATGGGGTATCAAAATATTTTTTTTCCTTTCACTCCAAGAAAACCTCAAAGAAAACCTGTATCATCACTTGCATATTTTCTCTGTACGGGTTACCAAGGGTGCCATTTCATTAGACATGGTGTCGTAAGCCTGTGCAAAAGCCCATTTAGTAGAAGCTGACTGTTGAGCAAATTAATTGGTGGAAGAGATTAATATTTATTCTGTTTTCCCAGCACAGCAAAAATGTTAAATATATTGTGTAAAATCCATTAAGTATCAACAAATACTTTAAGCTACAATAAACTTACCCATTTTTAATATTGTCTCATATATATTACCCCAAAAATCCTTTTTTTGTATGTGTATTAAAAAATAAATATTTTTAATTCATCCTTGAAGGAAAAAGTCAAACATAATACTGTGGAAATATTTCTTTCTATAGTAGAAAAAATGGTTTTTCCCAGTAAAAGGGTTTTTTTTTGTTAATTTTACAAGATCTCTCTTGTTCTGTCACACAAAACCAGTGAAAAAGCAACTGCAAAGCCTTACGCTGTCATCTGAAATCTTTTGATAGTTCTTTGATGAAGATATCTGCTAAGGATTACAATGAACATTCTTCCTATTCTGTTACATGATTCTATGGACTGAAGCCTTCTCAGAGCTGCATTTTGCTTTGACCAGGAAATATATCTTACATATGAAATTTTCAGTAGCTGAATTGGAAATAAGGTAAAAAAGCATCACAGATGGAATGTTAAGAGATAGCACTCATCAGCAGGATATGTATTAATGGCTAGTGGATAATTAGCAACAACTTCATGTCTCAGTGTCACTTTTGCCATGGGATTGATGCAATGAGCCTGTTAATACTTGTTCACAGTTGGATTTTAGTAGGTATTTTGCTACAGCTGCAGCTGCAACTGCTAGAGTGTGTGTGCGTGCAATACCATATATGCACTGTCTGTTTGGATTTGGCTGCAGTGTTTTGGCTCTGCGTGAGTTTTATGTTTCTCTTATTGTGTGTTATTTGCCATCCTGGAGTTGGTTTATTTCCACCTTTCCTGCTCATTCTCAGATTTGCCTGGAACAACCTTGGCTGCTGGTATGAGAAGTTTGTAATTGTAGGGGAAAAGATCCAGTTTCCCTGTAAAGAAAGCAGTGATTGGAGTGTCAGTGAATATGAATAAGCCTATTGATTCTTTGCTATTATGTTCCTCTTTCTCCAGCATTTCTACTATTAGAAAAACACTCAGAAGATAAAGTGTGACTGATAAGACAAAAAAAGAGGTTTTGATAAATACAAGGAAAATCTTTTGTAGATACACTAAAAATACTAAAAGATTGCAAGGGATGGGTGAACTACTTAAGCCATATGTAATAATACAAAAAATAAAACACACCATAAGGTGTGGATATTGCCTGCTCCATTTACAGGATGGAGCTAAACTTGGGTGCATTGAAGAAGCCTATACTTCAATTTTCTATGCAGCAGAATCTGAACAAGACTATTGTGTTTTGCCATTCAGGCGCATTCTCTGTTTTGAAAAGGAAGAATAGGTTAAAAAAACCCAACTAAAATACTGTTTTAGAGAAACTAAACTCTTCTTCCCAAAAATAAAGCAAAAGAAGCAGCAAATGCCCATAAAATTGGGAAAAAAAAGGAAAGAAAATTAAATCATATCATATGATGTAATAGATGTCATATTTAGGATGCTTAGGAAAGTTATTGCGATAGAAATTTCTCTGAGTGGAACTGTGAAGAGTACAGTTTTAGTCTGCAAGGTATCAAACATCTTCAATTTCTCCATGCTGAATTATTTCAGTAATTTTAAAGCCAATGATCAATAAATATTTTTTGAATTTGTTTTAATTTTACATATCTAAAGAGGCAGACACTCACAGATTTAATTAAAAAGTGGGTAAAAAAGCAAGAAAGTGCATTATTCTAAATATCCACTAGGCTCACTGCTGATAGGAGCATCAGCTGCTTATGTTGAATGTTGGTTATCATCAATTAATCAGATTAGATTCAACCTGTCTGTTCTTTAAAACTTCTGGGTATTTAAATTCTACAAAAGGTTAGTATAAATGAAGGACAATCATGTAGCAGGTTCCATTGTACAGTAGTATTAATGTTCTAGTGTCTACATGTAAATCCCTTAAATCCCTTTTCACAAGAATTTCTAACTAAAAAATAATCTTTTGGGAGTAAAGTTTCAGGGAAGTCAAAATTCTAGATTCATTTGCCCCCTTTAATTCCAACCATTTAAAAAATGTATTAAGCTATTCTTTAGAGATACCTAGAAGTTTTGTTAGAGTTGTCTTGGATTTCCTGCTTTTTCATACATTTATTGGATACCAGACTTCTTTCCTATAATTAAAATTTCCTAAATCAAGATGGACTGAGTGTGCATTTTAATATATTAATGATCTTTTTGGATGGTAAGAAAAAAACAATTCACATATGTAAGAACATCTTTATCCAAAATTTCATAAGGACTTCTAGTATGTAAAGTTATTGAGCATGCAAGGCTCTGTGGATAAAGAGCTCCCCAGGTATACACTGATGGGGGGACTGGAGCTGTTTGTGTCAATGGTTTGCAAATAATGGGTCTCTGGGAGAATTTAAAATTGCAGTTTTCACTCCATACTGTGGTACTTTTTAGGATGAGCTGAGCTGCTATGAGGCTTGGCACTCTTCAGTGCACCTTAGGCAGCAGTTCTTATACTTCCACTGAGATTGTAACAGCTGGCCATTACAATCAATCAAGTGACATTTCAGGAGTATTTTTTCTTTAATATTAAGGAGAAAAAAAAGGAGAAATAAAAGATATTAAGTTGTAACTTGTCCCCAAAAGAGGAAGGAATTTATAGATTTACCTATGACTATAAAAAGCAGGCACTTGCAAGTAAATCACAAACTGATCATGCATTTATTCTTATTTGGAACACTGTGGTGTATTCTATTAATATATAAACACTCTCAATATCTTTGTAGTATTAATTCTATGTGTGTGTTGGTTATGTGTTGCACTAATCTTGTGCATATACGAATGCAGAGCACTCAACTACAGGATGTGTGTAAATTTGTGGGGCTGCTCAGAACTTCACTAGCCAAATCATTAGATATCAGGTAGATTTTCCTTGCTTTAAAGCAAGCTTTCAAAGCCAAAATAGGGTATTGGAGAAGCTAGTGAAAAGACAAGGATTCTAAAGAGTAGATGGGGCAGCCTTGAAGGGGGTCAAAAAAGAGCCTTAGAAAAGTCTGGGACAGTAATATCATCTAAGTTAAAGTTTTTGAATTCCTGAAATGGAGTAGGAAGCTAGAGAGGTTCGATTCACTCCCATACATGATTCAACCAGCAACACAGTTTGTGCATAAGTTGTTACTGCTTCTCCCAGAGTACAGTTTAATGAGTTAAATTATTATTTTTGCATACCATCTGTGTCTTAGTGCTTTAATGTTCTACATTGACTGGAGTAGCTAATCCCATGTGAACATAATTATATGTTCATTACATGAACATGTGATTATTCTATATGTATGTAAAATTATTAGTGAAGCATTCTTACTGAGTGTTGGCAATTTGCTCATCAGCAACAAGGAAACAAAATCGTGAATGTAGAGGTTATAATCAGAGAGCTTTATGCAAAGCACATCCTTCCCGGGAACTACCTGGGTAACTATGTATTTAGCTATTTTGATACTTAATGTCTTCAGGGACATTTAACAATTAGAGCATCTGTACCTAAAAGATCAGAACAGGGAAAATTATAGAGAAGCTATAGTGTGTTGCAACAACAGTAGTATACCAAATTTCTTTTCTCTGCTCATGTAGTGCAACTGACTAATTTAAATAAGGGTTAAAGGAGCAGTGGGTTCAGAAAGTAATGTTAACCACTTAAACTTCCCACCTTTAGCAACTGCCACTTTTCAAGGTCAATTCTCATTTCAGTGTACAAGCATGTTGTTTCTCCCATAAACATAAACTGAGTGCATAGAAGAGTCTCCTCTTAGGTGAAAGATTAGTGAATATGGTCAGTCAAAGCAGAGTGGATAAAAGCGCTTTAGGAGGGCTGCAGAGAAGGATCTTTTCCTTCCATCAAACAATTGTGGTTAGTGCTTTGGTAACACTGATATTTTTATTCCCCACTATTAATGAAATTAATTCTATTCACCCCTTCCTTATTCTCTTTAAAGGTCATCACAGATGACCTCCAGGGTGAGCAATCTCATCAGAAATCAGGTGAGACTTTTATGCTGACTTGGACTGAAAGCAATGAGAAAAACATTTTGGACTTTTTATGACACATGACTGAAGCAAAGAAACATGGACAGAGGACAGTTGTGTCCTGGGTCAAATGAAGTCTGGGAGTTAACTCTCTTTTTTAGAGATTTAAAACTGAATGAAGCTGAGAAAGTTATCATCAGATGTACTTTCAGTACCAATTTTGTTACTTTGTTACTCATGCAGAGCTTTACATCTTTATTTATTACAAGAAATATCCTACCATAAGTGATTAAGAAGGTCTTACCAATAGTTCCAAATAAATCCCATAATCATAAATAATTAAGTAAAACATAAAGGGTTTTTTTGGCATATAGTAAATTGCAATATTTTTCCATGGCTTGAAAGTGACACTTTTTATAAACTTCATTACCTACCAGTCTGTCTAGTAAATGCATGCATGTCATATATGGTCAGCTTCTATTTTTACACCATATTGTAATAATTAACACATATAGTTGCAGACTCATGGACATACTTTGCATAGCATCATCTTTTGCTCCCCTGGATTTTAGGAAAACTTCTAAGCAATGGGGAAAGCCAGAAAAACATATTCTCCACCTTCTACCTTAACAGAAAAATAATTGTGCAGGCCATCTCTTAGGTAATATATAGATTTAAATTATTCACTGAAAAAGCAGAGTATTTTGTGTACAAACTCTGTTTCAGCTACCATCTCCAAACTATTGAGTTTTGGATCTAAACAAAGATGTCACCTCTTGACTTTTTGTATCTTTTCATAATAAAATATTTGTTTGTGATTACCATCATCTCTAAATTAATGGAATTGACTGATCCAGCTGTACATGACTAAACCAGAATGCTTTATCAGACATCTCTCCCCTGCTTGAGGCCTTCCTTTTAGCTTCTATTTTCTGCCACCTTGCCTTTCATGGAGGCCCAGATCCATCACGATCACTTTAGACCTCTTCCTAGCTATGTTTCATCTTATTCATGTAGTTCTTTTTCCAGTAACATCTCTCAGATAAATGTTTGGATTGATAGGAGAACATTTAAAACTCCTGTCCAAGCCCTCAACATCTTATATCTCAATTGCCATAATAGTGTTTTTTTCTGGCCTTGACAAGTTCATCACATCCAAGTGAATGCTGTGACAAAGCCTGTATCTCTATGGTATCATATACAAGTACATTATAGTCTGTCCTCCCCTTCTCTTGAGATGTCAGCTCCTGCCTTCCATTATACTCTTGTTGCCCACTTGTTAGATTTTCAAACAAGCACACTTGTGCTTTCTTCTGCGTTGACCTTGTACTTGAAACTTGCCATAAACATTTAAGAGATGACCTCATTAAATTCAAGTCCTTAAAACTCTCCCTTGTTATACTGTCTATGAAAGAAATGAGAAGAAATGTCAGGCTGGGGATGTTCTGTGGATGCTGCGTTTCTTTCTTTCCTAGTTCCTTGTGCACCTGTCTGCTTACATCAATATGTTCTCTCCAGCCTCATGTTTTGTTTTGCAGTCCCTGGGAAGTGTCTGGTTTTGTCCTCTTGCTACCAAGCACAGCAGAGTCCCACTCTGTGACCTAGGGTCTCACGATGTTGTTAAATAAAGCACTATTTTAATTAGTAATGCAGTTAGGAACTACATTATGAATATTCAGCTAGACTGGTTAAAATTTTTAGAGGGTTAAGCTTAGAAGTCTTGCACAAAATTGGCATATGTGATGGCATTTGACTGTTTGAACCAATCTTCATTATCTTTTTAAGTTGTTCTGCTTGTGTTGGACATGCAAAGTTAGGCTTAAGAGGTCAGAAACAGGAAGGGCCTAAGTTATGAAATTCACCTGTGTCATGGTTTAACCCCATGTAGCAACCAAGCACGATGCAGCTGCTCGCTCACTTCCCCCACCCAGAGAGATGGGAAGGAGAATCGTAAAGGAATGTAAAACTCGAGGGTTGAGATAAGAACAGTTGAACAGGTAAAGCAAAAACTGGGCACACAAGCAAAGCAAAACAAGGAATTCATTCACTGCTTCCTGTGGGCAGGCAGGTGCTCAGCCATCTCCAGGAAAGCAGGGCTCCATCACGCATAACAGTTACTTGGGAAGACAAACACCATAATGCCAGATGTCCCCCCTTCCTTCTTCTTGCCCCAGTTTATATATTCAGCATGACATCGTATGGTATGGAATACCTATTTGGCTAGTTTGAGTCAGCTGTCCTGGCTGTGTCCCCTCCCAGTTTCCCATGCTCTTCCACCCCTCTTCTCTGACAGGGCCCAAGAAACTGAGAAGTCCTTAACTTAGTATGAACATCACCCAGCAACAACTGAAAACATCAGTGATTGATCAGCATTGTTCTCACATCAGAGCCAAAACACAGCACTGCACCAGCTACTAAGAAAACTAACTCTATCCCACCTGAAACCAGGACAACCTGGCATAAAGATACTTAATTTGTGAGGCCTCATCTGAAGCATATAACAGTATTCAGATGTTAGCTGAAGTAAGCACCTATACTTTTGCCTCTGAAACCCACCTTTCTTTGCCTGGATGTGAAGTTTTGGAGGTGGTCACTTTAGCTGTCTCTTCCTTGTCAGCTGACATGGATCCCTCTCTGAGGTGCCTCACTGCCATTATGCCCTTCAAGCATGGATTCTGCCCTGCAAGCCAGGTGTATAAAGGGTGAGTACTGTAACTATCTTATACTGCTGCAAAGGCTAGATTCTGGGTTTAGCCTTGAAATTTCTGCCCTGCAAGCCAGGTGTATAAAGGGTGAGTACTGTAACTATCTTATACTGCTGCAAAGGCTAGATTCTGGGTTTAGCCTTGAAATCCCTATACTTCTCTCCCAGTTTGTTTTTCAGGAGTTGCCTACTGGTTTGATTTGATTTTTGTTTTTTGTTTTCCCTGATCTGGAGAAAACTATCTTCAGGATCATAAAGGCTCCGATAGCTGGCAATACAGTTGCCATTGTACAACACACAGCAGAGTTTTAAGCAGAAATTCACACTATCCCTGCATATTTTCTATGCAGGAATATTTGGTTTTTCTGTAGTATGAAGACTGGGGTGAAACCTAGAACAGGTAAGGGATGAGTTGAATAGGGTCTGTCAAACCTATGGATGTCTAATGCATGTACATCCCTGAAGTTTTTGTTAGCAAAAATTGTATTGCACTTATGTATTAAGTCTTTGTCTCTCCAGCCTGATCTACTGATTAGTAGCCTTCTCATTTTGTCAGTAATATGCAAGCTTTCTGTTAACTCTGCTGTAATTTGCAAGGACACAAAGCATGCTTGAAATTACTTACCTGACTGCACTTTGTGTGAAGAACTCCATCCTCTCAGCTGTTTTAGATTAACAGTGAATTACAGTTCACTTCAATGCAATTAGACCTAATGAGGTGCACATGGAGACTATTGGGCCACCGTGTAACCACATTGTATGGACTTGCTCGTTGCCATTTTAATCAATTGGTTTGACCTTTGAATGCCAACTACCACAAAGCACAAAGAACTTCATGGCCTGGATACCTGAATGCAGAGACAGATGATAAAAATTAGCCTCTGATCAGGGAAAACTGTTTCTCTGGCGAATCTTTAGAAAGGAAATCCTATTTGCCAAAGGATGGTTAAAATGATTGGTCATATCATAAGTACAGTTAAAATATTACCATAAATATTTTACTTTCTCTTCTGGAATGACTTGATTTGGAATTTATGTCTTGCATCATTGGCTATGTAGGAACCAATGGTTAAATTTCATAAGAAAAAAAAATAATTTTATCAGATTATATTGTGGTAATGAAAATCAAGCACAGCCGTATGTAACCTTGTTGAAAGGCAAACTTTCTACAAGACTGTTCTGTTTAACTGTATTCAATAACTTTTTGTTGTGTGTTGGAGGGAATATTTTCACTTAGTCTGGGACACACTCTTCAAGTCCTTATCAAATGAAACTGCCATTAATGGCAAATAAAATATACCAGACTGTAATTTAAAGAATTGAACTTTCATTATGAAGTGGCTGTTCACAGGGGGAGTTAAACATGGGGTTAAAGATATGAGGGATGGGTGTTCTGTTTCCCAGAGAAACCTTCCAAGCATAGCAAAATGAAAAGCAGTAGGACTCTTTGTATAGTTTTTATACAGATATAGATCTGTTGCTCCCTACGTAATCATTGATTTTTTCTTTAGTTTGTTCCCTGTTTTGCTTCTTGTGATAGCCTCCTCCCAAACAAATGTTCACTTAAAATAGAAGGGAAGAGAAAGAAAGATTTTCAGAGGACTCTAAAGAGTAGCTAGAAAGTATAATTCAGATTTTTTCATGGATAAAATACCCATCTAAGGGTTTAACCTGCCTCAAGCTACTCTCCCTTTTGTATTGCTGTCAGACTTTCTTCCTTCCTATGTCTTTGCTGTGTCTGTGTGCTGGAAGGCTACATACTCTTTAGGGCAGAGAGTATCTTTTTCATTTCTGGGAGCACAGTGGAAGCCTGATTGTTGTTAGGACTTCAAGCCCATTTCTCATTTTGAGTTCATTGAGAAACACTTTTATATAAGACAGGTAGCCCATGAAGCCAGAATTACCTGATTTACCTGCTTACTTGAAACAAGTGTCAATGAATAAGATGTGGAAAAGGGAAGAAGGGGTTCCCAAGCATGGATTTGACTGAAAAGTCAGGACACAGGTCCTGCGCAAGGGCACATACATGTACAGGCAAGAAAGCATAAGAAGTTGTAGAGGCAGTCTTCAGGAGATGGAAAAGAGACATGGCTGTGAAGCTCGCGCTCTCATATGTCAAAAGTATTCACAGGCAGGCTGTAAAGGGAGAGTCTTTCTAGTTCCCTTTATGCATGAATTAGGTTTCTGTTTTACTTTCCAGAATAAGTTCTGTGTTTGTCTTCATGAAGCATATTAAAAAGAAAGAAGTAAAGGAAAAAAAAAAAAGTTTGATCCTTAGAAATTCAACGTGATTTTTAAGTGAATGAAGATATCTTAAATATATGTATACATATACGTTGCAGTGGTGGCTTATCTTGTCTTTATGCTACATAATATGGATTTGCCCAAAATGTTTGGGAAGTGTACTTACCCAGTATTTCTATTGTTAAAACCTTGATAATTATGGCCCTCTGCCTTGGAGAGTAAATATTTGCAAGTAACGGCTGAAATAGTTCTTATTAGTCATTTCCAGGAGACTGAAATGGCTCATTTTTATAAGTCTCCTTGGTATGTTTGAAAATAATTGTCTTATAACTTTCAGAATAGCTTCTGCACCACACCTTGTGAGAGGACATGACTCAGATGTGCAAGCTAACAGGAATCTAGATGTGAATTCCTGGTTATGAGTCATATTAAGGAACAATGTCTTGATCCTTGCTTGAAATTGCAAGCAAGTAAACTTCCTTCTTCCTATTGTGCTTAGCTTCTAAATGAGAAAGGTCCTTTTGCACTTTAATTAAAAGAAACATCATAAAAAAAAATCATGCTTTATTCTAACTGCATGTAACTTGACAAGAAAAGATAAGTTTTGTGGTAATTAAAAGAAATAACAAGCATTTTTTAGAAGGTGCTAAATGAAACAAAAGTGTCTTTATGTCCATATATATATGTATATGTATAATTTTGTTAAACCCTGTTTCTGTTACTAATACTCCTTTAAATGCATTCAAACCCGTCTTCTATTTCAAATCTATGTTAGTGATTTTGCATTCTCAAAAAAAATACCTGGATACATGGAAATCCTGTCAGTTGATAACAGAGGTAATTATCAATGGACTGCATAATGCACTCATAATTGGTTAATGCATGAAGCATGTTGGCTTGCTTGTAGACCTTTTATACTGGTATCTTCATGTCATACAATCTGCCCACTACTGTATATGGTTACTATAATATGAACAAATGTTACAGTTTAAACATTTTTCTGTACCTAATGAAGTCTGTCTGATGTTAAAATGAAAACGAGAGCATCTTGAATTATATTAACTGGGTCATAAATAATGGTAGGCTATGGAAAAAGCAACTTCGCGGTCTATGATAGCCACTACACAATGAGTGGAAATGCTGTTCCTATAAGATATAACCTAGATTACAAATGTTTTCAATTACCTGTTCCATGGATTCTTTAACTGTACTGTGAAGTAACTGGTATGGATGGCTGCACTAAAATTGGTCTCCTCTAATACAGTCTTTTCTATAGAGTTGAAGTACATTACTGTTTTGGTATAACTGGTACTTGACCTTCTTCCCGTATTTTCCTATTGAGAATTAAAATGCAAGTGAATATAGTGTAGGTATTCCTTCTGTGTGGACTGGGTTGAGCTGTAAGCTTGCAAAGGATTTACGTGTAAACAGGCAACCTGAAATGCACATTGACTTGACTTATATTTGAACTCCCTTCCTTTTTCTTTCCAAAAGTTGGTTGATGTCAAAGGCCATCTGTTTCCTGTAGTGCAGAAACATGTAGACATTGAGAGAACAGAATTTTAATCTGTTCAGTAAACTATAATCTAAATGTTTGTTTCAAGAATTTGAATAGTTTCAACATTGGAATTTTGAGTGCGGTGATTTTCTGCTTGTTTGTATATTTAAGGTCTGATGTATCTCAAAGTAATGAAGTATGGCATAGTCTCATGTCCCTGTACTGGCACGATTTCAGACTTTTTGAGAATTCCTAAATCTCAGATACCATTTGAGTGAAAGAGCTGGATCTGGTGTGAAACATATTTCATTCAGTAGGAGGACCTTAGTAGTAGAAGGCATGGAGTGTTAAACTGAAGCGCCTCATACCATTTTGTTTCACAGGTGTCTATACAGCCTTGGTGTCATAGCTAGCTGTCTTAGTCTAGTTTAGCTGGACCATCTTGAGAATCCAGGTTGTCAACTCTCAGTTTCTCACATCAGCTGAGATGTCCTTCAGTGAAAGGAGCTGTTCCTGTATTTAAATATGCTTTGTTAAATTCTGAACTCTCAAGAAACAAACTCTGGAGGAAATATTTGATATCATATTAAGCACCAACTACAGCTATGAATACAATGTTAAACTGGATTAGTTTACTCTTGTTTAATTTAGCTGTGTAGAGTGGACTGGGGCACTAAAAAATCAAAATAGGTTGATCTGAAACTAAATCAGTGGAGAAGAAATTTAATGATGGAAGTGGATCCATCAATTTACACTGGTTATATTAAAACAAAGCTAAGGGTCAGATCTTGTATATGAAAATCCAAAACTGGGACACTGCTTCATTAAGATGAACAAGAACAGAGCCTCCTTTTTTTATCTCCAGAAGACCTCCTGAGCTGTTAAGTATAACTGATGTGTGTATCGTTCTGACAAGCCATTACTTTAGTAACTTTTACCACACAGATGACCAAGAACACTTCTGAAGTATTGATAGTGTTACTTTAAAAGATGGAAGATTGTTGTGGCTTTGTTTGGTATTTATTTGTGTTTGGTTTGGTTTGGGGAAGTTGTCATTACCCACCTGAGTTTCATTTACATATATAGAAATATCTAGAGTATATGATAAATGGTAAACAGACATAATTTTTAAAGGGAAAAGTTTTAACAAAGTTACAAATTAATATAAAGGAATTGCTGTGTCATCCTTCTGCCTCAAAAGATCAAATCTCAAAGATGAAAGAATTTCTATTATTACAAAAATCTGTTACACAATACTTTTATTGCTCATATTGTGGTTCTGTTTAGAATATGCAGCAGCCTCATACTCTGTTATGGCAAATAATCTAACCCTGAATTAATAACTCTACATTTATATTTGAATCGAATATACATTTAGGTGCCATACAGAGGAAGAAATTAATTCAGCTGTTGTCTATATTGAAGCAGATTTAAATGTCCACAAAGGAAGTATCAGTTCTCAAGAAATCCATATGATTAAAGAAACAGTGCATTTAGGCTTCTCATATCTTGGCTGCTTTCACTGTTTTGATTAGCATTAAATAAGAGTATTTTAGTATTGCCGAAATGCAAAGTAGCGGTACAAATTTGCTGATGATTTTATATCTTTTATTGGCAGATATGATTTACTTTTTCATATTCCTTATCTAATTCTTGAGGATAAGCTAAAATTTTTGAAATAAAATATTGTCCTTTTAGACACTCAGATAAAGTAATTTTACTTCATTTGTATAAAATGTAACCTGTCACTATGCTTCACCATAAATATTAAAACTTCTTATTCATACGCAACATAAAACTGTATAATTAAATAATATGGATAATGGATGGAAAATTTGCCAGAATTGCTATTGTTCTGGTGCTATTATTTGTTATGCTGTTTGTTTGTTTGGTTTTCCATGTTGAAATAATAATAACAGAATAATACTTCAGGAGCATTTGCAAAATAACAGCATTTTGGCTTCAAACCCAATTAGAACAAAAAGCACAATAACGCATTACAATATAAATCTGACATGTTGTTTTCCTTCAGGAGATATTCAGTTTTTAGTTTTAAACAAGTCCCTTAGAAGCTTTAGGGTTCTTAGGATGCCTAGAGTCAATTTTGAACAATTTTGCAACTTACTACAGGGAATCTTAATTCAAATTCAACAAAACACTGAAAGAGGTAGTGCTTTGGGGTACTTAACTTCCTCAAAGGACCATCAATGTGAAACCTCGGATGGGGAGAAGCAACATGTAAATAAAATATGTCAACCTAAACCTAAGAACACAGTAAAAAGCAAGAACAGCTCTCTCTTCTTAGGGAAGAAAAATTGTATTTCACATTATCAGGACATATAGCTATTCACTGTGATAGAAAGCAAAATTACTAAAATGCATTGTTTCACTGTTAGAGAGTGGGATAAAATTCTTCTGTATTAAAGAGATTGAATTTTTAGTTGCAAATGCAGAATCTAATGCCCTGGTTCTTATTTGAGAGAGATTCTGCTAAACTTGGCCTTCAAGTCTTCATTTCCCAAGAAAGTACTTGCTTTAGTACTTCAAAAGCCAACACTTAATGATATGGGTGAACAATTTCCATTTTGTGACTTTTTAGCATTGGATGTTAATAATGACACGTGACTCAATGCTTAAGCTACATTGTGGTGTTCCTGATTTGTGGCAAACTGTATGACAGTTTCTAAGTAAGAAAAACACAAGTGATATATGGAGTGCTCTCATGATTAATTTAGGCAGAAAACCCCCAAAATTAAAAATAAATTCCTGTCACTGGCAGACTCTGTTGGTAGTATTGAGTGTTTGGTTGTATGGTCATGATTAACAAATTATTTCACGCTGAAATTAACAGTAGAACCACCTCAGTACATTCATCGAGAAAACAGAGCACCATATTTTTATTAATATTCAATAGTCCTGCTCTTCTGTGAATGCTGCTCTTTCAATATCATTCTCCAAAAGATATGTAAATATCACACACTCTTCTTCTTCCATTAACAGATTCAAGTTTCTGAATTTATCACATTAATTATGGTGATCTTCTTACGTAATAGAATAACATTTGATATAGGAAGAGTTTTGAAAATAACATATTTCATCAGGAGGTACAAGAAAACAACCATTCTGTCCTGAAATTCCTAAAATACTTTTTTTTTTTTTTTTACTATTGTCTATGCCATGGTCCAATTGTGACACTAAGAGACTTATGTCATACATACATGTAAATATTTATAATGGCTTAGTGTTGTTATTGTTTTAACTGTGTACTCCAATTACTATTATGCATATTATAATATCTTTGTATATTAATCCTAGTTAAAAAGCTTTTAGACACTGAGATTCATAAAATCCTTTTTTTTTTAATTGTTGACTGTGTTGATATGCCTAGACATTAACAAAGGCGTTACAATATAAACTAAAAATGTGATTTTAGTTCTGTTCAGAATATTTTCACTGCAAAAGTCTGAAGGAGCCTGTAGTCACATACCTTCTGGATTTAATTCATGCTTTATAGATCTAATATAACTTTTCTTTCTGGTTTACTTAGTTTGCTGAACTGGAAATTGCAATGAAGATAGATATGATACATACATGATAGGTAGATTATAGGTAGATATGATAGATATATGATAGGTAGATTTAGATGAGATATAAGGAAGAAATTTTTTGCAAGGAAGGTGGTGAGTCATTGGAATAGGTTGCCCAGACTGGTGATAGATGCCCCAACCCTGGAAACATTTAAGGCAAGGCTGGATGGGGCCATGAGCAACCTGATCTTGTTGAAGATGTCCCTGCTCATTGCAAGGGGCATAGAACTAGATGACCTTTAAAGGTCCCTTCCAACCCAAACTATTCTATGATCCTGTGTGCTGGATTTTTACTTCATCTGTTCTGGAAGAATAGGAATAAAAATGGTCTTTTGAGGGGTGGTGAGGGGAGGAGAAAGAAGCTTCTGTATTACATACACTATTTCACTAAATTTGTATTTCACTGTACAGCAGGCCTGTATCATTACTAACAATACAACAACAAGGAGAATTATTTAAAAAATATGAACCTTCTATCTGACTCTTGAAGACATGCACTATCAGATAGATTTGTGTTGCATATTGTTAAGGAAAGTGTGTTGTGATTTTCATTTACAAACAATGTACTGGAGTTATCTTTTCCTTGGCAATTATTATATCTCAAGGTCCTTTCAAAATGATTTTTAAGTTTGTATATCCTTTATCTGATCTGAGAAAGTTATTTCTATTGATTAAATGATTTGTACTGTTAATATTAAAGACTTTCTCTGCCAATATATGACAGAACATGTACATAAACAAGACCAGTCATAAGTACAGAAGAAGGTGTTGCTCCCAACAAGTGTTAGTAGGAAAAATGATGTAACACTTGTAGTATCTCATCACCACAGCACAGCACTGTAAGGTCAAAACATTTGTCCTGTGTTGCTTTCCCTATTTTCTTCAGTTTGACACACTGCACTAAAAAGACACAGACCTGCTGTCACAACCCCAGTAGATCAAGTTGTTGATGTCAAATATTTTCAGCCCCTTCAGGGCAAAAGCACTATGCAGGCAGCCTCACCAGTGAGCCAGATGAGCCCTCAGTACCTCGTATAGTCACTTTATTACCTCTGTCTAGTGCTGACTGAATAACGTCAAGAGTAGAAAAGATGGTTGTGCATAGTCCCTTCACTTTTTTTCCTTCCCTAAGGCGGCATGGCATAGTGGATAGGGTTGTGTACTGAGAGTATTCACTGTGCTCGTTTGCCAGTTGTTTTCCATATTGCTTTTTATCCTTTGCCTTCACAGATCTTTCTGTAAACACCTAGAAAAATGATAATGCCCCCACCATTTTGAGGATTCATTGAGAAATGGTACCACATATTAAACATATGAATGAAAAGAAGTTTGAATATTTTGTCACAGCTGCAGTTTAATGCTAGCATTTCTTACAGTGATAATTGATGCCAGGTAGTCTGAAGACTCTTATTTTCATCTCTTGCCTACTTTCTTGGGAATGATCTTGCATCTTTCTTTCTGTGCAAGAGGCTAGTAAGGATTTCTCTGTCAGTTTTCTTCTAGTGAGCTGGAGATCTCCATTTGGGAGGTTTTTCTACCTCTCTGTCCTTTGATATTGCACAATCTCAGAGAGAGTGGTACAAACTAGCTAGAATAAAAATGCTTTTAATATAATCTTCTTTTTGGTGGAAGTGGCCACGGAAGTTTCTTAATGTAACCTGTGAGGATGTTTCTGTCTCAGGTACAGTTGTTGAATAAGTCAGTGTAGCTTAATCAGATACAGAAGTGGATAAGAAAACAATGAAAGTTACAATGTTGAATTCATACAACATGCATACATATATAGACACACACACACACATATATATAAATAACTCTTTGAGGGACCAGCCTGTATGGAATAAGTATGGCCAGCTTAAAGTTGCAGAAGGTAGTGTAGATAAATGAATATTTTTCTTTTCTGTGAAAAGGAACTGCTCTGTACAGACAAATGATATACCTTAAAAGAAAAATAACAACATTACCTTTGCAGTTTCATTTGGCTGAAAGCAACATAGTATGTGGAACGCTTAAACACTTAATTTGTCAAGACATTCTGGCAGCTCTCATCAAAAGTCCAGTATAAACTTTACTAGTTTGGCTCATTAAACTGAAAATGGGTTTGGAAAAGGTCATGGGGAATTAGAGGTTACAGAACAAATAATCAAAGCAATTAGCTATAACTTGAGTCTTCTGAGCTGCCTAAAAGAGAAAGCAGACCTGACCTTGTCAAAGAGAGAAGGATATTAAAATTGCATACCAAGAAGTAAGCCAGAAGGGTTATTACAACAATGTAGAGCATTGCAGAAGTTTAGATTTTTTTGTTGCTGCTTTGGTTTTCTTTTTTAAAAAGAAAAAAAAAAAACCAAAACCACAAACCAAACCAAAACCAATATACCCTTCCCAAAGTCCAAAGACTTAACATTATGCTGTTCTTGTTTTAAGCTTCCTATCTGTTTTAAATGTTTCTGATTCACAGTGAGGATTCATATACTTATTTATATTGTGACGGTAGATACATTAAAGTCTCAGGGTCTGATCCTTCTCAGATACTATATTGTAAATCAGAAATATCTTCATTGAACGTAATTAAGTTATGTCAGCGTAAAAGTGATGTGAGAGGAGAAACAGGCTGTTAATGTCCAGATGAATTTTGGTTAAAGTAATCCATTCCAAAACCTGAAAACATATACCAAGTTCTTAAATGCTTTTTCTCTTAATGTATGTTCACATAAAATTCCTCTATGTTCTTGTAGCAGTTAGCTGTTTCTCTGGATTTTATAACATGTTATATGGCAATACAAAATTGTCTTGAAGAAACTTGCAAGCTATAATTAGGTGTTTGGAAGCTATCCATGTTGCATCATTTTTTTTTTTTTTTTTTTTTTTTTTTTTGTCCTGAGGAAAAAGGATCTTTATTAAGAGTTTCCTAAAAGAATCTGGATTTATTAATTTATTTTAAATTGCAGGCACATATCAGATAAAAGTCTGGTCAAGATCTGAAGTGGAATCAGGCTAACAAAATAAGTATAGGTTGTATTTCTTTTTTAATTCATTAAAGGATTGTCAGCGGAACATTTGGTTCACGTAAGCACCCTGAAGATTACTTTAGTCTGAGCAAGATGGATACCAAAAATTTAAACTACTCTCTCAGCTGAGATTATTAGCATCCATTGGCCTCAGGAGGAGGGTATGTAATTATACCAGCTCAGGGTTTGGCCCCATTGCCTTAAAGTTGTTGGGAAACTATGGTGTAGTGTTTGAAAGTGTTCACTGCTAATAAAGGGATTCTGCTGGACTAGAACAAAGAAGGCTCAAGTTTGGAAGTTTTCCTAAAGATCCAAGAAATAGTATGTTTCACTTAAAAGAAGACAACAGAGAAACTATTTAAAAAATGTAATAACTTTATCAGCAAAAAAAAAAATAAATGGAGAAATAGCAGAAACTAGCAACTGGAATGACTGTAAAACTTTATAAATCAAATGCATGGCAGCAGTCACAGATGGAAACTTTAGTTTGAAAATGACCATCACATTTTGAGTTGATGAACTAAGCAGGGAAATGGAAGGCAAGTGCTGTACTGCACGTGTACAGGACATGTTTAGAATTAGACTCTATTGAACAGAGCTGCTCAGAAAGCTGTAACTAGAACTGAATAACGACATGCAAAGACAAGAGGTTTACCATAAGGCAACATTTGTGATAAGTGCTTTCAAAGTGCTAAACTATCTTTTTGGATGTCATAGAAGAGAGCAGTTGATGAGTTGAAGGTGACAAGGGGTCACTTCTGCAGGGCCAGGAATTACTTCAAAAGCACAGACTTTCCAGAATCAGCATCTACCAAAGTTGTAACACAACATCGTGGTATGTTGAGCAGCCTTGAAAAAAACATAAACTTATAAACTTCCTATGGCCTGCTAAAAGATTTCAGGATCTATTCAGCATGTCATCTGATTATGCTACTCAGAGATACAAGAAGATTTTACATAGCTGAGTTTCTCTTACAGTCCAAATACATTATATTGTTTTTTTGGAATATGGATGGAGTGACTGAATGATATTAAGCAGGAAATGTTATTATTACAGTGAAAACTGTGATTTCATCACAATGAGTATTGTAGCTGGACCTGTGGGAAGATCCTTTGTTGAACTTTTTCCTTCAGTTTTAAAATGAAGATAAAGAGAGGGTTTCAAACACTTTTATTATGGTCTACACTGTTTTCCTAAAATAAACCATGCAGTCTATATAATTATTTTTTATTACACCTTCTTCCAGATATCATAGAATCATAGAATGGTTTGGGTTGGAAGGGACCTTTAAGATCTTCTAGTTCCAGCCCCCTCTTCCATGGGCAGGGACACCTTCCACTAGACCAGGTTGCTCCAAGCCCCATCCAGCCTGGCCTTGAGCACTTCCAGGAATGGAGCAGCCACAGCTTCTCTGGGCAACCTGTGCCAGTGCCTCACCACCTTCACAGGAAAGAATTTCTTCCATATACCTAACCTATACCTACCCTCTTCCAGTTTAAAGCCATTCCCCCTTGTCCTATCACTACATGCCCTTGTGAAAAGTCCCTCTCCAGCTTTCCTGTAGACCCCCGTTAGGTATTGGAGGCTGCTATAAGGTCTCCCTGGAGACCTGTAGACCTCTTCTCCAGGCTGAACAACCCCAACCCTCTCAGCCTGTCTTCATAGGAGAGGGGCTCCAGCCCTCTGATCACCTTCATGGCCCTTCTCTGGACTCACTCCAACAGGTCCATGTCCTCCTTATACTGGAGGCCTGTCATGGAGACCTAGTCAGGCACTAGGTACCATGCAGCTGCTCACTCACTCCCCTCTCCTCCCACCCCCAGTGGGATGGCGAAGAGAATCACAAAAAGGTAAAACCTAAGGGTTGAAATAAGAACAGTTCAACAACTGAAATACAGTAAAAATAATAACAACAAAGAGGAAAGGGAGAGAGAGGAATAAAACCCACGGGGAAAAAAAAAATAAACAAAAAACAAGTGATGCGCAATACAATTGCTCACCACCTGCTGACCAATGCCCAGCCAGTCCCTGAGCAGCGACCAGCGGCTCCTGGCCAACTTCCACCAGTTTATGCACTGACCATAATGTCCTATGGTGTGGAATAACCCTTTGGCTATAGTTCAGGTCAGCTGTCCTGGCTATGCTCCCTCCCACCTTCTTATGTACCTCCACGCTGTCAGAGCATGGGATACCTGAAAAGTCCTCAATTTAGAGTAAGAACTACTTAGCAGCAACTAAAGCATCAGTGTGTCATCAACATTATTCTCATACTAAATCCAAACCACAGCAGTGTACCAGCTACTAAGAAGAAAATTAACTCTATCCCAGCCAAAATCAGGACAGGGCCCCTGAGCTGAATGCAGTACTCCAGGTGGGGTCTCATGAGAGCAGAGTAGAGGGGGAGAGTCACCTCCCTCGACCTGCTGGCCACGCTTCTTTTGATGCGGCTCAGGATACAGTTGCCTTTCTGGGCTGCAAGCAAACATTGCCGCATCATGTCGAGTTTCTCATCCATTCTCCACCCAGTCTGTATTTGTGCTTTGGATTGCCCCTACCCACGTGCAAAACCTTACACTTGGCCTTCTTGAACTTCATGAGGTTCACTCAGGGCCACCACTGAAGCCTGTCAGGGTCCCTATGGATGGCATCCCTTCCCTCCAGTATGTTGACTGCACCGCACAGCTTGGTGTCATCGGCAAACTTGCTGAGGCTGCACTCAAAGCCACTGTCCATGTCGCCAACAAAGACGTTAAACAGCACTGGTCCCAATACCCCTAAGAAATGCCACCCATCACTGGTCTTCACTTGGACATCAAACCATTGATCAATACTAAGTTCAGCCATCCAGCCAATCCCTTATGTCCCAAGTGGTCCATCTGTCAAATCCACATCTCTCCAATTTCAAGCATGCGTTTCCTGACAAGCAGTGTCATTATACACTATATAAAGTCAACCACCAATCCAGTAGAAACTGGCAGAATTAGAGACCCTGAGGCAAGGTTAACACAGGCCAAGTAATGCTGTAGCTTGCCCAAAGCTGGTATTAGCGCAGAGGCAAACAATATACATAAACAATGTATGGGCAACAGGTACTGGTTGTAATGTTGTGCAGAAAAGTCTCAGCAAAATATCCTGCTTGAATAAAAACGGGGATGTGGGTGCTAATATAAAAGTTACGTATGCTTTGACAATATGAGCTTGAAAATCCTTCAAAACTGAGCTTTACAGAAGTCTGAGGAAATAACCAATAATTTTGCTGTTCCACGTCTGTCAATTATTTTTTATTACCAGGTTTTGTACATTTACAAAACTCACTAACATTTACAAACACTTTGCTGGACCTTGAGTTGCAGAAAGCAGAGAACACTACTGACCAGTGCCTTTTTTCCAGTATAAACATTCACATTTTTCTATAGAATTTAAGAGTAATTTTATAGAAAATCTGTATGCAAACAGAAAATTTGAACAATATTTAAAAGACCATATACAGCACTCATATACTGTATTTCTCTTTATAGCATGTGTATTGCACATGCATGTGTTTATTAAAGATAGTTGGAACAAGTTCAGAAAGACAAAAAATATACAATCCATATGGACTCGTGCAAATAAAGTAGAAGTGAGACCTCCTCATTGAACTGATGAGGTTCTACATTCTTTGCTTCCCAAGGACAACATTTGCAAATGTATCCAACACTCACGCAGGCTAGAGTAAGAAAGAAGTAAAGGAAATTCTGTGGGTTCTGTATGATTCACCTACTGACAGAACAAATGTGTTCTTGTTCATAACAAAATTTAGCCTAACAATATATATTTAAAGATGTTTTTTTCTTTCTTTTGAAGGCTGTCTGCCCCCCACCCCCCCAACAATATTTCTACAGAGGTGTGTATGGATTTGTTGCAAAATATATGATAAAGCCAAGAGCTTTATGTAGTTATCATCAGAAGGGCAATGGTTAAGCCCAGCAGTTTCAGTGAATTATTAAAAATATATTCTTCATACAAATCAAGAATTGAGAGATCAAGTTCAAAAGCAAAATTTCTTGAGAGCTGTAGTGTACAGCTGAACTAAAATAAAAGATGAAAGAGATTACGTTGGTCACTGATATTAGTTGTTTTTTTATGGACGTATTTAGCAACATTCTTCTACAAGACATAAAACCATTTCCAAGCTTTTGTGAAGAAAATGGCATGTTAAATTTACCCAGAATTTATTTTTATGGTTCTAACAAATAACCTTGAGGTCTTTCCAGATAAGGAAAGATTTATGGTAGAAGACTCCACATTTTATTGAAGAAGTTTTAGTATTTCATAGCTACGCCTTAGAACTTTGGATGACATCTCTAATGACCAACTTCTATTCCATTTCACTAGCACAAAGGACTGAAGTCCTCTAAGCACTTCTGAACCACAAGTAAGACTCTCCTGTGGAAAACAGACAGCACAGTCCACTCCTGAAAGCATATTCTCTATTTACTTGTTCCTTAGTTACACCATTGCAAAGTGACTCAACAGGCTGCATTTTGTAGTATTAGGTATGATGCTTAATTATCCAAATGTAAATATTGTAGATATCTACCTAAATATATAAATAGATGGTATTGGTGTTAGACTTCAGTAGAGAGTCTTGAATAACACAGACCCATGTAAAATTCAAACAAGATTATTTAACAACCACTATCAACCTTAAAACAAATATATACATATTTTCTCTAAGAGTCACAGGAATCTGAATTTGTTGCACTATCACAGCTCTTCTGCTGTATCTGCTTTTCTTCTGGCTCAGCTTTGCCTGAATCTTGCTATCCTAGGCACTATCTTTGTAGAAAGACCTGGACAGTGTTCATATTTTTGCTTATATGCCTACGCTTGCGTACTGTACCGATTCTTTCCATTTCCTACCTCTGTCCATGTACTTCATACTGCTATAGTAGTGAAAGTAAACAGAAACTTCAGTTCATATCCCCTAACCTGCAGGAGATATACCTGGAGTTATGGTGGAGAAAAATAACATAGGGAAGTGTAGCCTACTGGACTGCAGACTGGGATACTGGTACACTAACAGCAGTGAACACAGCCAAGTATCTTTGACCTCAAATCTGCCTGCTAAACAGGAACACTGCTTCCATTCTTCTTTGCTTCCTTTGCTTTACTGTTGCTTGTAAATCTACTTAGGTTACAAGTAGAAGCTATTTTGCCAAGCATATGAAAAGGCTAAATGGCCAGAAGACCAGTTTTTGCTGATATTGTCCAAAGACAGTAAAGATAGATAGACAGGCCATGACTCAAATGCCATTATGTCATGGCTTTCTCCAAATGCCAAACCAGCAACCCAGATAGCAGGGTAAAGCTCAGAGATGCAACCGAGCCAACAAGAGCAGAAAACACAACATGCAAGGGAAAAGGTACGAGTCAACTTTATTCTTTTAAGGCTTTCCTTTAAGAAGATTTGTGTTTTGTTTTGTTTTTTTTTTAAAAAAAACCAAACCAAAACCTGCAAGACCTGGAATGCCTGTAGATAGGGACTGAGAGACTTTTGCAGACACTGAGTACCATGGAAAATGACAGAGGAAATGAATGCTGTCAGGGGCAGTCTCATTTAACAGAATCAAACTGAACACATACAGGCTTCCATTATTATGGTTTCTGCATGTACCCAGAGACTTTTGTTAGATAAGAGAAGATATCACAGCCGAAATAAAATAAAAATCCCAAAACCTTTCTTCCTGGCCTGCAGCCAACTATGGCTGTTTCCTGTTTTAAACAGGGAACAACCAGAAGCATCCAAGATATGAGTGGACTGCAAAAACAGACAAAAGAGTATCTACGGTAAGTGGAAACTCTGATGTGTATTTGCTATAGCTTTTGAAGAAAGTCTAAGTAACTAGGTTTCAACACATCCAGTACCAGTGTTTCGTACAAGATTAAATCAGATAAAATTATACACAAATACCGATACCGGATTACACAGGGCTTTTTTTCCTTCCACTTAGTCCCAGGTTGATGAAAGAAATCCCTTCAGTTTTAAAGATAGCTAGAGACAAATTCTAATGTTTACATTTCATAATTAAGTACATACAATTAGTTACCTACATGCTTATCAGGTTACTAATAAGTTTAGCTATAGCAAGCTGTTTAGTCAGTTAAAACATTGCTGTAGGATTATTACTTCTTGATCCTTTGATTACTACTGTATCCTTTCTAAGATGTTATTTAGGCATAATTCATTGAAATGTGGATCCTGAATTATACAGGATAACCATTAATTTTCTGGCAATATGCTTTATAAAGAATTGGTCTTTCAATACAATTCCTGTTCTTTGTACTCGGGAATACCCTGCAAGTTAATTTGACTCTTTCAGCACATAGTGCTTCTACCAGCTGAGCTACCTGGAGCATCCTCAGCTTATACCCGTCATACACACACAAATTGTTCCCTGGTCTCACTCACACCCTATTTCCAGATGTACACCAGATACATAAATGTACAACAGAATTTTGAAAGCCTTGCCTTGAAACCAGAATACGTCATAGGTTATCACCCTCAGAGTATAATTTAATACAAAACCAGCATTCAAGTCTTAAGGACATATGAGACAGAGAATTTACTGAACACAACCACAAAGCCTAGGCCCCGTTACTCTAGTTATGCGTCTCAGCAGTCTGCTCTGGTGTATGCAAATTTAAACAATGCAGTAGACTTTTTGTCTTCGAATATTTCGTGAATTGATTCCCCCTTGGCTGAATTCCCAGAGTCCGAGTATCACGGTCCCCTAATGAAGACTTCATCACGTTCTTTTGAACCAATTCCTGCCAATATCAAAGTAGTACAGCCAAAACAAAAATACTAATGCGATGTTATGGGTCACAATTATTAACTTAAAAAAGAAGCCTTAGTATGAAGGTTAGAGAAACACATAGTTTAAGAAGGAGATTGATAAATTCATGGTAAACCCAGAAAAAAATAAAATGGTCATTAGAGAACATAACTCTTCAGTCCTACTCAAATAGCAAAATGGGATTTTAAATAATGGAGTGCAATATTGTTGTATTTAAAACCATTTGTTCCACATAAAGAGCAGGACTAAGAAACGGCAACATGAGGACAAGTGCTTTATAAATGTAGCTACGAGTCAGGCTGTTATTTCATTAAATGAAGTTAGGAAGGTTGAGTAACTGCTCCATCCTTGACCAGTTGTACTAAATATAGAAATATTCTCTGTAAGAAAAAGTATTTTCTAATTATATGGACCATCTGATGAAAGCTGTCACACAGTCACTAACACACAAAGCCTGCCCATGGTTTTTCAATGCTTTCATACATTGATTATATTTATAGTATTTGTTTACATTAAAAATAAGGTTTGTTAAAACTAAATGCCTTCTTGTGGGGGCCTAAAAAAAGAACCACCATTTGACATGAAACGTAATTCAGATTATTTCCCATTTAAATTACCAATTTCAAAATTTCCAACCCAGGTTATATTTTAGCAGGGCTGAAAAATGTAGGATGTTTGGATATGATTATATGTTTTTAACACTACTACCTCCATTCCCTGTGCCTTGACACTGCAGTTGGTTTTGTGGTTTTTTTTTTTTTTTTAAACCAATCTCAATACTTTTAGTCTAAAATAACTTTGCTTATTAAAATCTGAAGTTGTCCTGATTATTCTAATACAAGTAAATGACATCTAATTTAGGAGAAATTACTTTGAATGTGCATTCTAGGAAAGAAAGAAATTGAACAGACTTTCTCTATGAAGCATTTGGGATGCAGTTAAATTGGTTTTGGTTGTTCAGAAGGGTAGCGCAAATTTAAATCCTACAGGCAGAGCCAAACTAGCAACGTAAGGTAGTATAGTCAGTTAATCTTGTGGTGTTCAGTTTGTTGGGTCTGCGCTGTGAAATTGCTCCTGGGGCTTTCATGTGGAAAATGAGAATGTTCTTTAATGGCTGACAGGGGAATAAAGAAGTAAATACAAAGAAACTCCTACAAGCTCTTAATATTAACTGCACTAAATAAGTGTAACTAACTGCATTAAGTTATTGATTTATCAGGGCTTGACCAAATAGTATTCTTTTTTTGTTCTTGTGGGGGAAAAGGATGAAAAAAGAATGTTAGACAAGCCAACTGCTAACAGGTTACTGAAACTTGATGTTGTTTATGCCTCCAGCTGTTTCTGTGAACTACCCAAGGAACAATTAATAATGACCTCAAATGGACTACAGTTCATTGGCTTTAGCCAACAAGGTTTATTATATGTCAATTCGTACTTTCCTGAAAGTCTGTACCATTTTCAATTAGGTTCATCCTCTTAAAAAAAAAAAAAAAAAAAAAAAAAGGTAAGCCACCACACCTGCTTTGCTGTACTCGACATTTCATATAGAAAAATTTAAAGTAAAAAATATTTACAAATAATTATGCTTATACTTTTAAAATTCCTGGCTACACCTGAATAGTGAAAAGATACTCACCCAAGTAAGATTTCCAATGTACAAGGCAATTCTCTTTCCAGTATATGTATAGACAACATTTGGTGCAGCTCCTTTACCTACATCATCCCCAACAGATGGTGGGAGAGAATCCATGTAATCACGATCTTCTGGGGCATCTCCATTATTTGCAGATGGAGAAATTACATCATCATATAAATCAATCTGATCATGCCCACCATATTCAGCTTCCTAAAACAAAAGAGACACCTTGATAATATTTAACATTAAACATTCTTAAAACTTACTTGAAACAAAACGCTAACTGCCACATTCCATAGAGATAGTAAGTTTGATCCAACACCTACACAACATCCCTGCTGAAAAACTAAGCCCCAGTTTTATCCACAGTAAAGTATATAAAATTCTTATGACTTCCATTATACTCTAAACTGACAGGGAGCAGGGGAAAATCAACAAAAAATACTTCTGGCCACTGTTTTCCACTACAATACTTCTGCCCTTGTAATATAAACAGAAATTCAAAAACCCACAAGCCCTACTCCCAGAAATATAGACATCAGCAAGCATGAGCAACGTGCAAATTGAAAGACTAACATCCACTCTCAAGTAAATCTTTTTTCCATCAAAACATTTGGTAGAGTGAAGAGACCAAGCTTCTAGAGGAGCCTTACTGAAAAGCACAACATTCTACCTTTCAGATTTCTACCACATTCCTAACCTGATTTTTATCTCCTCATTCACAGAGGGGCAGAATTCTACTTTGTTTCATTAAATTTAATAAACCCAAGGGTTTCTGTTTATTAAACATTTATTTACTCATGGGCTACAGAGGGACTATTCTACATCATCACGGCTGCTTCTGGAACATATTGGTTCAGAAATGCATCGTAGGGTTTTGGAGTGAATCACTCCCTTCTCCCTTGGGATGGTACAGGTTACAGCACAGTGCTGGCCAAGTGAACTAGATTCCTTTCAGAGGGAATGGAAATGAGAGTTCCTTTCCAGAAGCTCTGCTTCATGTGCTCAACAACTGCATCCTACCTGCTAAATAGGAACAGACAGGTCAAGATCAATCAGTGGTCCTTCACACAGATTTGAATCATAAGTGTGGTAGGAATATTTGGTCCCAAAGGCCAGACTAAATTTAGTCTGAAGTAGACCATGCAAACAGTGTGTTAGGTAGACAGAGGGGCCTGAGCACTGACTGCTTCGATCTGCTGGTGTGCTACTACCAAGCCATATTACTTTTTATTATAGACTGCTGTACTGTCATCGCTGAAGACAGACAACTAAGAGAAGGGTAAAACATGTTGACTGTAAATGACAATAATCTCCTTCACCAAAACATGCAATAACGTTTTTTAAAACACAACGTAATCTTAATCAGCAGGATCACTTAAATCCAAATATGAATGAAGCTGGGCATTGCATATTTGCATTAAGGAACTACTTTAAAAACAAAGACTTCTTTTGATACTTGCCATTTTTCATTGTATATACTGTCACTCATCATATTCAATGGCGATCAATTCTGCATTGGGATGCTGCTATCCTTTTCTACTATTCTAACAATCACTTATGATAGAACAGCCCAATCTGTGTGAGAGAGAGGCACCATTTAAATGCCTACTGACAGGAAGGCAGTAACTTCTCAGTGAACAACAGTGATCTGACAAAGCTTAGGAGAGCCTAGCCACACTTAATGTTAACCTTCAGCTTTCATATTTACTTTCAGAGGTTGCTTTGCAACATGCAAAAGCTAGACTCCAAAAGCCTGCAGAGGGTTCCTGGACTCTTTCACCATGGTCCAGAGCAGAAACCACCTCAGCAGGTTTTGTTATCAGAGATATTTCAGCATCTACTATCTTACAAATTTCTATCCAGAAACCCACACAAGCATCCTAGATAGAATAGTTCAAGGTACCAGATACAGCCACTAGAGAATCAAGTTGGATTCCACAAAAAAACAGGCTGCAAAGCTAGCAATCTTGGTTGAAATCTCAGTATATCCACAACCATCAACAGATGATCAGCTATCTTGAAAATATGAAAACATTATAACTGCTACTCATACAGAAAGAGTATCACCGAAATAAAAAAAATTAAAAAAACCTAAATACAACAAAAAAAACAGATAAGCTAAGTTTTGGCATTGTCAATCAAGTAAATGTGACCTACTACTGAATCAAGTAGTGTGTAAACTGCACTGTCCCAATACACTCTAAACTTCAATAGAAAACTTCTCTCTGTTAAGGTAAGTCTTATCATCATCAAATTAAGTACGGGTTTCATATTTTCACCTAGTCTGGCCAGTTCTCTGATTCCTCCTATCATCATAGCTAATGAAAGTAGGTTCAAAGAACTGCCTGGGACAGGCCTAAACGTGACATCTTACAGCAAGATTCAGGATGATGTCACAAGACAATTAAGGAAATCCTCTGCAAAACATGTAGCAATTCTATTCATCTGTGTGTATGGACGATGACTTCAGGGAAGTCATCCAAACAGGCAGCCACCAGTCTTACAGCAGATGTACACTAACCTATCTCTCTGAGAAGGCTGAGGTCAGCATTGCCCAAACACCAGAGTAGGCAGCCATCCACAGCTCTGCTGCATTTCCTTAGCGGCAAGAAACTCCTCTGGAACAGATCAAATTTCTATCATATAGGCTTTCAGGTCACCATCAAAGGAAGGAGAGAATTATTAGGGCAGCACAGTCTGCATGTAATTGGGTGGCAGGCCCCAAAGTGCCTGATAGCATCTATGCCTTAATTTAAATCAATAGACACAACAGAAAAACTTGATCACCACAGTCTCTTCCTGCATTGTGCTGGTTTTGCAGCCAGCATGGGTTTTATTCAGTCACCAGTCTGTCAACAAGGTGTGTGGTTAGATAATTAAGAATGATCTGAGTCAGCAACTGCAAGCATAGATGGAAGAGAGGTGTCTCGATGGCTGTTGCACAAGATCCAACACCCCTTTCTCCTACATACATGTACCATGGAAATTTACCCAAACACACCCTTCTTTCCTAGATGCAGAAGAGTAAGAAAAAGAATACAGAAGTGTTATTTCTTTAGTCGTAGCTATTTCAACGAACGCTCTGCCTGTAACAGGAATTGGTTTTGACCTCTTCTGACTTCCTTAATTAAGAGGCCCCTTTCAGCAGGCCAACAGATCATCAAGCATGAAGAGAAATTATTTCTGCTCAATTATAGTAATTCACAATCTTACAGATAAACATGGTAAGAAATGAAGTTAGCATCTGGTCCCCTCTACAACCAAATCAGGATAGCAATGCATTTCCATATCCCATGTTCTAACTAAAACACAGTCTGAAATACTAGATTATTTGGAAAAATCAGGATTGAAATTCCACATTCTGTGTTAAGTGGGACTGGATGAATAAAAAAATTAGTGATGTAAAAAATTCTTTTAAACAAAATTTCACTATTCTTTCTTAAAAAAATGTTAAATTAAGAAAAAGCAAATTATCCAGCTTCTCCCTTATCACTTTTTGCATTCAAGTTACAGTATTTGTGGTCAAAAATTCTAAATACACATTAGCATCCTCACTTGAAAAAAAGTTTGTAGGTTCTGAATAATAACAAGTTAGAAATACGCAAAAATCCTTCTGATCTCGATTAGCTGTCTGAACGCACAAACTGGAACCTTAACAAAACAGGAGGCCTTTGACGTTTCGAAAATAGCACACTGCCTGTGGCAGAAACATCCACCATGGTGGACAAGTTTGTTAAAACCGTAAGATTCACATTTACTCTACAGGCCCAAACGCTCTTGGCTCTACAACTGGCACACTACTAAAATTTAAGCAATCTGACCCCTTGTCAAATAGAGTAACAAAAAATTCACAAGTAGGCAAAAGTATAAGTTTAATGTAAGTAGCATCACTGTTTGCATTAGAACAAAGCTAAGAGGCGCCAGATGAGATGGTCTCGAGTTTTCTTTGTAGTTTGATATTTGCAAACATATAAAGGTTATCTCTTCCGCAGGCCCCTTTCAGCAGACCAACAGAATTGATGAAATACATACGCAATAAGGTACTGCACATACATTTTATAATACATGCAGGTCTGCCAGCTTATGTTTTTCATGACCAGTAGAGTTCTGCCCTTCTGAGCAGACTTATTATACCACAATGTGTCCACCCCCTCCCATAACGAGACAACCGTCTCCCTGATATAAAGGCTGTTTTCAGTAACCTGTTTTCATGTGGCAATTAAATGCTAGCTTTTATTACTTATTACACAAAAAAATATTTTCCTGTTACAGACAAGAAGTCAAGAGAGTAACTAACGCATTCCTAAGAATCTGTAGCCACAGAGGTTTCCAGATAATTAGTCTCTTAGCTGTTTACTCCATCTAAATCACTTTTATTACCCAGTTACAAAATACAAAGTCAAAACTCTTTCAGTTCTAATTTGTTAGCATTTAAATATCAAACTAGCACACTATAGGCATGTTTAGACATATCTACAATGCAACTATGAAAGTATACTCATCAGAGTATAAACAAAGCAAGCGCTTTCTCCACAGCATTAAAATAAAGAGATCCTCAAATTGTTTTGTATCCTCTGCTTGGTCAGAAGAATTTTTATATGTATACATAAGTATAACAGCTTTTTACTGTTTAATTATGCGCATGTGTGTATGTGAAAAGAAACTTGGGAAATGCAAAGCTGATCAGAGCATCAGAGAACCCAGTTTACTGGCCAAAGTTGCAGGCAACCTTGAGTCAGATCCAAGCTGGCCTCATGCACAGGCTCATTATCTCAGTTTCATGCACTGATACTCTTAAGTTTTTGTGTACAAATACACACCCTAATATTTGCTAAAGCACCCCTCATCTTACCACGGTCTTCTGCCCTCAACAGAATGCCAGCATCAGCCATCTGTATGCAGATAATGCAGTTCTCATGTGCAGCACAGATCTCTCTTTCTTGAAGAGCAAGATGTGTAACATGTAGGGAGATGGTCAAAATAAAATATGCCATGCAATACCTATTTCTTACATGTCACAAATAACATATGCAGAAAATATTATGCTTACGAGACTCTTGTCTCAAAATGAGACATTAAATACAAAAGACTGCTGGATGACAAAGTCAAGTTAGAAGAACAACACAGAAAATGACTCAACCAAGTTCTCAAAAAGAAAAAAAGGAAAGCCTAATTAATAAAAAAAAATACAACTGGTGGAAGCCAAATTGAGTAAAGCTGTAAGCCCAAGGACAAAGAACACTGTTAGGATGAACAATAAGTTAATGAAAGAGTAAGAGGCCACACTGACATACTTTTATGAGCTCCAGATGGGATGGGAAAGATACATTTTCACTACAACAATCTGACTTCAAGTCAAGTTAGTCAGCTCATGGCAACCAACACTAAATACAACCCAAGACAGTTCTCAGTTGTCATCAATCTTAGCCAGCTTGTAAACCCATGGCACTGTAGTCTTTATTCCACCCTTATAACCTGTGGTTCATTTAGCGCTCATCAAGCAGTACATCCCTCCCTCCCTACTCCTGGAAAAAGGCATTAAAATAAATTCCAGAAGCGTATCAAGATAAGTATATCGAGGCCCAGAACAAGACAAAACAACCAAGGGAAGAGTGCATCCAGCCACAAGTCCTAAATGACCCATTTACTACAGATGCAAACAAAAGGTCTGTCCCAGCTTGGGTATAAATACAGTTATACTGTACCCAGAAGAAGGACAAAGCCATACAGTGTACTTTTCAGACCCTGCTACTGGCAAAATTAGTAGAAAGGGTTCCTACAGTCAAATATTGGTAAGTCAAATTAACATAGCACAACACAATCAAAAACAATAGCTTAGTGTTTTACACATACAGCAACCTTTCCTTACAAATATGGTGTTCCATAAAATGGCCACTACATAAACAAATTAACGCAAATCACTTTCTCCCCACAGCATTTTCTAAACTGTCATCTTCAACCATCCACAGATATGCAGAAACATGTCCCATCTTATCAATTTAAGCTGTCAGCTTCAAATCAGAAACAGTAATTCATGAATGGAAGCTTCTAGAGGACCCATCACAATGATGTCAGAATTAGAGGTAATAATACTGTAGACAGTAACAACCAGTCTTCTTCCATACTTGAGAGAAGGAAATGGGAAAGTGCAGAGGTGTCAACTGTCGCAGTAAAACTTTCTGTTTTAAAGTAATATAGTTCAACTGAGCAGGTCGTGAGACAACATGGAAGTCATTAAAATAAACTATGAAAACAACAAAACAGCAAAAATGAGAGGTGGAGGGCAGGCAAACAAACCAACCCCCCAGCCAACGCCAAACTGAGGGAAAAGGGCCACTAGCCTTTTCTCACTTTTCTACTCTCTATTTTGCAAGGTTCACAAACTGAAGAAGCAGAAACACAGCCCCAGCAGAACAACTGGGGTGAACACAGTGAAAAGAGCAAAAAGGTACCCTGACTGCTGTAATAAGCTAAACCAAATTATCACAAGACTCTCCTCACCTATACCATCACCCTTCCTTGCACGGTGGCTGTAGGAAATACCAGTATTAACCACAACTTGCATAGACCAGGACTGTGTGAGTGAAGCAGATAATCCCTGTTACTTTTGTTCTGGCAGTATCTGTCTGCACTATTACTTAGAGCACAGAGCTATTCTACTCTGAGGTCTTCTGCACACATGAATGTACACAAACACTAGTTGATTCAAATTAGTTTTTTCTGAAGAAAAATTCATCTGTTACCAGTGTTTTACCTGCAATTAATTAAAACAAAACCAAGTTACTAAAGAAAATTAAGAGATATACTGTTACACTAAATGGTATCTGTCCTAGGGTTCACCCCCATTTAAATTCAAATAATGGGTCTTCAACTGGAAGGGAGAAACCTTCACATGTAGATAAACTAAGAGCAAGTCAGTTCTCTCCATCATCTGCTCTCTGGTACGGCATTCTTTTATAGCATACCTTTATGAGATTACTAATCTTCTGAATTACTTCATCAAATATCTAAAGAATTAAAAGTGAGATAGTAAGTCGCTATTCAAATTAACTGTGACTTCCATAACCTATTACCTATTTCCCAGTTCTCTGTAAGGCAGGCCGGCACACAATTGGGCATCACTCAGTAAGCCCTGTAAATGTGTGAAAGTGCAGTTGTTCTCGGTTATTTATGTTCTAGGGCAGGAACAATGCAATCTGGGGTAACACAACCTGGAGAAGCGCCGGAGTAACAAGCAGGCCAGATGGCACACAAAACAGATATGAACATCAGGCTTCGGTAGGAAAGTAGGTACACGGCTTTCGGGGAAAGAGTGAAGAGTTAAAAACAGAACTAGAAAAGGGGACTACTTGTAATCCTGGTAAATTTCGTTTATTTCATCCACACTTCCTCACCAAAATACGAGCTCGTCCTCTAGAGCAGACTTGCGCGACTTTTTTAAGGACTAGGAGAGAATAACTTATAAGAAAAAAAACCAGCATAAAAAAGGAGGATAGCTTCTCCAGTGCCGTAGAATAAAGCTGCACTAGCTCTCCCTCCCCCGCAACGAGCGGCCGAGCAACTGCTACCGCTCGGCGGCTTTTTTATCCATCTGCGAACAATGGCAGCACTTCCCCGCCGCCGCCGCCGGGAAGGAGCCGCTCTCCCCGCCGCATGCGGGAGGCTCCCGTCCTCCACGGCCTCCTCCGGGCCGGGCCGGGCCGGGAGCGGGATGCGGA
>JAVJGI010000032.1:20243120-20280013 GCA_035590275.1 Ibycter americanus
TGCTATAAGGTCTCCCCAGAGCCTTCTGTTCTCCAGGCTGAACAACCCCAACTCTCTCAGCCTGTCTTCATAGGAGAGGCGCTCCAGCCCTCTGATCACCTTCATGGCCCTTCTCTGGACTCGTTCCAACAGGCCCATGTCTTTTTGATGCTGGGGGCTGCAGAGCTGAGTGCAGTACTCCAGGTGGGGTCTCATGTGAGCGGAGTAGAAGGGGGAGAATCTTGTCCCTCAACCTGCTGGCCAAACTGCTTTTGGTGCAGCTCAGGATATGGTTGGCTTTTTGGGCTGCAAACATGCATTGATGTATCATGTTAAGCTTTTTGTTGGCTTCCAGTCATTCATTCAGCAATTTATTTTTGAGTTCTCTTCTCTTTTGATATGTGTGAAAGAAAAGGTGTGGTAAAGTGATAATTTTACATTGGATATTAAGGGCTCCTATTTATCTGAGGTTAGTTTGTTTTTGTAAAACATGTGGATTGTCTAATTGTGATTATTTGACTGTAATTTGATGCATTCTTAATAAAAGATTTGCCCTCAGTTTGACATATTACAATAATACCTTTCTCTGGAAGTTAGAGGTTCTTTATTTCCAAGTCCCTTTTTTTTTTTTTTTTTTTTTTTTAATTTTTTTTTTTTTTTTTTTAATTTATTGTGTAGTTCTAGTAAAATATTGAAGAGTAGAATATTCCCCATGATTAACTAGCTAGCAATGCATATAAACTTAGAAAATAGGAACAAATTACTTTAGGCCACTGTAGCTGACCTACAGACAAAATGTCTTTTCGTGTACCTTTTACATACTGTCAGAATTTTTGAAAAATGTGGCGGTATTTGTGCCCTTATACCAACTTTTCCCTGTGGACTATATGGACTATATAACCTCATTATTAAAGGTTTTCCTGCTCTCTAAAAGCTACATCAAAGCCTTAATCTTTATCCTGTGAGTTGTTTTGGATATAGGATTTAGAAATTTTCTAAGTCTTTAGTCCTTTTTTTATCAAAGCTCTGAACTTACACCATATGTCTAAATGCACTGCTCTGAATTGTAGGCAAAACTTGTGTCAAATATGACCATCACTGAATCTACAGTCAAAGCCAAATAATGCACAAAATATTATCAAAAGTTTAATCTTGAAATGTAGCAAAGAAAAGGTTCAGCTACATGTCTGCAAAGGGCTAGAGACAAGACCAGGCTAAATGTCTTGCCTCAGGTCAGATACAGTTCATTAACAGAATCTGAGTAGAACCCAAATACTTGACTTGCAGTACCTTTTCTGAATGCAATGCTTTATTTTTTAACAAGAAATAATATAGTTTATCTATTAAAAAAAAAGCAAACTGAAAAAACAACTCATGAAATATTTCTCATGAACCAGCTGCTCATGTGATGCTTCAGGTGAAGCACAGGCTAGTTTTGCTCTATTTGCTGAAAGCCCCACTGATAGGACAGCTATCATCTCTCAGATTAAGGGAAATGGCAGAAACTCATCAAAGTTATATAGGAAGCATTGGTTTCCTCTTACAGGTTCTGCAAATGTCCTTTGTTATTAGCTGTGCAGAAAATGAGGCTTCTGGATTTTTCCCAGGTTTTAGCATATCTGGAGGAGTCATATTTCCTGTTTACTGATATTGGTCTAAAGATGCACTCATATCCAAGAAGATGTAATAGATCATAAAGTTTTATTTAGAAATCTGGTAAAACAAAATTCAAAGATGAAGAGATTTTTCTGTGGTGTGGTCTGCCTCTCCTCACCCCCCACTAAAAAAAAAAAAAAAAAAAAGGCAAGCAAGAATCCTTTGCTCTGTACAAAATGTCAGTGTTTCAGTGCCATTGTGAAGCACCTGGCACCACTGATTACAGTAATAGTAGAAAATTAAACTTCCAAGTGAAAGACACCTGGCAGTTCTTAGAAGACCAAACTATATTACATTGAAGTAAAAAGGAGAGTAGTGAAAAAAGGAGAGTAGTGAAACCTCAAGATTTAAAAGAGTATGTATGAATCTTTTCTTTTTCAGTGGTTGAGTTACATCCAGTACAGCGAAATTCTCAAAACTGAGAGGAGGAATTATCAGGGAGAGTCTTGGCCATTTCTGTATCCACGGATTGCATGAAAATATGTAAGTTGTCTGTCTTCCTTTAATAGTACTTGCCAGTCCACTCACTTTGACATTTTAATCACCTTCATCTTCTGAATGTATGTAAATCATTGTTATGCTAATAATCTGAATATTCCCCAAGACTTCTGGATGAGAAGTGACAGAGTATTGTGATTTTTTAAAAATTTTTTTTTTTAAATGCATGTGTCTTCAGAGGATTGGTGAAGATTATAAAATATCAAAACTCTCACTGTTATTTGATTGACTCATAGTACACAACATTGTTCTAGCAGAAAGTTATCTAAAAAATTAATATTTTTAAGTAACGTTGCATCTTATCACCAATTCTGAAAATGCTAGCCATATTATCTTGTTCTGAGTTGGAACCTAGTCAGTGTTTTGGATCAGCATTAAATCCTACCCAAAAGGCTGACAGATCACTGAACGGTTTCTAGGACTAAACTTAGATCTTGACAATTTAAAATAGAACTAAAATGTGAAACAATTGTGTAGTCTTCCCAGCTGTAGTAAAAAGAGAATAAAACAGGAAGGAAACTTGGTTGGGGTATTGTTCAGTGAGTGAAGTGGGTACTGGCATGTTTAAGTGGTGAAGGGAACATAGAGTTACACATCTGCTGTGGGCCACTGGGTGATACTGCTGGTAAACTGTCATTAGGAATCAGCTTCATTCTGAACTTCCATAAGGAGGGAAAGAAGTGTCAAAACCATTCAGTGAAATAAGAGGTATCCTAGTAATTTTTGATTATCAAAATTATATATAATTGCAATAGATTTAGCCGAAAATTATTTATTATTTGTAGTGGAAAAACAGCCAGTGAGCCAGGATTCAGATTTTAATAAAGGCAAAATAAAGTATAAATGTGATGCAGTATAGTATGCTTGGGTTTGATAACTACAAAGATGAATTAAAGACAGATGAAGAGCAAATACAGATAACAAATAAAGGCCAAATCTTCAGACCTGACAAAATGTAAAACATTTATTTGGAATAGAATGGTCTTGTTACAGTAAATATAATATCTAAAATGTTTCATTTCATAAGGGCATTTTTGCAGGAGGGATTTGGTGGGAAATGCTGGTAAGGTTGCAAGTACGTGCACTGGAATGCAAACTAAGTATTTACATCCCTTAAGAGAAATGTTGTACTATGGCTTTTTATCTCTAACCTCTGAGTGACTTTATGCAATTAGAAAATAATTATCTGATTACTGTATTGGCTGCTGAAGCTTGGATTAGGATATCAAAATTCAAGAGAAGGAGGGTAAACTTAAAGGGGTCATCTTGCAAAAATTGCATCTTGCTGAAGTTAGCTACTAAGCTTGTGCTTAGTTTTATGCTAATGTGACTTCATCATTAGAAAGGTAAATCCATTTTAACATTGGATAAATTGTTGGTAAATTAAACCAATTTATACTTTATGGGACTACATAATCACAATTTGTTGTATATGACACAGTGCACTGAAAAAATCATTCTAGCAAAAGGTCAACAACAGTTAAAAAAAACATTCCAAGTCACTTTCTGAACTAGCCTGGTTACTCTGTGCTTAATGGATTCCACAAGCCTGGACAAAAAAAGAAGATGAAATATTGTCCAACTCTGCCCAACAATGGATTATGACAGATGGGATTTATGAATCTCGTGACTTGCTCTTTATTGATCAGAAGGTGGTCGTAGCATTGGAATTCATAAAAATACAGTTAAAGCCATTCACAAACGATGCTTGGACATAAGTGAGAGTCGTCTTTACTGATTTCTAGTGTCAACTGTGCTTGAGAGAAATATACCATATGTTCAACATATGAAAATAGCAGAAACAAAAATCAAAAGAAATCTCTCCTACCCTATCAGCCAATAAAGTTTTAAATGTTTATAAAGAACAGAGTGGGCTCAGTGCAGTACATCCATGTGTGTTTCATAATATCCCATCATTTAAATAAACAGCGCAAATAATCAGTTAAAATCTATTAAGTATTTCTTTGCTGAAGAACTTATTTAAAACACAGTTTTACCACTTTACCAATATATTTCTGGCTACTGAGTTATTCTAAGTATGTTTTCAATAGGAAAAGTAATGAAAATTATTTTTTTATCTATGCCTTTCCTATGCAATGTACCTGCTATAGACACATAACATTCCAGTGGGAAAATAATCATAACCAGATTTGGTATGCCTTCATCTTCCAAAAGTATTTTCTAAGGATTTTATGTGGCTCTTACAAGTCTTCTGCATGGTATCATGTCAAGTTCTGGTCATAGGCCAAAGAACCTTTGGTTTCTTACACTACAAGGTAGAATGCCGAAAATCTCTGAGAAATCAGAGGAATAATGCAGCGTAGACATACAGTGTGGAAATTAAGACTTGATGTTGTTACACGGGATTTTAATGTGGAACCTGCAGTCATTAAGAGTGTGTTATATGAAAAAGATGTTTATGTTTATTTAATACTTAAGCCTTTGGAACTGGAAGAATATGGACATTGTTTCATTGATTACAGAGTTAGGGTAGTTGTCTTCTATAGTACTTGTTCATGTTAATTCATACCCCACTGCCAGTAGGTAAAATGGCTTTTGCCAAAATGGCTTTTGCTCACACATGGAAGCTCACATTTCTCATATTTAGACCTTTTGCCTAGTATATTCATATGTACGTTGGTCATAATTGCTCCACTGGTCAATTCAATATAAGCCTTGAGAACTTGTAAATAGTTTTTTTAAGTGATTGAGAATTTTATGGATCTCAAAACTGTTCAATCTTAATAGGAGTGATAGAAGCTAATCTAAGGGAGAGGTTAAACTAGAAAATACATTACCTAAAACTTACCACTTCCTTTACTAGCTGTTTCTTTAAAAACTCTTCCACTGCAATTTATCCTTGTGCCAGCCTGTGTACCTTCAGTCTGCTGCTTATTTTTTAGAGAATGACTTTTAAATAGTTGAGATGATCTGTCCCAGTTTGTTCCTAGTCAGTTATGCAGCTTTGGAGAGAAGCAGAAGAACTGGACTTCTCAGCACAGAGATTGTTTATTAACCTCTGACTTCCTGAGACAAAATTTGTGTTAGATTGAACTTTTTCTTAGGTTTCATGAGAGTCTGCAGTTAATCTAGACCTTTATTTGTTAACTGCCTTGCACCATTTGACCACTAACCTAAATTAATATGGATCAGCATCCCTGATTTTCTAACTTGTGGGTTAGCCTTGGCTAGCAGCTGAATGCCCATCCAGTTGCTCACCCACTCCCCTCTCCCATGGGAGTGAGAGAAAATAGAAGGAAGGTGTGAAGACTCGTGGATCAAGATAATGACAGTTTAATAGGGAGAGCAAAAGCTGTGCATATAAGCAAAGGAAGGAGAGGGATGCATTTACTACTACCCATAGGCAGGCAGACATTTAGCCATTTCCTGGGGAGCAGGGCCTGAGCATACATAATGGTTGCTTGGGAAGACAAATGCCGTAACCACAAACATTCCTCCTTCCTCCCCCTTTCCCTGAGCTTTTACTGCTGAGCACAATGTCATATGGTATGAAATGTCAGTTTGGGCCAGCTGTCCCAGCTGTGTCCCCTCCAAAGCCTTACCCACCCCCAGCCTGCTCGCTGAGGGTGGGGAGAAAGAGAGAAAGGGCTGACACTGTGCAATCGCTATTCAACAGTAGCCGAACATATGTGCATTGTCAGCACTTTTTTAGCCACAGATCCATAGCATGGCACCATAGCACTGCTATGAAGCTAACTGCCTCCTAGGCAGACCCGGTACACTAATATTGACCAAGTATTATTCACAAAGGTGAAAAAGACTGTGCATTGTAAAGTACTTCCAATGATGAACCCTTTTATGACAGCTCCTACCGGGTTAAGCTTCTTGCATCAGAGAAGCAGCTTAGCCTGCCAGAGCAAGAGGAAAGTAAGCATTGTGTTTATCAATAGATCTTACACAGTTTCTTTTCCCTCTTCGTTAATGAGATTCATGTGTCACATGGCCAATTAAGAAGCAGGATTCATTTGAGAGTATAATTTATTTAGTAAATAATGTATTTAGTTGCTAACAAGCATGCCCGTCTTGAAAAGCAAAAAGGAATGAGATAGGATAGGCTTCATGCACTGGCTTTTAGTAACTACTTTCCTGATCATCCTGGAAATGCTAAAGGATTTTGTAGTGTGAAATGTGCATTTATTGTGATATTGTTATGCTAGGTGAAATATTAGATTTGAAGGATGAGAATTGCATATTTTAACATTTTTATTTTTTACAACACAACTAGTATACACTGTTTATAGTTTAGAAAGCAACTATGTCAGTACATGGTATTACATGCGTGCGATAATGGAAGCAGTGATGAGCCTCTCAAAAGATGCATACTCAGAATACTTCATACTGAAAAATATAGAGGTATGTGTTGTCCATACAAATCTGAGACAGTGTGTCTGCATGTGTTGATCTAAAGACTATATCTAAGAGACCTTTCAGTAGCATAAACCATAGAATACCACTGTTTCATCTCATAAAGTTGTAGAGCTGCAACTACACAATCAGGGTTTGAAATCGGGGTCTTGTGAAAAGGAGATGTTCCTCTTGTGTTGGGTTAGTGGTTCAAACAAATAATCCAAGGACTTCAGCAAATAGCACATTAAGCGAATGAGAAGTCAGTCTGCTCTGCCCATCTCGATAGTCTTTCTTGTACCGCATTGTATGGGCATGTCCTACTTTTCAGGAAATGCTGTGCTGGTCTAGTTAAGCTAATGTTCTTCAGAAATAGTGATGTGACATGTTTCCATTTTTAGAGTATTCAGGTAAATAAAAGGTGCTTGGCAAACATTTGTTAATTGGGCAAAATGTGTATTGTATTTTTGCTGTTTCTATTAATGGAATAAACTTTTTCAGATACAGAGGTCTTGATTTCTGGATCCTACACAAAGTAATAAATTTGTTGCAAAAGGCAATGACAAAACCTTTCAAATAATGTTATCAATTTGTGGAGAAAAGAAAGAAAAAATAACACCCAAACAAATCTTTGCAACAGAAATGTATCACCAAAAATAAAAATGCAATTGCCTGAAATTTTTCAAAATCTCAGTTCATTAGAGACTACAATTTTCAGTGGAAATCAGCTAACTTGAAACATACTGTAGTTGTCAACTTAAACCAAAACAATGTTGTCATAAATTCCAAGCAGGCTGTAGAAAAACATATGGTTCAGTAAATACAATAAACCTTCATTGCAGAAATCGTACACATAAACCAGTCTCCATCTGAAGTAGTAACAAAGATTATAAAGGCAGCCCTTGAATAGGCATCTCTCGCTTTAATGAAACGAGTTTCAGTTGAAAACGAAAAGATTAAAGAACCACAACAACAAAGTTTCCCAAAGTCATATCATTTATAACTACAACCAGTTTCCAGATGCAAAAATGCTCCACTGTTTCTACTATGAGCTCACAATTCAAACCATGTCTTCACTGGTCTACAGAACCCCGTCAATCTGACTTTTGTGTGCAGTTCTGCCTAAGTATTAGAAGTCCAGTCACTTTCATTGGGACTGGTCATATGCAGAGGAAGTCAATATACAACAATTTACAGCATCAAGACCTTATCTGTCTTCTCAAATTGATATGCATGAAGATTAACAAAATGCAGTAAACAACAGCATTATGAAACTCTTTGGTTTATAATAAAATAAAACATTTGACATGTATTTGAAATTCTACTAGTAAAAGCAAACGAAAAAACAAAAAATGCCTAGCTGAATTGAGACCTTCATATTATTTGTTTTGAAATGAAAGGGAACTTGATGCTGACTGCAGCAAGATTGTCATAATTATTATTAATATCCAGAAACAAGGGAAAAAGAAAATATGATTGGTTGTGTAGAGTAAGTAAACTGGTCCTTTCTGGACAAACACGAGTTCCCAAGTTGAGGAACAGCCCTGCCAAACATTCTGTTTTCTCATGATTTGAACTTTGGAATATTTGGTCACTCACTGCTGTCTAATTAATAACAGTCACTTAACAACAACAGATGTGATTGTATAGTTTAGTAAGACCTTAAGATCTTTGGATTAGGAAATTCAAAGGAAAGGGGTACAGGAGAAGGGAGCGAGAAGAAAACAGGAAAGGAAAGAAAGCTCTAAGCTGCAGTTACAACACTCTAAGAGTGTTCCTAGGCATGACTAAGATGTGGTTAAGTATAAGTTCAGTTTGAAAATTACATGAACCACCAGGAACATTTTAAAAAGAGTACTAATATCCAAAATGTCCAGAAAGATTTTAGGGTACATTAACTGCAATGATTAGGCACTGGACTCAAAGATCCAAACAGCCTGTTTAATCTTCTGTTCTGCTGTTATATTATGTAGCATAAGAGAGTCATTCTTCAAAATCAGGCATAATGTAAGAAAATATGTAGTTTGCTATGTTCTGTTGCTTCATGATACTAAAGTTATAAGGTACAACATACCAAGCAGGATCTAATGAAGGCTGAAGAATGCATATTTATCTCGAAATTATTAGTCATTGTCACTTAATGGCAGACAGCGCTACTTAGAATGTATGTGTGCATATATGTCTAAGGAATACGCTTAGGAATACACGCATCAGTACTTCACTAAATAGTTGCTGTTTACTTTGATAAAGATGGCGATCTGCTGACATAGTATTTGGTTTCCATCTACTTCATTTCCATAAGGCATTATCCAATAGATTACTGCTAGTCTCCAAAATGTTAGCATCTCCACTAGGAATTTTACTGTCTCCTTGCCAATCTCCCAAAATAAAGACTAGAATTCATATACTAATTCAATAGTAATATTAACCCAGTTTGACAAATCTTCATGTCAGCCTCAACTGTGACTGGCCAAAGGCCAAGTGTTTGTCAGATGGATTTTGGCAGTGGATTAAAAAATGAAATCTATTTCTGTAACTTACTTTTCTTTTTTCTTTCTTTTTTGATACCAAACATACATTTTTTACTACTTTTTGACACAGATTTAAACTACTGACATTTTATAGGCCTGCAGAATTCCATGAAAGATATCTTCTTAAAAATGTTTTGGCAACCATAAAAAAAAGTAAAAATCTTGCTGAATTGAAAATATCGAGTAGAGTTTAATTCTTAGTTTCTGTTTTTCACTTTGTTGTCATATTAGTAAGTGGTCCTTTTGTATTTGGATTTTAAGCACTTCCAAATGATGCTGCAGGTTAGTAAAAGATGCTTGGGTTTTTAAATTTTATTTTATTTCATTTTGTGATATCAAAATAAGGAAAAACACTTGCAGCCTTTTCAGGATACCCAATCTTACTTTGCTATAAACTCCCTGATGGTTGAAAAAATATGCTGCCCAGTCAGAGGACATTGCTTTTTTTTGCATCAATTCCATGTTTCAGATGACAGAGGAAATGTTTTATAAAGTTTCACAGATACATAATTTTACTACTTGGCGACAGGGAAGGATAAGTGGTTTGATGGTCAGAAACGTTATCTGTTCTGAAGAAAATAGCCAACTGATAACTGCCTAAAAATTGGTCAATTAAAGTTGAATGGCCAATGAACAGTTATGGTGGAATATGTCTCATTTTAGGACAAAGTATAAGCATACAGGAACACTGTCAGTTGAGAGATTTATTTACTATTGCAGCAGAGATAACTGGAAATTAAATCTGTCACTGAAGTTGCTAAGCTATAGAATACAAAAGCTGTTCTCACCTAATAAATTGTACAGAATGGAACTAGAATGAAGTTTGAATCTGGAAAGGGTTATTTCCTTTAGCAAAATGGTATGAAACTTGTGCTATAGCTAGCTGGCCAATACCCACTCAAAGTGTGATGGCCAAGAGAGCTACCCATATTTAAAGGTGTCATTACTTCCAGTATTATCTATTCAAATCCATACTCTTAGCAATGAAGCAACGCGTATGATTTACACTGAGCACTCTAAGTTCTCATTGATTAAAGTGTTATGAACACAACTAGGGACAATTTTTTTTGCTAAAATTGGGGAAAATACAAATGAAGACATAACGTCTTTGAAAGGGTAATATGACTTATTTTAAAAATTGTGATAATTACTTTCCCAAGATTGCATGATTTCAATTGCAAATGAAGTCATCAGTTGTAATGATAGACCAGAATTGCTTTCCGTGTCAAATATTAATACTTATGAAAACCCATTCATTTTAGAGCTTTTCTAGTTTCTTTTGAAAGTTCTGTCAGGTCAATTCTGTTGACCAAAAGTATTTTGGTTACAATAAATGTCATTTTCTAATGGAGATAATATTTAGGTGTATATAGTATTTCCAGGTCTACATTTTACTTCATGCACAATGATTGATTCAGCAGTGGGGGACAGAAGAATCACATTAACCTTTTTAGTCAGTTTTTCAGTTTGTGTTTTTTTTCTTGATTTGTCCAAAGTTCCATTGAAGTTAGTTGAGAATCTCTCCCATTTAGTTTTGGATCATGTTCCTAATTTTTACTCATCAGTGGAAATTCTTTCTCTATGGTAGTTTAAAAAAAGGTGATCAAAGGTGATGAAGATGTACCAGAAAATTAATGAGGTATTTCTTTGCCATATAATTTCTAGCCAGGGTGGATGTGGCTTTGAGCAACCTGGTCTATTGGAAGGTGTCCCTGCCCATAGCAAGGGGCTGGAACTAGATGATCTTTAAGGTCCCTTCCAACCCAACCCATTCTATGATTCTATGATTTTTAAAAAAAAAACCCTAGGATTTAGACATTCACGTGAGTTACCAGACCGGGTAATTGGAGACCACTTTGGATATAATAGTATGTTTGAGCTGTTTGAAATCTATAGGGAAGAAAAAGGAGCTTCTGTTACTTGAGATATGTGAAATAAGTGGTACTTTAAAATTTTGCTTGTACTTGAAGTATTAATACAATAGCTTGAATCTGGGTTTCCCTTCTGTCATATGGCATCTGCAACCTGAAGACACATATTAATGCTGCCTAAAGAGGCCTGCTTATTCTTAGCCTAGACTTTTAGAGTGCAGGGAGTTAAATGAAAGGAAACTAGATATGAAAGCCCCTTGCTGCTAAGTCCAGTCTTAAAAATACAAACATTTAATTCAGAATACTGTGCTTCCATAGACCTGTCATTTTAAAAATGCTCTTATTTCTGCACTGTTTCTAGGTGGCTCTGAAGAGGGAGCCTCTCAGAGAACCATCAAAGTAGAAGCAGCCAAGCAAACAAATTTTGAAATGACAGGTCTGTCCAGAATGTCTGTGGTCTAATGAAATCTGTATGTCAAGATACTCTGCTTCATCCCGTCTTCTCCAATAAAATATCCACAAATCAGCTTTCAGTTAATGTACATACCTCTCAGGGGAGCTCATAAATGGGAACATCAGCTGGATTTAGCAGTCAAGTACAAACAGGCATTTGTAAACAAAGTGTAGTATTAAATAGTACCTTTAACTAACCTCCTTTTAGGCAGGAATTTTCAGAGGATTTTAAAAGAAAAATAATAATTTAAGAAGACAGTAAAAGAGCTGGCTTGCCAAATGGGATTTTACTGACGCTCATAGCTCTAACCATTACTATACCACAAATGATATTTAACATGCTGAAAGTACATCACTGTGCCCAGTGGATATTTGTTCACATCACACAATTTGGCTCAGTTCAACACACTTGGCAGTCTCTAGTCAAGAAAGGCCAGGAACTGGAATAGCAGAAGGGTTGTAGGTCAAGACTGTCGCTCACTCTAAAAGTTGTGTGGGGAAGTTTGTGCAGTGCCTGTCTGCCTTATGCTTGGCTCTAAACAGTGTTGTCAGTCCTTTATTTTCATGAGCACAAAACTCATCCCAAATGTAAAATATGTATTATGTGTGAATGTCTATATAATATATGATGGACATTTTCGAGTAGAGTGCCAGATACTGAAATTCTTACATAGCCCCAGGGAGGGGATCACTTACAATGCAAGGTGCCAGTTATTACAGCTGTTTTTCATGGCATTTCATGGGAATTTCTTTCTTGATGTAGCTCAAGTAGCACATGTACTTTTTTACACGTCTAGCTGATACTATGGAAATTTCTATTAGAATTAGGTACAATTCCATAAATACATAAGCGCAATGCAGATTTCTACTTTGTAGATATCTGATATACCTGAAAGAAATTGTTTTCTCTTGCTGCTTAAAAAATGTTTTAAAAAGAGCTTCACTAATAGGGTATATCTAAAATTACCTTAGTTTTGGGGAATATTTTCTGCAAAACTAATAATTTTGCAAGGTAAATACTAGGCTTTTAGGGTGACTGACCAGATGCATGTGCCATCAGCTATAAATGATATCTGTAGCCTGATATCAGTACTGTAGCTTGAAGAAATATCTCTTTTTGCCAAATATACAAAAATAAATAGTCAGTGTGCCATAAGAAACTGATTGGTCCTTGTTTTGAGTAATTATCCTGTACCTGTCTGAAAATAGAATTGGAATTTTTCTGTGTTTATCAGTAAGAGACAATATTTATGTTGACGCTGACTGACAATATTTCTATTTAAAGTGTCCTATTGAGCTTCCCTGAAAAGTTCATTGTGGCATTTATTCACACCTAATTAGCACCTCTTGGGATTAATACATCATTTTATCAAACTAATGCAATCTTAGTATAAAAAGATGTAAATTCAATATGATAACAACATGTACCTGGATGTTTTAATTAATCTGTCTAAACTCAACATGCCACTCCAAATTTATAATGATCAAGCTTTAAACTCCTTCTGGAATTCTCAGAATATTAATTGGATATTTTGCTAGTGGATGGTCTTCTTGTTGTTCCGGGTAGTTGCTAGAAACCCCACTGATCCTGATGGCAGGTAATGTAAGGGAAACATCTGTATTTTAACACACTTATGGAGTAAATAATACACCAGATTCAAGTATAAATAATAAACTAAGTATAACTAATAATTTAACTGAACTGGAGTAAGTTGAAGCAAGAGAGAACAAATGCTTGTGATATATTTCATCAATTGCTTGTTTATTTAAGGTTCTTTCCTTTATGCTGGAATTTTTTATGTAGGTGAGAGAATTGCAAAGAGCGTTGTTAACAGTTGTGTTACAGAAATTTAGAATTTTCAGAACTAGTGAAGACATACTTCAGGTGCGCCTCCAAAGAGCTTTACAGACTTTCCCTATTGTACCTTTACATCTTATACAAAGTACTCTTTGTATAAGAGATTCTTCTCACTATTCACTCCATTATTGCCCAGTCCTTTTTACTTGTATCCATAGCTTCTTATTCAGATTATATCAGTAGACTAAAAAACTATGTAGATACTACTTTCTTCTTCACAAATATGTTATTTCTATGCATCTGTTTTCCCTTTTGTCTGTTTCTGACCTATTTACAAATAGCTAGAATTCCCAAGCCCTACTATGAGCCTAGATGTTCCTCATATACATCTTGTCTATTTTTATACCAGATTTTGTCAATAATAAGATTTGCATAGGCTATAATTCACAACATCCTCATATTCCATGAACCTTATAAAACATAGGGTTTATAGGTAAAAAAAGTTTTGTAGGCAACGTAAGGTCTGAGTTCCATTGTAGATAGCAGTTCCGTTGGAATCAAACCAAGAATCAAACACTGACTCTCATGTCTCCCAGGTCAACTGGTGCTGTGTTCCCTTTCATCCCTAGCTATGTCTACATGAAGAAAGAGTACAGCACAATAGTTGCACATCCTACAGATTTAGAAAGTTACGATAATTCTTATTGTTTCAGTCTTCCTTTGCTGAATCTCCATTGTCTGCCTGTGAACTTGATTCAACAAACTGTCGGGATTATATCAGTCTCCTTCGATTTTGTCTTTAGCAAAATAAATCACTATTTCATGTTCATTCTGATAGCTGACTGGTTGTTCCAGCACTGATTGTCATAGTATTTTACTAATAATTTCCCTCTGTTTTAAACTGGTATTTTGTAAGCTGTATAATACCCTTTCTAGTCCTTTTCCCACAATCATAATGGTGTTACAGAATCACAGAGTTGTTGAAGTTGGCAGGGACCTCTGGAGATCATCTTGTCCAACCCCACTGCTCAGAGCAGGGTCAACTACAGCAGAATGCTCAGGGTCATGTCCAGTCAAGTTTTAAATATCTCCAATGATGGACACTCTACAACATCTCTGGGCAGCCTGTTCCAGAGTTCAATCACCCTTACAGTTGGGGGGTTGGGGAAAAAAAGAAAAAAAGAATGTGTTTTCTTATGTTCCAATAGAATTTCTTGTATTTCAGTTTGTGTTCATTGTTTCTTGTCCTTCCTCTGGGCACCACTGGGAAGAGTCTGGCTCCATCTTCTTTACTCCCTCCTATCAGGTACACACTGATAGGATCACTCCTGAGTCTGTCACCTTCTCAGGGATCAAGGTGAAGTTGACTGGACTGTTGTTCTTTGGATCCTCCTTCCTGCCATCCTAAAAATAAGAGTGACATTTGCTTTCTTCCAGTCCTCAGGAACCTACTCCAATTGCCATGACCTATAGAAGGTTATTGCGAGTCACCTCACAGTGACAATGGACAGCTCCCTCAGCAGTTGTTGCTGCATCACATCAGGTCCCATGGACTTGTGTATGTCCAATTTCTTTAAGTGTTCTTGTTAATGTACTGCCTCATTTGCTATAGTTCCTTTTGCTGCTGGTATGCCTACACAGCCCTTCTTGTTACCCTTCATATTCTTCACTAGATTCAACTCCAGATGGGCTTTTGCTTTCCTAACCCATCCCTGTATGCTCAAACAGTGTGTCTATATTATTCCTGGGTGACCTGATCCTGCTTCCAGTTCTTGTATGCTTCCTTTTTATGTCTAGGTTTTGTCAGGAACATCTTGTTCATCCATGCAGGCTTCCTCTGCTTGATTTCCTGTATCCATGGGGATGGAACATTCTTGAGCTTGGAAGAGGTGTTCCCTGAAAATCTACCAGCTCTCTTGGGCCCCTCTTCTCTTCAGGACCATTTATTTCTAAGGGATTTTTCAAGCAGACACCTGAAAAGACCAAAGTCTGCTCTTGATGTCCACAGTTGTGATCCTGCAGTTTGTCTTGTTCCCTCCTCTCAGGATCCTGAGCTCCACCATTCATGGTCACTGCAGGCAAGGCTGCTCCCAACCTTCATGTACCTGCCCAGTTCTTCCTTGGTTTTAAATTTGAGGTCCAGCACAGCACCTCCTCTCATCAACTCATCACCTGTGCCAGGAAGTTGTCATCAATGCACTTCAGAAATTTCCTGGTTTGCTTGTACCCTGCTGTGTTGCTCTTCTAGCAGCTACTGGGGCAGTTAAAGTCCCAAAAGAGGACAATGGCCTGTGAAAATGAAGCTTCTTCCTGTTGTCTGAAGAAGGCCTCATTGACTGTTTCTTCCTGATCAGGCATCCTTTAGCACACCCACCACAAAACCATCCACATTCGTCTGCCTTCTGATCTTTACCCATAAGCTTTCAGTTGGCTCATCATCCATTCCCAGGCAAAGCTCCATGGATTCCCACTGCTTTGTCATACCAAGGGCAACTCTCCCTCCTCACTTTCCTGGCTTGTCCTTCCTAAAGAACATCTACTGCAGCACTCCAGTCATGTGAGCTATCCCAACACATCTCTGTGATCTCAATGAAATCACAGCTGTGCAACTGTACATGGACCTCTAATTTCTCCTGTTTATTCCATAAGGTGTGTGCATTAGTATACAGGCATTTCAGAGAGGTATGTAGCTATATTGATTTTCCAGAAAAGGTATGAGAGCTTTCCCCATAATCCTGTCCTGTAGGCACTTCCTTATTTTCGTAACTTTGCTTGAGGTGGGCTCCCTTCAGCCCTGTTTTGTTGGCTGTGAGGTCTTTCTAGTTATGAATGTCTGCTAATTTTAGAATGTAGGTAAAATAGTGTTGAACTAGCTTTGGAAACTAAAATTACTCTAGTTCCAATAGTACAGAGCTTTTCTGATTTTGAATTAGTCTGTCTGGTCTTAGAATCGGTAATGGTATGGCCTAAAGAGAATTGGATGTATACATTTTCTCCCTCACTAGAAAGGTCAGTATCGTTTTCTAGAAAGAGTCAATGGAAAAAAGAGAACAATCCATTAAAAAAAAAATCAATAAAAATCATCAAAATTGGTGTATAATAAAACACCAATTGAATTTTCAATATATGAAGCTGATATTGCAAAAATATGATTAAGAATGCCTGAAATGGAAACGAAGCTTATTTCAAAGGTACGTCAGTGTGGTGGAGCAAGGAGGAGAAAGATTTAAGAAACTCATGTTTTTTCATATAAACTGATGAAATGTTGTTTTTTTTTTCTTTTTTGACATCTTTATTTCCTGTAACAAAAAGGCATGACCATTTGTAAGAGATGGTTTCTTGGAGGATGAGACGTCCAGAGTTAGTCATATTTAGGGGGACAGTGACTTATCACATAAGATATTCTGTGGGCTGCTTTACTTTGAGCTTCTATGCTTGATAAGGTAGAGCTGAAAATAATATGGCATTTAAGAAGTATCAGGCTGCACAAGGGATATATAATAATGGATATTGAAAAGCAAACATGTCCCTTCAGCAGTATTTCAGTGCATGACCAGTACTATAGCTTATTTGATTTTCCTACTCAGCTTTTCAGATTACAGCAATTGCTTTGTTAATATATTCTAGGGTTCTGAATGGAATATCTTACTGATATGTCTGGAATGACACCTGAAATACCTTTATTAACCTACAGTATACTAGCTGTTTTCAATATATGAAAGCAATGAAAATAGAGAGGCACATTGTACCTTGTTTTCTAGACAGCTATTTGTTGGTGCAATATATCAACTCTCATTAGCAAAGGATGTCTCTCTCATTCCACTTTGAAAGTTCAACCCCTAATCTTTCTTCAAACATCTTACAGTAAGCACGGACCTCTTGTTCCTTGTTCATACTCCCATCACTTCATGTTAGCGTATGAGGTTTGAATGCTAGGAAATGTAATTTTTCTAATTGCTCTGTCTGTGAAAAAACATCTTTAACAGTCTTCAGTAGTAATTTTAGCTGCCTTTTTCATAAATTAAACAGATTTTATTTCATTTGTGTTTTCTAGACTGCATATAAAACAGAGATGTGTAGTTAGGAAAAGTATGTCACGAAGCCCAATCAGCCTATCTATTTTCGTATATCAGATGATAGTAAAAGATCTATGGCAAAAGAAAACATTTATTCTGGACATGCTTTTAATTTTCTTTAATGGAAAGCAGTAAAGAGTAGCTAAATATGGAATAAATTATGATTGAAATGAGTGGGAAGGGACCAAATTTTGGGTTCATTGTTATTATAAGTTCATTTTAAAGCTTTTCAGTTCAATAGACTTGCTCTGAATTTGCCATGATGTAACTGAAATCCGAATTTATCCCTGGAAATCTGTCTATTCTCTGATGCTTTGAGTTGTGGTCTAGAGATGCTTGTCTTTTAACTGAAACACAAGAAGCACAATTTAATTGCATTTTTATGCACAAAGAGCAATAATTTTCATTCTGACTGACAGGTTCTAAATGGTTGTCACTTGTAAAGTACGTAACTATCACTTTCAGGTAGTCTTATTTGAGTTATGTGAGCATTGCAGTTTCTTGTGAAAGTTCCACAAAAAATGTTATTTGCCTTAAAAAAGAAACAACATGTAGCTCTACCATGATGTGGAAAGGAACATTAAACAATGTCACACTGCTAAGTTCAATTTATTGATTGAACCAAGTGAGGAATAGGAGATGCCAAGGAAAGCTATTCACATCATATACACACATGCATACACAAACTTACCATCACCTGAGGTTCACCCCAATTACTGATCCCAGGAGTCTGGTCAGTCAAGCTCTGGTGAAGGCGATGCTCCCTCCAACGAGTTTCAGAGCCAAGCTCTGGGGTGGTGGCTTGATTCCACTTTAAATAGAGTGCTCAGCTCCTATGCACAGTCGGATGTCAGTGTTACAGTGTCCCCCCCAGTCTGTTTCTCTAATGCCAATAGTCTTCATAGCCAAATGTTCGTGAAGGATGCCATCCCATCTGTGCTGATGGGACTGTATACCTTTCCAGCCATTTCAGATATTCTCCTTTCCATTGCTCATTCATGATCTGTATGGAGGCCCACTGCGGTCAGTTCCAGTTGTGTTGTCATGTGGGTGATGGCTTATGACATTCAGCCCTTCTTTGCATTGTATCCAGCTCTTGGCCAAGGCAAGAACATGCTACCCCCCTGTCAAAACTCAAATATTGTATCAGTGAATTAAGAAGTCATAGGACTGAGCATCACAAAAGGGAATATGAGTCAAGCCCAACACATGAGAACTGGACAAAGTCAATATCTTATAAGTGCTTCCTTTCACATCAAAGATGTCAAGGTGACAGTCACACCTAGCCACACATTGGCAAGTATAGATAACAATTATGTGGATGACAAGGAGGAATAACAGACATCCTATAGTACACTTCCTTGACAAATAGCTAAGATTGTATTTATAGCTGGATTTTTTTTGTGTGTGGTGTAAAACTTAAGCATGCTTCAAGATCATGTCTGAATTTGTCATGAAACACCACAACTGGTTCTGCCATAAAACATCTTGCAGTAAGTTAAATAACTGAATTAAAACATGCCATTACAACACAAATTGAGCTTTGATAACTTATACTAGAGTAAATTCTTCAGTTTCTTATGAACAACCATAAACATAATGCCTAACAAAACTGCAAGAGGAATAGCAAAGGTGATGACATCTTCATTAACTTCATCACAATAAGTTTTATTCCTGAAAAGGGCTATGAAAAAGTGATGTCACCCAATTAATTATGCAACAAATTTAACACTGTGATAGACTGACCTTTTGCTTTAAATTATTGTGTAATATCTGGAGACACTTACATATTCCGGTATTTTTCTGAATAATTTGTTGTTCTAGGGTACTGTTAAGGTGTGAAGTATGAATACCCAAATATATTTTTCAATTTTTTCTGCACCCAATAGTCCTAGCTGTCAGCAGAAAACTTTCTTGTTCTTGCTGGGAGAGCCAGTCAAACATGTTAGCCAAATATAGCCAACACATAGTAATAATAGAAAGTATGTAAAGAAAATTATTTTGCAGTACTGTTTCATTTGTAAATCCTTGGTCAGTACTTTCAAACATAAGAGCACAAGATGTTCTAGAATATTGAGAATAGAGAATGGTCATGTAATTTTATCCCTTTTTTCCTCCTTTTCCTTTATTTCTTTAAGCTTCTTGTAACATTTCTGTGAAATAGACTGTGTTTGCGTAAAAAAAGGAGGAAAGAAAGAAGGTCACTACAATAAATATTCAGTATGTTGGATAATAAGTGGTTGAGGCAAAATTCAAAGAAGTTCCTTCATGTTTTCCAAATGCTATTGATGTGAATTATTTTCTTCTTATTCTTTAGAAATAATAATTAATGTAAAAAAACCAGGATTGTTATAGAGTCTTGACATTATTTGGCCATGTTCTCAGATAAGTATATATTCAATACTCAGATATATTCAATGACAAAATTTCAAATTAATTCTTTTTGCTGCCTTCTAATTGTAATCAAAAATACATTGTACCAGCACATTTTATTGAAGCATGTATTCCCCAACACCAATCAGATACATTGATTAATTTACAGCTATGAATATGCTCTAATTCCGCAAAACAGAAGTATAGCAAAACTTTATCATGAGCTGGTTATTTTAAAGAATGAAAGTTCATGTTGATACCGTGTGAAGAATTATAATTAGACCCTTCAACTCCTTTCTAGGGTTGCTAGCTGAAAAATAATACGAATTGCAGAAAATTTCTTGATGCTTTCCACCTTCAAATTTTAACATGGACATTATTTTTCTTTATTTTTTTTTCTTCTTTGAAGTCTCTGACAGAAATGTAGAAAAGAGGCAAAGTACAAGTCATAGAGTAATTACGGGGAAGTAGCAGAAGATGACTTCTAAGATTTTTGTGCCTGTTCTGTTGTTCTTTGTTCACATTATATGAATACAGTTGTGAAATGGCAGGGTAAATTAAGGTCCTGGCACAGTGGATTAAAACCTGTGCAAGTAATGCTCCTGATGTGAACAGTCGCTTTGACTTTATTCAGTCAAATAATGAACCTATTTTAAAATTCACTGAAGGAAATGGGAATCTCAGAGCTTCCAGCATTAGGCTAAAAATAATTGTTGGTGTGAAAAGGAAAGTTAAGAAACATTGCTTTTCTGTATTACAAACATCAGACTTTTTTGGAAGTAAGAGTTTGTAGTACATTTCTTGTACTTCATAGTGTGCAGTGTCCTGAAAGTTCTAGTTCTCTGAGATTATATGTTGACCAGGATGGGATCTCGTTATTTGTTTTATCATATAGGTCACATACAGATAACCCAGAGAGTAGAAGCTCACTTGCAGGTGTTGTAGATGTATGTGACACAGCTGCTATTTTGAAAAGGTCATTAACAGGATAAGACAGATAAAAGAAGGTGTTATCTCCATTTGATGCATGAAGAACAGGGGCACAGAAAAGGCAAGTTAAAGCCAAAATTTCAACCATGATGTCAAACTGATATATTTTCTAATTTCCTGGTACCAAGTGCTGTTGGTAAAAATATTTATAATATGGTGAATGGCTCTGTTAAGCCTGTTTTTCACCTGAAATTACGTCTTCTCTCAGGGAACATAACATTTTCCAATGATAATTTTATAATGTGAGTTCAGGGAAATCTCTTCAAATTCTTCATAAAGCAGAGGTCAGATTCAGCAGTTAGATGTACCATCAATATTCAGGTTATTTTGCATATAGATGTAACACTAATTTTTTAATTGTCATCCAGATCTGTGTTAAATGAAAAAAATATGTACATCTTTATTGTGTTCTGTGTTTCCAGAGATAAAAATCCTTTCTGGAATGCTTAATTTTTCGGAGTTGCTAATTTGAATGGATCTGTCATTCCCAAGCCCAGAGATTTTGGGGATATTGTCTTTACATTGAATTTTTAAGGGAGATTAATATTGTTTCATGTCCTATGAGATGAATGGCTGCACAGCTGGCCTCCCTGTTACATCTAGCATGGCTGGTCACAGTACCAGAATTCAGGTTTATCAGAATTTTTAAATCTGTAGGAAAGAGATTCCATCTGTCTACAAAACAGTTGTTTTTTAGGAGTGAAGCTCTCTAGCTAGTCTGTTTGTTCAAAATGATGATAAAAACCTGCTTTCTATTACATGGAGACATTTTAACCAAATTTCCTAAAATTACTAAAGTTTTCATAAGCCTAAGGAAAGAAGTGTGCTGTGCAGCTGAGCTTGAAAACACTGTTGTGGCAAGAAAAAAGCCTACATTTTGGGTTTAAATATTCTAGTTGGTAAATTTTTCATTTTTGTATGGACATGCATTTCCCGTTGCCTGTGCATTTTGTTCATTTTACACATTGGTAACCATGTGTAAGAAATGCCTTCAACCCTACAGCTTTAAGGAGCAAGTTTGTTTTGTTGGTTTTTTTTTTAAATTCATGAATAAGCCCATAACTGCCCTGAAGTTTGAAGAAAGAGGAATCAACTAAAAGAATCTAAGCAGTGTCATGGTAGTGACTCTTGTTCTTGTCTACTGTAATAATTTTAACCCTGGAATTGTTTATCCTAGGAACCTGGTTATGAGATTTATTGTATTAATTATTGTGCGTTTGGTTTTGGTGGAGTTGTGGAACAGGCTATATAATATAGTATGCCATCAGTATACTTTTGTGTTGTGGGTTGGTTGTTGGATATTTTTTTTTTTTTTTTCATTTTAAGAAGACATTAATAATATTCACAGCTAAATTATTGTGTATGACATAGTATGATATGATGAGTCAATGCCAAGTTAATACATAACAAAAGCATAATAAATATTACAATTCCATCTTTGTTTCCCTAGGCATTTTAGTGTACTGCTGATATCTATAATGCTAAGATATTAATGGATGTGGTTAGATTTCTTTGTCTTTCTATTTTCATCCCAAATTTAGAAGAAATATAAGATAAATAGGATGGGGACAACAAGTTTGTATATTTAACTATACCTGCTAAACCTGCTAAACATGCTTGAGTCAATGAAGGTTAATGACAAAAAATTTTAAGAACTCTTTATCTTCTGATCAATATGGCAATAGGAAATGTAATGTAGGAATATGTAACAAATATGGCCATAATAAAGTAATGAAAGAAAAAGTTAGAATATAATGCAAGCTTTTGTACTCATCACAATAATTGTTGGTCATTTCAGCATTAAACATTAACATGCCTCACCATTTATCAGATTGCTTTTAGAAGATGTTTGGTTATTTTTGGCCTTATGTGCTTTTAATAAGTATGTAATAAAATATATATGTACATTTCTCTTGCAGACAGTGTGTTGGCATCTCTGATGCAACATGTATGTTAAACACATAATCTATGTTTGCTTGAAAAGATGAATGGCCTTGAAGCTGTTCACCAATTTGAACTAAAATCTTGGAGAGTATTGGCTTTGTAACTTTAAGTGTTAAACTTTTAAATGGTTCATGTTAGCAGTCACTCAAAGAACTCAAAGATCCTGGGACAGTCTTAGACAACACGCTTGGGTCTCTCTTCCTCAATAAGAAGTACATGGTTTAAAACCTACTGGCTGTGGATTTGCTCCTTCCTCCTGGTGGTCCAATGACGGTTATAACAACATGAGAGTTACAATTCCATGGTGAATTACTGTATAAAAGTACCCCAAAGGATTGTTTATCTGTTACTCCTCAAACACAAACATGCAAAATTCACTCCACCTCTGTAAGGAAAATATAGTCCTCTTGCTTTTAAAATTCTAGCAAAGTTACTGCCTTTATGGCACCCTGTTTGAGAAGGCAGCATCAAAAGAAAAAGAAGCAATTATACACAGCACAAGCTGGCATCAAAATCTGTAGCCATTAAGTATTTCAGTTGTCTTCTCATAAAGATACAGTGATGCCATTGACATTACAGCTAAGTAGAGAAAAGCTAGGATATAAAGAAACTTAAATGACTTCCTTAAAAAATGAGCCTGGAACTGTTTCTTCTAAACTGTATATCCTGCTGAGAAAAGACAACATCCTTCATATTTCAGGCCAGTAGACGATAATTTTTGTATTCACAGGAGTTTTAAAAGCCCTGATTTTTCCTTGATTGTAAGTAAAATGCTTGTGAGTGATTTTATATTTTGTTTTTACATCAAGTAAATAACATATTCTGACTTAGATAAGCAGAGTAAATTTGAGTTATCCCTTAGCTTTAAAGACTTCATATTAACTGACCAAACTTAGATTACAGAAATTTCATCATCATCGTTTTCCCATTGTCAGAGGTCTTCTGGTAAAATGAAAACAAATAAGTCTTGCAGTGCCACGTAGGCTGGAACAGTATTTCTCCAGAATAAATGTAAATGTTGTTGTTGTAACTGTTGTTTTCTGTTTTTATTGTATGTCATCAGAATGACAGCATGATGTTTACCTAACAGACACATAAGTCACTATTCAGCAACAACATATTATGGAACAGCTTGCAAATTGCAGATCTGCTTTGTATGGAAAGTTCTCGCCCCTTTGTATAGATTGTTTTGGGTAGAGTTCTTTGCTTTCACCCAAGGATGGGATAAATCTCCTGCTTTTGTTCATTGTGAATAAGAGATGCTCATGCAAGACATAATGATTTAAGTTTGCATGAAATATAAGCAGGAAGGGGCACTTGGAAAAGAACTTCCTCTTCGCCTGCAGCATTCCAGGATAACGTCAGGTAAAGCAGCAATATAGGTGTACAACATTGCCTTTGTAGGATTAAAAGCCTCTGCCCTTCACTTTGTCTAGTACCCCTTTGAGCTCAAAACAAGCAAACAAAACCCCCTAGACAGTTAACAGGAATAGCCTCTGAGTCAGTAGGCCTGCTAAGCTTCTACTTTACTGCAGCTTTGAAACAAACAAAGACAAGAAGGTGCTCCATGAAAGACTATATTCTTTCAGCTGTTCTAGTCAGAGAATAAAAGAAACCTCCCTTTAGTCTAATACAGACTGAAGGAAAGAAAGAGACAATGTCACTGTTAGAATTCTGTCACTAATTGCCCAGAAAGTAAGAAAAACCTGACAGTCACAGTTAAGGAAAAAAAAAAACCCCAAAACCAAACCTCAGGAAGCTAATGAGGAGATGGAGAAATATTTTATAATCATGCTCACTGGAGAAATCTGGCCCTCTGACATCTCCCAATGTCTCTGGCATTATAAGGGAGAGTCAAGGGACAGCTTCATAGAAGGAAAACTGTTCTGTAATTGTATTTATTGAAAAAATAAATGCATTCCTGCATAGCAGAGGATGTTAGACAGGACCACATTTATCATGCCATGATACTTTGTCTTTTCTACTGTAATTTTAGTTTCCTCCTTATATTTGGAGGGGAATATTCCACCAATATTACAATATATTACAACTTCCACCATTCTTGCGATGATACTTGCTGGATGCACTGGAAGAGAATTTCTGAATAAATGAGAACTCCTAAACAAGTTATATCAACATTTTGCTTTGGGGAAACGAATATGATAAGAACAATAAAATAACCTCAGGTACACTTTGGGAAGCTTTTATCAGCTGTATTCAGTTTTTATACAGTAGTGAAAAACAATCTGTCCAACAACTTCCCCTATTGTCAGTGTGCAGTGATGACAGCTCCTGCCAGCTGAAATCCTTTCTCTTCTTCTTAGTGTCCTGGTCTGACTGGAGTTCCACTCCTACTACATAGGCTTCTGGATTTATATAATGACACAGAAGAAAATAAAACAGAGAAGAATTTCATCAATCTCAGTCTCAAGATACCCCTTGAAGATAACAGAGGTCATGCAGAATATCAGGCAAGGACTGGAAGGGGCAGGTTTTACATAGATAACATGAGCAAAGAGCTCTCCAGGCTTGCATCATGAAGGACCGTATGATTACCTAATCAAGGAGTCAATATTTGTTTATTTAAAATATCAAACACTTCTAAGGTTTGATCAAAATTCTTCCTTATGTTACAGCCCTTTGATCTTCCTTCTCTAGGGAAATACTGTCTTCCACATTCAACATTTTAACTAATCGCAGAGTCTTTTTACTTTAACAGCAATAAACATATTTTCAAAACTACAAACTGTTTTCTCAGCAGTTGCATAAGAGTACCACACTAACGCAAAGGAAAGTTCGTTATGTAAGTGGATATAAAAATCTACAGGTTAACCCAGTAACTTCAGTCAGTACTTTGTGGCATCTCTAAAATACTGGCTGTACAGAAATGGGAATAACAGTGGAAAACAGATCAGTAGGCCAGAAAAGATCATTTGTCATATCTCGCCTTTTTAAATTCTAGAATAGAATAAATGGGGGAATTTTATTTTATTATAAAATTCCTGCTTCTGCCACAGTGGTTACTTAGGTTTAATATCTGAGCCTTACTGTTTGGCAAAGCCAAAGTGAACAAATTGTTTACTGCTGTTTATTCTGAATGCCTTGAAACCTTTCTAAAATACTTGTAATGAGAAACATGAGATGTGATCTATGCAATTTATCACTGGTTTCAGTGATCACACCATTGGGCCACAATATATGTGATCATGGACACTGCATACATACAAGCACATATGTGTTGATAAATGTGATGAAATAGAAAGCTATGTGATAAACTCTGCAACCATGTGATACGCTAATTTGTTACACACCTTTGACTGCTTCACCTGCCTTCTGCCCATTAATCCTTCTCTCCCAGGGCTTCCTCTGACACTTCAAACCTTGGACCAGATTCACACAGCTGCTATTACAATTAAAATATTAGTCTTCCTTTAGAGTGCTCCTTTCGTCTTTCACTGGGGGTAGGATTTAATCTCAAGTTACACCCACCCAGTATAGGGAAGGGAAGAATCAGGCCAGTGACAGCTTGCTTAGATGTAAAAATGCGGTGTCTCTAAATGTGAATAATACATGAGTCCACAAAGTTACAAACCGAAGTTTCAACCACCAGGAGGGGACAATTTCCAGTTTCCTAATGTATCCAGGAACATTCTTCTAACAGATGGCATTACTGAGACGTAGGATTTTCAATTATAATGTACTTACAGATAAAAAATATTTTTAGAAAGGACTAAAAGGACTACTAGAACAGTCAGCATTCTACAGACAGGAAGATTCAAACTATAATGTCAATCAATATATTTTGAAATTCCTTCCAGTTAATGTTTTGAAGGTTTTCTGTAATACAACACAATATTGTGCATTCATACAGTTCTGTATAAGATTTTGTTGGCAATTAAAGAATGACCTTTGTAACGGATTTTTTATTTTGTGGTGGGACAGCTATATTGAATTTGGATATGTGTTTATATCACAGAAATCTATATGTGTTTCTCCATAGGAAATATGTAGTGTATGTTAATAAATTATTAACATTATGATAATTAAGAGATCATAACAATTCATGTGCTTATATAGAAGTAAACAGACATTTGCTAGTGATTATGCTTAAAGTGTATGAGCAGATTAAGATAGGGAGCAAACTTTTCTCTGTAATTGTACCCCCTTTCTGATGTAATTCAATGTATTTGCTACTTTCTCATATTACCTTTCTGACTCTCATCTTCAAAGGTAACAAGATCAGACTAGCTGTGTATGACATTGTCAAAGCTTTTTTTCACCAACAAACTCTGTTTCTGTGTGGACATTATTCTGTCATTATTATGTTTTTACAAATCATGTAGAGTGGATTTGAGGAGTTTCTAAAAATCCTTGCATATTCTGTTCATTGGAAGTTTGCCCCATTTTAAATCATTATACTCCAAGAGATTTCATGGCTAGAGAGAGAAAAAAAGCATAAGTTTTTAATAAACGAGAAGGACCATACACTTTACGTGCTAATACGTTGATTTGTATGGATAAAACTGTATAAAAGATTTTTTGTAATGTACTTAGCACCAGCCTAAGAAAAAATAATTCTTCCTTACTCTAACTGTGAACATTCTTCTGAAATTAAATTTTGAGCTACTAGATCAACAATAATCTTTCTATAGAATGTGACAATTTGTAACAAAATAAGTCTATGTATTTTCCATTCTCATGTCCATGCTTTTAGCTGTATCACCAGAAACAGATACTGTCTAAAAATGAGCCAAGTCAAAAATACTGATAGATACTTATTTTTTGCTTTGCTTAATTTTTTGGGGTGATTTTAATTGTTAAATATTAATTTATCTTAGCAGAGTGTTTTGTATGTAGCACATGCACGCACATACACTACAGTGGAGGTATACAGAGCAAGAGATACTTCTGACTCTATAGAAATTCTGTATGCTTAAAAAAATAAAAGATAATCAAATTTTGTGGCTTTCCTTCCAGTATCAAGGACTCTTTGTTGTGCTCCATGGCCAATCCCACATAAATAAGAAAAAAATTGCAACTGTGTCTGGACTGAGCTTCCAGATGAATAGCTTAGCCAGCTGCAAATTCATTACTTCATCTGATTTCCAGGGTCTTGTGGATGACACTGGTCCTTGCCTGTAGAACATGTTTTTAATCCTTTAAACCATGAAGAAGAAGAAAAAAAACCCAACCCACCATAAAAACAACCCACCAGTATATCAGCACTGGATGGAAAGGAAACCTTGTTTATTATGTAGAATAGTTGTTTTGTAGTATGTCTTAAATAAAAAGAAAATTCCCTTTGACATGAATAGGATGCTTGCAGACCTGATATAAAAAGAATTTGGAGGAATGACAGTATTAAGCATGCCATGCGCAGACAGGATTGTAGTGGATGAATTCTAATGTGTCCTGAAGTTTGTCTGGTAAATAATTGAAAAGATACAGTAACAATAAGCTGAAAAATCAGGAAGTTATAATCTCTAGCTCTATGAACCTGACTGTACGGTAACCTTCATGATTCTAACTGACATCAAAATGTCTTCTTGATTTGTTTTATCCACATGCAATGACTTTTGTCGTAATAACGTAGACACAGTTGTATACTTTCTGAACAAAGAAATGTGTGAAGAATATAATTAGTTGACTTTGACAAAGAAACTCAGAGTTGAGGCCACCAGTAAATGCTTAAGGCATGACTCTGTCATACTCTTTTTTTAAATAGGACACAGTGATGAAGCTTATGGGCTGCAGGATAGGACTCATAGGCTAAGGTTCCAGGTCTTTTTTGAGTCCACCAGTCGGGAAAGTATGTGCATTTTAAGTGAACTAGAAAAAGGTTTCTCAGGATTAAGTTGTATGGGTTTAAAATTCATGGCTTTCATGTTCTTTCAAATGGATCAGTTATTAGTGTTCAGTCTGAGAGAAACTGAGAATAAAATACAATCCACAATATATTGAAAAAAAATGGACTTCCTCAGCTTGCCATTATGCAGAATCAATTATCAACAGAAAGCGTGCACCAGTGAAGTAAAGAGCCTTCACAATCCAGAGCTGTGTTTTTGTTTCTCTATAGTATCTTGTGGTGTTCAGACACATGTTCCCCACTCTATTACATTAAAGACAGACAGAGAGGGTGTACCATATGGTATCCCAAAGGATAATAACTCCAGTATCTAAATAATTATTTAAAAGCTTTTAATTTAATATAAGCTATCCAATTAATTTATGATATCTGTACACAGAGTTCTGAATAAGTACTTTGCAGTGCTGTAAACTTTGGCGATAAGTTTAATATCATTTGGGGTATCATGAAACACTATAATAAGATTATTTTAGGAGAGCTAGGAAATGAGAATATTGGAATTGTAAAATCAAAGGAAGGTCAGTTATAATTTCAATTTCTTAAGCTTTGAGTTAGGCTTACAACTCCCATTATTATTAGCAGATCTGTGAAGCTGAATACAGTCTCATCTCATTTACTGTGCACAGTACTGGAAAAATGCTCTGACACCCTCGCTTCTTTAGTCTCTACTTTATTATTTTTATTTTAATCCGCTATAAGTAGAAAGAAATCAAGACAAGACAGTAAGCTTTCTTAACAATGTTGGTGTTGCAGATCCATTTGCTGTCCTAGGCAATTCCAGGAATAGTGCTGTAAAAATGCAAGTTATGTTTAATAAAGATTAATGCAAAGTTATGTATCCTTGTGCTAAAATATTAAATATAGCAAAACTGAAGGGCACAACATCTAGTGAATGGACTCTGAATTGCATGTTAAGTTAATGATAGCTCTTGTCTCAAATGCACTTTGCAGTATAAAACAGCAATGATGGTACATTAACTTTGAAGGGAGTAAGATGAAGGTTCTGCAACAGTGTGAAATGTTTAATTGCACATGTATCAAAAGCAAATTTAACCATGAAGTCATGGGCCCTGAAGAAATGATTGGCAGTTTGAACTGTCACTTTGCAAAATCCTTGTCAAAGGATTATACCCACACATGCTTGTAGGCAAGAAAGAGAGGTTAAGCTCTGCTTAAAATGAAGAGATACCTGTGAAAAAACCCACAGGTTTTATTATTGAAAACAGAAGACATTTGGGGTTTTTTTGCCTTTCTTCTTAGATTCATCTCTTTAAAGGGGAAAAAATAATCTTTTGTGTAAGGATGCAGATAAAGTTTTAGTTGAAATAACTTGAAAACTGACCTAGGCATATCTATCAAAGGAGTTTATACTGTATGATACAATCAAAATAAACAAAATATCAATTTGTAAAGGGAGCAGCCTATTTTTTATAATGGAGTCAAATTTTTATATACAGGGTGACTTTGTATGCCACTTAGGGGTATGAATTGTTGTTTTTGAAGACTTACATATGAAAAAAGTGACATGCATAGATACTACAAAATAGTTTTTAAAAATTCTATTACCTTTTAGTATATTTCAGCTTTCTGGGAGGCTTAGAGATAAATATTCCCAATGTGAAAAGTGAAGATCTCAAGTAAGATAAAGTTACTGAAAGACAACTGAGCTCCTGTCTATGCTGCAACTGTTTCATTGTAATCTGTTTAGACCAACTCAAGTTTCGAATTGCCTTGTTGACAGAAATAATCAGCTTTTAAGGTTGAATGTTGGCATTCAGTGGTGAGGCAAGTAGATGCTGAAGAAGCAATAGTTTTCAGTGTGAAATTCAAAAAATCAGTAATGCCTCCCAATGACATGCAGAATACCATTGCTCTGAAGGGCCTACATGTAAAACTTTTTAAAACAGGTTTTTCTTAGTGGAAGAGTCCAATTTGCAATTTAGAAACTTTTATATCATTGGTAAATATTTAATGAGGGATTAGGATGGCGTAACAGTAAGAAGCAGGAAACAATCTAAAGTCTCTTTCCAGAATGTAGGAGTTGTGAGACTGCAGAATTAAGTGTAATATTTACCTTTATTTTTATTCTTCACATAATACACGAACTATTTCTGAGGCTGAAAACTTATCCTTATGGCAAATGAATGTAAGAATCTATGTTGAAACTACAAGTTATTAAGAAATGAATTAAATTCTTTAAGAATGCAGGGTGAAGTCCCAGTACTTTTGCTATCATAGACTGTATCATGTGCTAGATATGTACATCCTCCTAAATTATCTTAATGATACACTCAATGTATATATGACAAATGTAAAGAATGACTGGTATTATAGCAAAAACCTCTGAATTCAGGGGATATTGAGAAAAAAGCTGTGGAATTGAGGTTACCATTGCTTTGCTTGCCTATATGAAAAGGGATACTGGTAAACAGGTTCTGAAAAAAACAACACAACCTCTTACCCACCTTAAAAACTGTTGGCATTTAAGAATCCTCTGGGATGAATATTCTATCCTATAAAAAATGTATTTTATCCACAGTACTCCATTTTATTCTCACACAGCCTCTGACTAACATTGAGTACCCTGCATTTGTTTGGCTTTGCATGGTGCTCAATGCATGGAACCTCTCAATTCCAAATCACTCTTTGCGCAATGTACATTTTATAGTCACATCTCAGTGTTGCATATAACAATGGGAAAATTAAAAATATTATTTTCTTGTGCATCTGCTCAGAAATTAGAGGCAGTGGAAGCTCTTGCTAATAGGCCAGCTGTAGCATAGGTACAGTGAGACTCAAAGTAATATCTGACTACCTAATTAACCTCCCTTCACCATCAAAATTTGAAACAAAAAGTAAAATTAACAAATGATTTAGGTCAGGCATGCCCTATTAGTCTCTCTTAGTATAGGTCAGGTATGACTGGCTAATTGTGACAAATGCACTTTAATTGCTGTCAATCTAGTTAGTGATAGTTTTGTGGTAAATCAACTTTTCTTATTAGACTTCCACGGCCCTTGTTATAATCAGGCATTTCTGTTTCTGGCTGAATTTAAGATTTAAAAAAGAAGCATAGTGATAGTAAGCAATTCTACTGATAACAATCATGGTATCAAAGCAAATTTTTTTCTGGTCAATATATGCTGCAAAGTAAAGCCTTGCAACCCCTTCCTGATTTTGCAGGCAGGCCCCTGTTTCAGATAGAAGGGATAGCTGCTGATCTAAGATGCAAACAATATTAAAGAGATGCTTCAAACAAGGTAGACACAGGAGTGCTGACTTTTAAACCCACAATGCCACTGGAAAGGCAAAAGAATAGCTGCAAGTAGCAGTGGAGCTGATGTGAGAAACAGGCTGTAGGGATGCAAGAGCTGCCCAACATTGCAAATAGCACCCATAATAGCTTCACGCTAAATCTGTCAGAGAATGGAAATATATAATTAAGAGGTGGGTAAAGAGGGAAGGGATTAAACAGGCACATGGTAATAGATTTGACCTGATAAGGAAAACCAGTTGCAGCAACAGAAATCAAGGAATTGGTATGGGCTGAGAGTGTTGTGGCCAGTAAGTCTTGTTTCGTAAGTGTTACAGCTGCTTACTGTTAGCTTTCACACTCTGGCATTTGTTGTGATTTTCCTTTAAGTAGGAGCCTCATCCTGTCTTCATAGTTACAAACAAGGATAGAAATTAGATAATTGGATTTTTAAATGCAGTTCCTTTTTGAAATGAACCTAGATGTGTCACTTGCTCAGCTAAAGGTGCTGTCAGGCTCTCCTGCTGCGTGCACGAACAGGTACAGCTAACATAACAGCAGTATATTTATACACACGTGTGTGTATATATATGTATATATTCCTAGATGGCTTAATTGTCAGGGCTCAGGCAAAAATTCTGGCATTTTTTGTTTTGTCCTTGGCATCCCTATTGAGTCTGGCGATGGGATCTCCAACTAGAGCCAGCTGTAGTAAGTATCTGTTTTAATCTTTCCCTAATAGGAAAGGGATAAAGACTGGCAAAATAATTCCACAGTATGTGTGAAATTAACTGCTAATTCTGTGATTTAGGTACAAGTCAGCAAATTGGTCAATATCTCTGATACTGTTTACTTTTCTGGTTGCATATCTATGTGCCTGTAGAGTGACTTTTTCAGTACAGTCTTTCCAACCTGCTCTGAGTTTGCTTTCTGTGGGAAGCTACAGCCATTTTGTGTTCAGTTCAGGTGTAGCCTGTTATTGCTGAAGACAGGCTCATACTCCTTTTTCTGTTTGGTCTTGCTTTGTCCCCTCATTATTAAATATGGAAATCTGAAAATATGTGTTTTTCTTTGTAAAGGGCAAGAGTAGTATGTTACTGGTTTAGTAGTTATGTCATCATTTTATTGCTGACAAAATGGCCTTCATATTTCTGCAGAAGGTAGGATGCTAAATGTGAACACAGAGCTATTTTTCTTTTTCATGCATTTATTTTACTGAGAAAACCCCTTCTCTTTCGGTGCTACTTTGACTGCTATATGTATATATAAATGCCCTACAGCAAATAAGCTGATTATGAGTTACAGTTTCTCTCGGCAAATAGAGCAAAAATCTACTTGTTATACTGGGGATTTTTTTGTTGTTATTTAGAATCAATTAGAAGTATCTTGCAGGTTTTATCTTTCTTCTGAGTTAATCATGTATTTTTGGTAACTTGCATCGCTAGGTTTTGGCATTAGCTAGTATAGTTATTAGTCATCTGTATATAAATGTTTGAATTGCTGTTAAAACTTTTGGTATATCAAAACCTGATAAGCAAGTAGAGTTATGAAATGAAGACACCTGAAGTAAGGCACTGTTCTTATGCTAGCATCGTACAAGTAATACTGTTCTTGGTAAATATTTCAAAGTGAAGTTTAAACTTCTTACAAGGAAAATAAGTTAAGCATGTGCTTTGAAGGGTATCAGAGTGGTTTTTTGCTTAAGATTTATCCTAATTCTAAAGTAGAACACATTTCACATGATTAGAGAAGAATGGTAAAGAACAAAAGTTTTCCTTCCAACTGGTATTTTGTCCCTTATTGCCTATAGCATCACATCATTTTTATTTCCTTTAAAGACACTTTATATACAAATTAGTTTGTTTTTCTTTAATCTGCTTACAGTTCTATTCCTCCCAAGTGAGTGTAATACTCTGCAGGACTGGGTTTATTGTCACTGTCAGGTTCTAATTTAATTACATAATAAATTAATTTATCCCTAGAGTTGTTAAAATCAAACAAATTTAGAAAGACCTTTTTGCCTTGAATATACTATTAAACTTGTCTCTGGGCTTTAATGCTTAAAAATGTCTTTCAGGCAGACAGTTGAAAATGAACCTTTCCTTTTTATTTTCTTTTAGAATTAAAAACATGTATTCTGTCTCTGAGTGGAGTCTTACTTCAGCAGCTCACAGTGATAGGCTAATACTCTGGAACAGATCACATACTTGAAAATGTCAGCCATAATGGGGGAGAACAAACAAACAAACAAAAAATCTCAAGAAAGAGAAAATAGACCAGAGGTGTTGTGAGTGGTCTTATGCTCTCAAGGTTCTTGTACAGCACCAGACCTGAGGTAGGACCGTCGTGCTGCTCTTGGGAGAGTCTGTTCTGTGTCACTTAGCTGCCATTCATCAGTCATAAACCTCCAGATAAACAGCATAAAGTCAGTTCTTTTTGTCAGCCTAAGATAACGGTTTTTTATTACTGGAACTCTGCTGGAATGCTCTTCCTTCCTTCTTCCTTAACAGTCTAAAATGTTAAAGGATCTACTCTAAAACTTATTAAAGTTTTGCAGCAGGGGATACCACCTGTGTGTCCCTGCTTCTTCTGGCAAAGCCTTTTTTGCTCAGCTGTTCAAAAGGTTCAAAAACACACATTTTCTTCCTCTCTCATTGCTTGTCAGTCAGAGACAAAAGGGATTAGTAAACAGTAACTTTTGCCATCAGAATTGGAATTTAAATCTCACATTGGTTGCTAAAGCGAGTTTTCAAATCTGTATTTGGAGTAATAGTGAGTTTCTTGATAATTAAACCTGCAGTAATACATGAAAATACTTTAAACAACTGTATTAAAAACTCATCTAACTTTGCAGTAAATGGGTTCATTATCTGGTATTAGAAGAAAGTCAGATTCTGCATTACTGTAAATAACTGTGATTCCTTGGTCCAGCTGGACTCTTATCTGTTGTGTGTGTGAAAAGGTAGTTTGCCAGGCAATTTGCGCAGTGGGAAGCCTTGGGGAAGCTGTTTGTTCTTGTGTGTGACTGTATTTACGTAATAGTATAGTGTCATACCCTGTTTGCCTTTGAAACAAGACCACTCTGCTTTTGAGAGAGGAACTGTAAGAGGTGGATTCTCACAAAGTCCAAAACCGTTTATAATCTAAATTTGTGCTTAATACAGGTTATAAGGTTTAAAACCTTGGCCACAACATGACACTTAAGACTTATATCTCTTGAGGACAGATGGCCAGTCAAGTGACCTGAACTGAAACTCTTTTGTGGTCAGACAGGAAGGAATCTAATTACTGACAGCTGTTTTGGAGAAAGAAGAATAATATCTGTCTTGGTTAGTAACAATCAGGGGATTTAAGTAAAAATTGACACTATAGGGGTATGTTGTTTACTCATTAAAATAGTGAAATGTAGAAATATTTAGGTAACGTGCAACACTTCCTCATCTTGTTACTAGTACAACTGTCTGAATAGTATTAATTTTTGCTTTAAAAATTCTTATACCATTCACAAAATACGTAAAGCAAGCATTATGAAATGAAAATGATATTGCACAAATGCTTTACTGTTCATCAGTGTAATTTGCATGACTCGGTCTGTATTTACTTCAGAAAGCATGATGCTTTATTTTCAACAACATTGAATACATATGAGGTCTTGCAGGTTTTGGAGGTGTCTTTTTAAGCCTAACTTTATTCATTTGTTTGATTGCAGACAAATAGCATTATGCTGGTATCTTCATTGATCACCTAAATCTGTGTTGAAGAACTGCATTTAAATTAAAGTCTATCCTCATAAGACAATTCTTGTGCCTGGTACTGAGTGAATATATGAACAGGTAGACATGATGTGCAATGGTTTCTTTCGTGTAGGAATTGACATAATGCAAATTTTGGTTTCTTTCAAGTCCCTGTTATCTGTAATGTGTAAGGTTATAAAAAGTTGCTTTAAATGATCTCAGTAGCGTATAGTGCAACAGTGTCATGCTTCCCTGCCTCCCTTGAGCATAGGGTATAATATCAATTTGCAGAGAGGTTTTAAAATGTGGTATGGATAAGGTTACTGAACTTTGTTCTTGCAGCTATAAAATCTTTCCCTATTTTTAATACACATACACATGAAAAATAGAATACATGTTATTAACCAAAGCACATGGACAAGAATTGAAGAGAATGCTCACATGTGCTTTACCCCTTTCAAACCAAAGCTTTGAATTGGCTTGCCAAACAACTTAATGTTTGGGTTGTGTTGAGAAAATTGAAATTAAGTTTTGGTCTGCAAAACGGTTTCTGCTTCAAATAGTGTGCTGGTTTTTTTTCTTCCTCTTCTTGATGGGAAAGCAATTGCGTTGCAGATATGCTAGGAGTTGCTGCTCTAACATTGTTGTAAAAGTAGCAAAAAACCAAGGTTAGCCAAACGGTTATGTTAAGAACCAGAGCACATGTGTGAGATAGTTACAATTCTGTGTGGATACAGTAAGCTGTGTAACTAGTAATTCTTGTGTACAGATATAGTTTGGATACATGTGTAGTAGTGTAGACAGAGCAATGTGTTCAGTAGATTTTTTTTTTCATGTATCCCCTCTGTGTTTTTTTTCCTAATGGAGCAAATGGTTCCTATGCTGTACCTGGCAGGTAACATTCAGTAGGCTAACTACTTCTATCAAGTCAGGGAAACAAGATGCTTTTAGTGATTTTTACAGTATGTGCACATAACCTGCTTTTCTCTTAATTGGGGATGGGAAAAGTAATCAGAATTCAAATTTGCTGAAACTCACTGTTGGGACTTGCACTTAAAAGCCCTGAAACTTCCATACACATATACTGTTCTGCCTTTAAAATGGTTCGCAAGTTTAATCACCAACTAGAATTGATTTTGCAGCTCAAATGGGACCAACACATGGCTGCAGCTTCTTGTCAGGTCTCCCTGTGAACAAAACCACTGTAGCTGTAAGTTTTAACAGAGTGGAAAATACCTCAATGTGTCTGAAGTAAAAGACTCCAAGTTGTTTCTGTCCTAAGGATGCTGACTCTTCCATACATAAGTGCACGTAATTCAAACAGTTTAATTGTAAATAAACTGACATGGTTATCTCAGTTCCTCAGTCTTTGTGATATGTGGCAATAACAAAACTGTCAGATGTGTTGATTTGATTATAGCAACAAAGTAGATTTCCTGTAACATCTTGTCCTGTGCTTGTTTACTATACTTACCTTTTTTTTTTTTTTTTTTTTTTTTTAAGTTT
>JAVJGI010000032.1:20286653-20421804 GCA_035590275.1 Ibycter americanus
GAAGGTACCCTTGCCTGTGGCAGGGGGTAGAACTAGATGATCTTTAAGGTTCCTTCCAATCCAAACCATTCTATGATGGAGAGCAGGAAGTCATGATAGTATTTGGGTTGCTTTGCTATGAATTACCACTTCCAATAATATTCTTGAGAGATCTGTAAGCAAAATATGTCTGGAGAACATAAGCAGCTGAAGAGAAAAGTGTTACTGTTGCTTTGGAAACCAATGAAATATGCTTATTAACTGCATCTGACTCCTGCGAACTGCAAATCCTGTACTGTGGTCAGTAACTTCCTTGTAGGAAGCAGGAAGTGGTATCCATTATTTAAATTTGAATAACATTGTTCTCTTTAACTCTCCAAGTTTGAAGATATTGACAGTACTTGCCAATCTTTTTGTAAGCTTGTATTTGCAAACAATTACACTGGGATATTTGAGGTGCTGACCTGTTATCACCAATGTACACATCTGTTAGTTTTAGTGGTTTGGTGATTGTACAGTACTGATTTTTTAAAAGCCTAAAATAATGTCTAATAAAAGATCACAAAGGCTGATTCTGTGGAGTTTAGATCTAGTTTATGCATTTTCCATTAGTAGTGCTAGCATGCATAATTCTGTGCCATACTGAAAATGCTAGATATCAAGGGTGGGGTGGGGTGGAAGGGAATGTAATGGGCAGCTGAATCATAATTTTATTCTTTTTGTGGTGAAAACATGGACTCCATTTATGAAGAAATGTCTGTAAATCTCTGTAGGTGTACATACTGCAAGTTAATTTGATCTTTAAAGGAAATATTCAATTTTGATTTGTTTTAAAATGTTGAACTTGTGTGGTATGTGCAGGGGGTCTATAGAAGGTCTATATATTGTATTCTGGAGAGGCTCCTTATGTCCACACTTCAAGAACAGGGATGAGAAACTCATGTACTACAGCCATATATAGACCATTTAAGTAGATGCAGCCACGTTTGAGTTCCATTGATGTATCAGTTAGAAGGGAGGCAAATCTTTCTGGGGAGACACAACAACATGTGAGTGTTCAATTCTGCTGCAGTTTGCTGAGAATGTAAATAATTTTATATGATGATATAAAATATTAGATCGTTCCCAGGATTCTTCCCCTATATGTTTTGCACAAAAAATGCACAGTTTTCAAGCAGTCGTACCACATACTGAAGTGAACCCTAGTTTCTCTGCTTCCAGTATTGACATTGAAGAGATGTAACCATTTTACACTGAGAAGTGTCATATGCTGGTGTTGAAGATTAGACCACTGACATGTGAGTGAGACATACCCAATTCCTTTACTTTTTTTATCCTAAAATGTTATATCCATGTGTTCCCTCTTCCTCAGAAGTGTTCGGATTCTGATGCACTGTCATATTCCTCTCCAAGTGTTTTATTACTTTCAAGGATGGATTGTAAAACATTGAAACATGGGTGTACTGCCTGCTCCTCTGGGGAACGAGGAAGTAATTGTGTTGCTATCCCTCTACCACTGTAAATATAGTGTAAAAAACACATTCTGAATGAAGAGGGTGAAGGCAACTAAGCTTAAAGGCAAGATAAGCATATAATCAATTTAATAAATTGCCTGATATATTGCTTTATGGTAATGCAAAATAATCACATTGTAGGAGTCGCGGTCTCTTAAAATAATGTTAGTGTCATGACTTCTGCAGATGTATGGAACCAGAAGAACCTAAGCAGCTATATGAAAGCTAGACAGGAAAATGGGCCTCTGTGAATGCAGAGGCAGAGCCAGCAAGTGCTGCTCTGCTGGAATGTGCAGTGAATTAGGCTTGGATGGCAAAGGTGTATTGGATGGGAGGGAGGAGCCTTCAGGACTGCACGGGCAGTCTCCAGACTTCTGAATCTGTGCCTGGAACTTCTCCTCACCGTTGTTATCTCCATATCATTCTCACGTTACAATGAGCTGTTATTTAAAGAGGCACGTTTGTCCTTCTCTTTTTTCCCTATTCCTGAAAAGGATGGGAATGAGAATCAATACTGTATATTTAGTACAGATTTATATCTTCTGTCCTTGCAGAAGTAGCAAATGACTGCCTAAGAAGTCTTCTTTTGGGGCACACATACTAGAGGTCCATGGATGATGAGTTAGTTACACGATGCAATCTGATCTCATTGTTTGTACTTCTTCTGATGCAACTGAAGAAGCTGAAAAGCTGTATTAAGTAAAATAGATGTTCCATGTAAGAAATTGATGGGCTTGCCATAGGGATGCTAAGGGACTGAATGGAAAAGATCATGTCTCTGATACAGGTGGGAGGGGAGAGATGCATCTCTTCATTAAGATGTCATACAGAACATGGGAAAAACTACTGCACTAGAATGAATTTGCTTTCAGAAATTTACTGAAAGCAGCCGTTTACTTAGGATATCAGTTGCAGCCATCTGGAATTGAGGGTCAAACAGAGCTGATTATTGCCAGCCCAGATTTAGGATTCTCAATAACTTTGCAGCATTGCCGAGCACCTGCTGTTTAACCCTAAACGACATTTATTAAGTTTGAGCAGACAGTGGCCTGATGGAGTCACTTCCTCGTTATTAAATGTGTTTTTTTCTAATCTTGCATCATCTCAGTGCTGTATTCAAAAATAAAATCAATATTCATGGTGCAGAGGGCTTGTTTTCCCCCAACTCTTCCACAAATTTCTTAAGTACTACTTAGTTTTCAAGTATCTTCAGTGCAAACAGTTAGTATAATACACGTATGACAAGACAGTATCAGAGAAATTGCTTTAAGTTCTTTAAACTCTAGGAAAGAGCCAAGGTTGTCCTCATGCTTTTGCATCTTCCCAAAAAGGGATTTCTGTGTTGTATATGAAAATAAACAGTTACTGAAAAGTGTTGTTATGCTGCAATATGTGATGTAGTATCAAAAGAAATAAGCAATGCTTATCCTTGATCACTAATGTAACAACTTACCAGTCATTGTATAATGCTGCTATCAAGTAATTACAGAGTTAATTGCTGGAGTAACATTTTGGAGGGGATTTTGGAAGTCAAATGAAAATAAATTGAAATAATATGTGCTTAATCTTCCATCAAGTGTACTGCCCAAAGAATGCTCCATATCAGATATGTCAATTTAAGCCTTGCACATAACAGTGAAATAACATCCTCTTGTAAAAAGCTGAAGTCAGTGAAATAGTATGTAATATACTTTGCTTTTGCATTAATCTAAAATTGTAATGCAAAAGAACCCTGTTTCAGTTGTCATGGTTTTGGGGGGTTTTTTATTCTTTCTTTGCTTTTATTTATTTTTTTTTTAAACCAGGAATATGGGAAACAATAAACTAAAGCCATCTGGGAGTTCTTTATGCGTATGCTTAAAAGTTAGAGAATGAAGTAGGTATTATTTGAAACTGTATACATTCAGATTAATCACTAAAAATAAAATGAGAAAGGAATAATAGCATTTCATATAGAGAAAATGAAGACTCTGAAACCTACAAGTCTCTGTAATGAATCAATCAAAACTGAGTTATTACATAGAAGGATTAAAGGACTGTAATAAGACCATGCACAGCTGACCATAACAGGAAAGACTGGGGAAAGAAGAAATACTATATGATAGATAAGAAAGCTATGTATGGATAATAACACTATGATGATGGCTGATAAAACCTCCATAATATTAATTTGAAAACCTTTGAGACACTGTGGAAATAATAGCTGTTGCAAATTACTGCTTCCTGAATTGTATCAGGAGCAGCTTAAGCACAAATCTGGCTGTAGCAATGCTAATGCAAATACCAATCTGAGTAAATCAGAAATAGTTGGTACACAAACATCTCCCTAATCTGGGAATTGAACCAATTACTACTAAAAAGATAGATATGCTTTCAACACCTTTTGTTCTAAGAAGAAACTGATTGACATGGGAAATGGATTGGATCAACCTTAGCACAGAGGATAAAACATTAAGGTAAAGATGCTCTTAAAATTACCCAAGGATACTGATTTTTTTTTTAATGCACTTACACAGTTCCACAAACTGGGACGGGGTGGATTCATTAAGTTATAAATGGTTTTGTAGCACAATTGTTCTACAGTCAACTGTGATAAGAAACTAAGTACAGTATTTGGGCTCTACTTCAGTGAAGACTTTCTGCTTGCTGATTCCCTTGACTGTAGCTGCTCAGTAGCTTCTGGTGGCATCTCCTAATTTCACAAATAATGGTGTAAACTTTAGAGCACAGTTAATAAAGTCTAAGTATATCTTAAAACTGGTGCATGATTTTATGGGTTTTGTTGAGAATCTGAAGTGTGGCAAAGGGGTTCATAAGCTGGAGAAAAAATTGCTAACATTTCAGAAACACAGAGACAGAAAGATACCAGCACAGATGAAATGAAGGAAAATGAGAAATAAATGAAAAGGTAGTGGAAGCAGGCAGCCTGGAAGACAGAGGACTTTCTCCTTATACTCTACTATAAAGCATTTCTAACGGAACAATTGCAGAGAAGAGGAGTCCTTGCTAGGTCCCTTGGATTTTGTTACTGAAGGAATTTGTGAAAGTTTTTGGTGCAAAAATTGGAGAAAAGCAAGACAAAGTAAACCATCTGATCAGAAGGCCAGAACACTTTTCCTAGTGTAAACAAACAGTACAGATCATATTTTCTAGTACTCTTCCCAAGACATCTGTTATTGAACACTGCTGGAGACAGAATATGAGATCTGGCCTGTTACAACAGGCTTATTATCTTATTGAAAAGCTTGCCATAAAATGTGTTGTCAGGAGACAGGACATGTCACGTTAACCCTGAATCTTAGGGCACAACAGGAAAACATTAAAACAGTAGTGATGAGTTTATAGAAAAATACTTGAAGCACTGTGTACCCAAGAATGTCATTAATATAAAACATTGTCAGCATCTCCCTAATACATTTTATTGTACATTTTTTTTGTTATTTCTTTTTACTGCAGTAATTTACAGGTAGGCAGGTGGGTTTCTAGCAGCAATCTTTCTTCTTACTAGTCACAAAATAAGTTGGGTTTTTTTTGTTTGTTTTTGTTTTTTTTTTTTTACCAAGTATGTTGGCTTTATTTCAACTTTCTTTAAAAAGTACTTTACAAAAGCAAGTAGCCATTTTTCAGCTAGGAAAAAGTGAGTCATGAATTAATTCAGTGAACCACAGAATATTCCTTGCAGTAAGGTATGGATAAAATCGGGGACAGAACAGAGACCTCCTCAAGCTCAACTCCCCTTCCTCTTGCCTACTTTGTATGATTACTTCACAGCTGACTCTGAACACAGCTTGTAATATTTTATTCCTATCTGGAATATAATGGAGACTTATTTGGGGTATTTGATGATGTGACATGACATGGAAGGGATGCTCTTTAAAAAAGATTCATGCCAGTGGCTTGCACCATGCGAGTGCAGATGTTCAGCAGAGTGGCAGTGAGATGTTCACCATAGTTCTGAGTTCTGTCTAGCAGATCCCTTCCAAATGTGTCATCTCCCGCAGCTTGTCCATTATGTTCTTGTTTGGCAGAAAGGTGATTGCTGCTGTGCTGACATTCATCAGTGAGCATTTTACTGTGGGTCTGCAGTTCTTATGCTGACATGATTATCTGAAATCAGCATGGGGATCTATCAGTCCTGGGGAGGGCTTTTTTTTCCCCCCTGAAATGCTTTTTCTTCTCCTGTAGTATTATATTCCTTTCTGTCCCTGAAACTAGGTAAGAAATAGGGATAACAGCAAAATACCACAAGTAAGGAAAAAGCTGCAAAGATGTATAGATGTATGTATAGGGTTTGGGGTTGGTTTTGGGTTTTTTCCCCCACTCCCAGTATGTAATCAATGGAAATACAGATTTCAGTATATCATACTGCAGGAGGTCTGGTAGCCCGTTTCTACCTTCTTTCAGCAGTCAGTCATTTTATTTCAGTGATGTTTTTGCACATACCCACAGCAGCAGTCCTTTTGTGTGGTAGGGGGTAGAGGTTTTTTTGCTGAGGATGTGGTGGAGGTGGCATTTTTTTTCTGGAGGGGCGAGGGATTTGAGTATCATGAAAGTTTTGCATTATGATTTCTACATCATCAAGTGTGGCAGCAGATTAGAAAATGCTGGAAAATAGGATAGCTGGTTTTGTGTGTAGAACATGGACACAGACGGCACCTCTGCTGATGAAAAGTGATTTTTGCATATCTCTTGGATCTTCATGCTTCCTTCAGTAGAAATGGCATTTGGAAAAAGACTGGATCAAACTTGCAGATATGCTGAATATCTAGCGTCTGTTAACTTCAAGTTATCTTGGGGCTGTTAACATTCAGGATTTTTTAGGACCGATGAAGTGTAGGATATCTCTTTTTAGTAGTGGCTGAGACAAGCTGTCTTTTTAAAAGCTATTTTAATAAACTAATTACATGTAATAGTATTGTGTTTTGCTAATTAAAAATTTTTGATCCTTTTTTTTTTTTATTTCCTTTAATGAGCTGTTGTCAGATGACCAGTTTATTCTTAAACAAAGTTCAACTCATGGTGCAAATGGAATACTTTATAACTTCAGAAAGCATAGCAGCATCCATACTTCAAACATCTCTAAGCTATTGTAACTAATACCCTATAATATCTATAATATGAGGTGCAAAGACTGTAGATATACTTTACATGTGCACAGTAAACAGAAAATCCATATAAAAGGAAATATGCAGGGCCTCTTCTATTCTGCATTTCATGCTCCTAAATTTGATGCAGAATTATTCTCTTTTGAATCAAGACATAGCATCTAACTTGCCATTTGACAAAAAACGCCCCGAAATTTCTGGCAATGAACAACTGGCAGTGTTAACTTGTCATACAAAATGAAGTGATAACTGATGTATTGTCCAAGTCTGCAATAGTTGTCTGAGTTGAAAGGGGTGGCTCTGCAAGAGGTATGAAGTATGCTTTTTATCAGCATATTCTGTCTTTAGTCAAGATAAAGATATCTTTGATAATACTGATAAATTTAATAAATCTGAAAATACTAAGGATAAATGTCTGAGTGTTTGTACTAATTTTTGGTGCTGATCAGACATCCATTGCTCTTTCAAATCTGTTTTCAGGAACAATTACAGGAATTGCTATTTAATTCTTCATGTGTTGACATAAATCTTAATAATATTAATGGTAATCAGATACAGAGTTGAAGTTTAATGTGACAGACTTCCTTCTTCCTGTTTTATGAAAGTTTGGATATTCAATTAGGAAGAAGAAACAACATTGCTTTTAATCGTCTGTCATAATGTATTAAATATTACAAGTAATACTTAAGGGAGAAGGATTTGAAAATAGCGTACATTAAAATATATTGGGACAAAATATTAATTAAGCAGTCTGGAATTCCACTGAATAACCTTTTTAAAGAGTTGTCAGGTATAAGCTGTTTGCCTCAATTTACCTGTAGTTAGTGCCTGTGAGTCACCTTGTTCTTTTATTTCCTCATGTTGAAATTCAAGTAACCACACCTAAATCTCTGCAGATGTTTCTCTTTTCCATAACCATTCAGTATTATTGGTTCCTGTATCGGTGAAAAATAATCACCCTTCATACATCAGCCAATATGACACAAAAGGGACATGATAAAAGTTTAAGGCAAAAATGTGTTCTCCAGAAACTGATGTGTCTTGTAGCTAAAAATGTTTAAATTTACATAGTAACTGTTGCAGTCTCTTTTGGAGAAACACATATTGCAGACAATGAAACCTACTTTCGTCTCTTACTGGCTGAGCATTTGTTTGTTGGTTTTTGGTTTTTTATGTTATTATTTACATCCTTAAAAATAGAATCTGCACTTCTAAACATGTCCAGGTAGCTGTTATGTAATTTTTGTGACTCCTTTTGTACAGGCAACTGTTGCATTCAGATAGTTGCTATGAGTAATGTTATCCAGAAATTACTTTGAAATTAGAATTTAAAGAGCTGTGGAATTATAGGAGAGGATATACCATTCCTGTGTCGATCAGTTTAATAAAAATCAAAACCCTACTATTTATTAGAAATGATTTGACAATAAATAGTGTACCAGAGCCTAGAAACATATTGCTACAAATACTGGACCTGTTCATATTAACTTCTGCCAGTTTAAATTCCCATCTTTCTTTTGGATATATACTTCATTCTGAGACAAGAATTTTGTGATTGAAGTCCTATATTTCTTTGATAAAAAACCAGAAAGGAACACAAAGCAGTAACGTAGCTGGAGAAACCAAGAGCATCAACAAACCATAAGACAAATACTTAGTTGATCTAAAATTACATACTTAAATACATATTTAGGCACCCATGAAAAAGACCTCCACCTTATGCTGAGATGAAATGTTATGTAGGCAGAAATGTCTTCTATGAAGAACAGGATTTTGGTTTATGATGTTTGCTTAAAAATTAAATAAAATCTCTAGATGACAATCAGCCTGTCTCTCCCAACTATAATGGTGCTGTGTTGAAGGTTTTCCAGCACAACCAGAGTATTCTTAGTTCATGGGTATTAGAGTCAGCAGGCAAAGGGAGTTCTGATGAATGTCATAACATTTTGTTATTGATGTATCAATTTGAAAGACAGTGAGAAATGTAGGTGAGGAAAATGAAGTTAGTGAAGAAACATTTATATATTATCTAAGGCTGAAGTATTTTGTGGGAAGAAGAAAGAGGCAATAAAAAAAGTGGCCAAAAATGGTAACCGAAGTTACTAAGAGCCTGGATTTATGCCTAGATAGGACATAATCAAAGAAAAAGGAAAAAAGTGATAGCTCAGGAAGAAAATGAGTGAGAAGATACATGGCAGAGATTTCTGTGAACTAATGGTATGACTGATGATTAGGTACACTGTGTGCTCATGTTTGCACTTTCTGATGTTAAAAGAATGTACTTTAAAAATAAATACATGTGTTTAAAACTTTATGCTTTTTCTGCATGGTAGATAATGAGCTCATGAAACTTGCTGCCACAATGTATAATTAAATTGAAGAGCTTAATGGGTTTGAGTTTTGGTTTGTTTGTCTATACTTTTAAAAAAACTGTTAATGTGGGTTTTCACCTGGGGGGGCGGCCCGGGCAGCGAATATTCTGCCTGATCAGTTTGAAAAAAACCTGCTTTTCTGATCAGCCTGGAAGAATGTATAACACTGGAAGGATTGTGAACTAATGAGTTAAGTTAGAAGGCTGAGCAGTAGACATGTTATTTTAATTTTTTTCCCCTCAACACCTGTAGTCACCCTTGTTTTTTTCCACATTAAGGAACTGGAACAAGAAAGGAATCACATCAGCTTAGTGTCTGAGAGACACTAAACAGTCATGAGCTGGCATATGACCAGGACACCCATTATTTCTGTGCTAACATCTATAACCCTGTTTCAGACTTCTCTGATGAGTTTTGCAGCCACCGTGTTAGTGGCCTTTACAGCTCATTCTGTGTGGAGAGGGGCAGCATTGCTCAGCAGTGCAAGAGTCCACATTGCATCGTGGTGTCACCCTGGTTAGAAACCACCTGCCTATGACATGGAGTGTTTTGGTTTATTTCAAGAGCAGCATATATACTTTCATAGAGTTAGGGGTGGGGTAGGGTTTTAGAAAAAAAAGTGATGAAAGCTTGGTGAAACTGTGTAATCGAGTGGAAAATATTACATCTGCCTAGCACCATGGTGATCCTTGGGTAGGACAAGAGAAACCTTAGTATAAAAATTCTTGTATATACAGTGGCTACATAGAATATAATGTTCTTGTTTGTGTTTATATGTGTATATATATGTATGTAATGTGTGCAGTCTAGCAGTGCAGGAGGTAATATGTAGCAAGTATGTAGAAAACAAGTGTGTTCATCTGTGCAGTTACAACTGGATTCCTAGCACAGGCAGGCAGAAGCATAGAGCTGGCCTTAGTGGTCAACAGCTGCTGGGCTTTGGGAAATGTCTGCAGACCTTCAGCACTGTTACTCCACAGCTGTAAAATAAGTGCCATTTAATCCCAGCAATTTTGGTGGCTGTGTTGTCAGAGTGGCTGTTAAAGGCAGTGGGTGACTGTTGATGTGACCACTATAGATTCAAGCAAGTGCTTAAACTGTTTTAAAGTGCTTAAACCCTTTCGGCTCATGTCATGGTTGTGAGCTTCCTGTTGAAGGGAGTGGGGGATGAGCAATGTGATTTTTCATATTTAGTAGTATGTTTACAAGTCCAAAAAAACCCTTGAGATTGGAGAAAGCAAGGTTGTTTATAGGTTTTGGACTATGAGAAAACAGCTTGAATTGGACTATACTCTATAGATTCTATGCCAATATAAATATTTTGGAATATTCAGCTTGTTTGCACTCTATATGATTTGAAGTAGGTTACGTACTCAACTAAATATAGGCATGTGTAAGAAATTCTTTACCCATAACTTTCTAAATGATGTTAAAAAATTTTTATCAAGGAAAGTATCACTGGCATATGGAATTGTTCATTACAGTCCTGTTTATGTTTATTAAAGATTATGAGAAACACGAGTATATTCACTAAATAGTGGAATCGTTTACAGTGGTCTTTGTCTGGGAGCTAAATATCATAAACTTTATATTACTATTATTGAGCATTAATTTGTGCTGCATCAATTGTATTTTCAGTGATTTGGACACAGCATTAAACTCCCCGATGCAGGACAAGGGAGCAGAAAATTCTACTTCACGTGAATAACAGATGATTAAAAGTATGAAATTATAGGCATACATTTCAAACAGTGCTAGAGTAGAAATAGCTTCCTCTGCCTTAGACCAGCTTATGACTACAGTGAAACCATGGTCATGCTTAATGAAGGAATATTAGAATAATTCTTAACCAGGACGTGAGGATGAGGATTCCCATTTTGCCTTCTCTATTTCCTTAGAACTTAGCAAAGAAATATGAAGCTTCTCCCCTTGGGAGCAGTCTTTCTCCTCTTGGGGATGGACAGAAAAGCTAATTACTTCAAGGATTTCCTGGGACAAGACCTACTGAAGGCAAGTCAGAGTGACCGTCCGGGGCGCCAGGCAGGATTTGGCCAAACAGCTGTAGCCCATCGCTCCCTCTTTCCGTGCTAGAGCTGGACTTATTAATGCTTCAGGAGAGGTAGGTGTGAGGAAGGGCTGGAGGGGCTGCCTTTCCTTCCCGCTCTGCTCCTCACTGCACCCACTTCTCCAATAACAACAGGAAAGAGACTCTCTGTCCCATTTCCATCCCTTCCTTTTGCGGGCCACATTAGTCCAGCCTCAGCCATAGTTCATTGTGCAGAGAAGCCTTGAGCCAGCTCTGTCCTGGAAGATTTATGATTGTGTTTTTAAACTCCAGTGTATCTCTTGATCTGCTGCAGTCTTGAGCAGAGCTCAGGTGTTTGGAGCAAGAGAAGGAACATCTGTGCTGTGTTCCTGCACAGCATCTAGAATCCTTCTGTATTGTCAGTAGTGTGTCTGTCTTTACCAGTACAAGTGCTTTTCTTAGGAAGCAGAGGGACTCCATTGACAAGGGAGAGATTCAGTTTGTTTAGCTCTTGTTCTTGTGAACAGTAAATTGGTGCATGGGTGCATGCTAATAATACATTGCTCTCACGGTGTCAGGAAATAAGTAATTTGTTTACTACCAAGTCCAGAGTTCATATAAACTCCAAAGCTGTTCCCATCTTTTCTGTACACCATGGAGACAGTGGTTTCCTGAGTTGGTCATTGAGATTGAACGTCTTTCAGAGTGTGGTCAGTTTGTCCTGCTCAGGAAGGACAAGGAGCAGCAGCAACTACAGAGTAGCAAGAAGTTGAAACTAAATCAGCTCACTTTAATGTCAACAGAGACTAAAGGGGAAAACAAATTGGAGTTAGTCCATCACTTCCATGTCATGCTGCCCGAGGGACCCTTGAACACACGGATTCAAATCTGGCTTGTTACTGCAAATGCATCTCAGATATATCAAAATAGGAACTGAGTTATTTTTCATTTTTGACATATCTGTCTCAACAATGTATGAAGAGGATTTGTTCTGAAATAATTTGAGCCTGGAAATCAGACCAGTTTCTTTGTACTGTAGTAAGATTTATCTTCCTTTTCCACATATAGCTAAGTTGTACCAATGGGGTGAAGTAATGGAGATCCAGAATTAGTATTTTTAACAAAGAGGTGGACTGGCTTTTTTATAAGCATGAGCAGGTGTCACTCTCACTCTGCTAGTACCTGTACAAATGTTTTCTTCTGTCTTTTGTCTTTGCTTCCCTCTGTGAGTCCTCGGTCCCATTGATTTTACCTTTGCTTCAGTTCCAATCTTACCCTTCTGATTCCCCAGTAGTTTACACTATATCCCTGTTGGCACCCTGTTTGGAAGATTACTTCTTTATGCTGGCATTCAGGAGCATCTTCCTCTTCCTGATCCAAACGGTTACCACACACTTCTCCAGTGAAAAGAATAAGTGCGTGCAGGAACTCTCCCATAGATAGAAATTGTTACGCCTGTACTGTCCTTGTCTTTGAGTGCTACTCAGATATGTTCTTTCTCTTGAAACATGACCCAGGAAATTGCTGTTGTTTTGTGGCAAAACTGAAGTTGTCCCCAGTGATAAAAGGGTTTAACAGAGGATTTCATTTTTTTCTTTCTCCTGCTATCATTACAGCTGTATTTGTCTTACAGTTTTTTGGTTCCTAATAGGATGACACAATGTGACCAAATTGCGCTTTTATGTCATGCAGTGATATGTGAAAACTCTTTTTGGAGGAGAAAGCTGCTTTCCTAGCAGCCAGTGAGCACCCAGTTCAAAGTTGAACAAACATCTTCGTGCAGAGAGCGCACTTGGTAGCCCATACAGAATGGAGGTTTTAATGATGATATATTTAGTGGAAGCCATGAGGGAATGTTTTAGCAGAGATTATCACTAACTAAATTAAAGACTGATAATTTAATTTTGCTTCCAAAGAAAGATGATGAGAGTTGCATCCTTCCTCTCTGGCATTGGTTGGAAAAAATGCTCTTAGTATAAATTATATTCTGGCACTGGAGAAGTGTGTCCCACAGTATTCCTTTCATTTCATTGATGAGAGAGCACCAGTGCACAGAAGTGACAGCTATACCATTAAGGCATGTTCATGACTAAGGTAAGATAAATAGATCTTCATGTTAACACTGCCTCTTCTGTAATTTCACATAAAGAGTACACTCAACAAAATGTTTTGTGTCTCTTAACTGCACAATGTACATCAGGAGTAGCCTCGTAACAGTATGATCAGGATTTTGTTACTGCTGCCAGATAACAAAGAAGAATTTTTAAAAGTAGGTGTCTATGCAATGTGTGCACCTGTAATGATTTGCCATTGATGGTTGTGTGGCGTTTATCACCTCAAAAACTAATCTGCTAGAGCAGTGAATGTCATTATACCCATTTCACAGATAATGAATCTGGACTTTGATATAGTACAGGTCAGGTTCAGAAGTCAGTGGCTGAGTAGTCACATGGCAGGTTTATGGAGAAGTTGGATGACACTGGATGCTCAAAGATAATTTTTTCTTCCAAAATGAGAGCTCTGTGAGCAGTGATTCTTAATATGTTATTGTTGTTAAGGTAGAACTTATTTCAGTGTGGCCAAAAGAACCATTGAGGTGCCAAATGGCAGGTCACAAATGAAATTCAAAACTTTTTTTCCCCTCTTAGAAACAACATGGTATCCTCCTTGATAGTGCAGTAATAAGCACAATGTCGAGACAGACACCAGCCTTTAGAGAGGGAATCACAGCCTGATTTACTGTGTCTTCTGTTTTTTTGGTAAAAAACAAAACAAAACACAACTCCCTGAGATGTATGGGTATGAGAATTTAAGGGGGGTTGATTCATTTGCTGAGGTTTGTGTCTGTAGAGAAAAGCTGGAAAACCAGAACTATGACTGCTGCAAAAACAGAAGGGAAATTTAGCCAGCGTTTGAAAGAGAAGCCTTGCAATTAGCTTTATGGCTTACTTATGTATTCAAGCGCTTGGGGTTAGAGTCTTGAATCTTTCTTGGAAGATAAATGGTACAGGGGACAGTTTCAAATATGGGCTGTATACGAAGACAGTCACCTACTCACATTCAGCAAGTACATGCTTGACAAATCCTGGTGGGATGACAAACAGGGCGGTCATGCCTTCTCCCATGTCCTATGTGACTTACAGCTTCATATACCAACCAAGCAAAGTCTTGCAGCGCATTCGCTGATCTGTAGGCAGTCACAGCAAATCACAGTGTGGATGGCATTGAAGAGCCTGGACAAAAGCCCTTGATCAGCTATACTGCTTGTTCGACACTAATTGCAGTGTCAGAGTGTTTTTCAGGGGTACACACAAATAAAGCACATTACTGTAATCCACAGATAACACAGCCATTGTCATAGTATGAACAGTTAAACCCTGCATTTAAAATGTGTGCAAGTTATAAAGTTTGTTATTTTAGCCCTTTTAAAAAAGAAAAACAATCACTATTGCATTTGTAAATCTGGTTTCATCAAATTTAAGAATGAAAGCATACAGAACAGACTCAGAAATGCAGACATATCAATCATGGAAATGCAAGTGACCAAAAAAGAACATGTACTCAATAGCTGCTTTAAAATACATGTGAAGGGAATGGCACTGCTGTTGCATGTGTGCCTGGCTGCCCATGAGACATACCTGAAAATTGTACTCAATGAAGACACAGCACAAAAGAGAACTGGGGAGCAAATAAAGTCATATTGCTGGGGCAGGAGCCAAAGAAAGAAAAAGGTTTGCTGTTCCTCCTCCTCCTCCCCAGACCGCTAGGTAAAGGAGATGGTTTGTAATCACGAGGGATGGACAGTCAGGGGGGTTTTGGGTGGTGTGTTTTTTCTTTCTTTCTTTCTTTTTTTTTTTTTTTTTTGATTAAAAGACAGAGTGGAAGTACAGAAAGTCATGTATTGTCAGCGAGTCAAAGTAGATTACAAAGGACAGTGAACACAGAAAAAAAAGGCAGCTAAAAAGGTGTTGGTTGCTTTTTTTTTTTTCCCCACTGAAAAGCTTAAGAGGGAGAGGAAAAGTTCCTTTATCTAAAAAGAAAAGAAATGAAAACATTTGCAGTTTCTGGGTCAGCAGAAAGGCTCAGCTGATGGTTGTACATTCTCCATTGCAAGAGATCAAGTTTAGCAGTGACCTCAAGAATTTTCTTCTCTTGACCTTCCAGGCAGGTGTACTGCAATCTGGGAGGGGTTTTACACTGTGCAATCCCACACCACTGGTATGGGAATCCCACAGGTTTCAAGATGAGGTGGAAGCCCTTTAAGGAGATTGTTTGCTTTGCCATTTGCAGATAACCCGTACAAGGCTGCTGGACTGATAGTGCTGACTTTAAATACTGCGAAGATGAACAATTTGGGTTCTTGAGTGAGAACAAAGTGAGAAACAGCTCACAGCCTCATTCCCCTGAATTTCTTGGGTTTTATGAGTAGTGTTGGTTATAACTGACTAATATAGCAGAGATTGCTCTGCCAACAACAGACTCCTCTGATCATGCAAGCCTCCCAAGTAATCCTCACTGTAGCTGTATAGCAGAGGAAAGATGTGATTTATTCTGCACTGCAAGGAAGTTGTGACTTTCTGTTCTGCTATATCTAGCTTCAGTTGGTCAGCAGATTAAAAGGCTAAATCTGGGCTGTGTGAAGGTCAGAAAAACATGCTACCATGCTTGAGTTTAAACTGGGTGGTAAGATACCAAAATAGCTATTGAAATCAAAATAATATGTACTGAGCAATATAAAGCTCTACTAATATAGACACTTCTGGGAAACTTCATCTTTGTAGCTATTCTGCTGGCCTCCTCAGACCCTAATATTGCAGCAGTAGAGTGGAGTGAAATAATTATAACACCTGCTGGGGCTGGAAAACTAGTTTTAACAGACTATTTCTTTTCGCTTGCTAGGTTTAAGATGGACTACATCTTTCACCAGATCAGACAGGTGTACTAAGCTCTGTTTTATGAGGAGGTTTATGAAAATAAAACAAAACCCAAACAATCCCTACCACTTCAGTAAATACTTATATAAAGCAGAAAGTGGCCCCAAAAAAGTCAGCATGGAAATTATTTTTTTTATATTGACTGCAAAGGCCAAACAGAGTCCAGGGTGGGTGGTTAATACCACTCACTGTGCTGAGCATCAACCATTTTGCTTTAATGTACAGCTTGTGTTCAGTATCAGACTTCTAATCCTTTTTCACACTTACCTTCTTGTCAGGATCCTAACTGAAAGGCATCACTTTGTTTAGCATTTGAAACTCATCTGTCGTGACTTGCTAAACCTTCTTATCCAGATTCAATGCCAGAACAGAATATTTTGACAACTCCTAAGTTTTGTTCTACTACATCAACAGGAAAATAAACTTTTCATGCTTTCTTTTGCTGTTTTGGATACTATAGTGGAGAGCTAAATTACTTCAACATAAATGTTCTTGAACCAGATTACGTAGTGAATCTCCAGTTGCTTGGTTGGTAGGCTGGGGTTTTTTACCCCTCCAAATACCAGAGTATAGTTGGCTGAGAGAGACTGTCTTTGCATGCTACAGATACATACCAGTCAATGACAGCTACCAAGCAATGGCAAGGGGCACTCCACTAGATTTACACCCTAGGCACGGGCAACCACTGGGCAGCTATATGAAGTTCTAGAAAGTAGAAATCTCCTTTTAAAACAGTTTGGGTTTTCTCCTGCAAAACAGAAATATTTATTACCATTACAGTTGCTGTCAGTGAGGTTTTTTCTGGTCTGGTTTCTGTCCAGACTCTTTAGAGCTCTCAGTAGTATAGGGTTAGCATTGCAAGGATAATTGGACATGGTTAGCCTACGTTTTATGTCCACTCATATGGGAACATAAGGACCAGAATGTATAAGCAGAGCAATACTGAATGCTGGTACTGCTAGGAAAACATGTGTTGTGTACATGTGCCTCACAGACTCATACAATAGGATACACATGGAGTACATCATCTTGAAGCATCAGAGCTATTGTAGGATAAGTAATTGCTTCATCTTAAGCTGCATCCAGATGCATAGCCCGCAGTCTTGGCCAGGAGTTCAGTCTCTCACCACAGCCTGGTGAGGAGAATAAAATCTTTGCAGTGTAAATGTTGCCACATTTAGCCATGTTTTTCTCACTTGAAACAAGATGGCTTTAATCTGTTTGGCATGTGACTGCAGTCTGAGATCATTTAGAATTGCAGACTAATACAGAATGTCACAACTCACTCGCTATGTCATTCTGCAGTGAGATCTTATTACACTGGTGCTCAGGTTCTGCTGTGGTTGCCATAACTTTTTGAGTAAAGTTGTTGGTCTTTACTTCCCTGCACTAAGTTGTTGCTATTAGGAGTAGTGGAAGTGGTAGCTTAGAAGTACTGCTCATGAAAGGGCTGCGGTTCTGTAATTCAGCTCCTTTCTCTGAGGAGAGAAAGGGGGAAAAGCCCTGAGACTGTTGTTATAAACATACAGACAGGCCTATTTACTCCTGTTTGTTTCTCATGGCATCCTGTGAGGTATGCAGTCTTTCTGTTTTGCACCATCCTAACAGTGTGGTTGTTACCTATATATGATCAGTGATGACAGTGGAATTATCTGTACTGCTTCCTAGTGAGTCGTCTTTGCCTAGGGTGTGCTCTGTTGCTCTGCCTTAAGACGTGTCCTTTTCCCTTCTTTCCCCTGTCTGTAGGAGTTCCAGGATGAGCTGCATTTAGCTAGCGTTTTTCCTGAAACTACAAAATCTTGCCAACTTTAACAAAAACACAGCTCTGTGGTTTAAAAAAAAAAAAAAAAAAAAAAGTAGGTTTTACAAAGGAGAAATACTACATAGCAGTGTGTGGGGGGATTATGAATACTGCTTGGAAACACTGTAAAAAAAGTGCGCATTTTTCTCCTCTTCTGAAATTTGAAACAAATGGCAGCCTGTCAGGGGACACAGGTGGCAGATGTTGGCTGTGCTCAAAGGTGAAAGAAATCTTTCCGTCTAGTGTCTAAAGAATGGGCATATAGTCTCACAGAGGAAGAATTTACCTTCTCAATACATTACCAGTACCGTTCAACTGAGATTAAGCAGTTTTCTTGGAAGTGTTATATTCTTACAGAAAAAAAACCTAGTCCCTCAAACTTTTGATAGATGTAATGACTTGCCTTTCTGTAGGAACACCAAAACAGGTAAAGAGGAAGTAGAAACATCTCTCCAGGCCTCCTGTGCGCTGCAGACACACAGAGTAGGTGTTCTTTCAAAGCTCCATAAGGTTGACAGGAAAGAGGGTAGGAATCAAGGTTCAAGCCCAATTACTTCATGGGGTTTTTGATCCACGTGTTACGTTGCATTTATCATCAGCAGTTTTCATATTTTTTTGATCCTTGTGCCCTTAGATAATCTGTATATGCTCTATGCCTCTTCCCATTTCTCTTTCTGCAGTTTAATTTGAACAGAAGTATATAAGCAAGCACAAGATGCATGCCAGCACTAACTGTGCAAAGAAATGGATAGTTTATCCTGATAGATGTATTTGTTTACTAGAAACCTGCTGCTTTATTGATATTTATTTTTCCATAATAGGGTCAATGCATCTTCTCCTCCTGATGGAGAATTAGATATTATTAATTGTCATTCACCTGAAACATAGTTTTGACATAAATTATATTTAATGCTAATTGAATTATAAAATTTTAGCTTATCATATTGAACATTTATGATCAGTGATACATATCCTGTTTATACAGAATTAAGGAAGTGTTATTAAATGCTTGATCACCTTTGATGTGTTATCAATTATATCCTTAATTTTTATTATCTGTCAAGATGGGCTTTATGAGTAAGAGGTAGAGTTGAGAGGTTATGTTTCTGAGTTATTTAAACTTGCATATATTCAGTATTGTTTGGAAAATTGATCTGTGATTCTGCATTTGTTCCAAAACAATTTATCCAAACAGATTAAGGAGAGAAGTAGTGGCTGGTTTAATAATGAAAACTGGAGTTTTTAAAAAATCCCTTAATTGAGAATAAATGTTTCCAGAGTATTTGCTATGAAAACAGTGAATATAAATGACACATCGTGTACAGCTTGAGATATTTTCACATTTATGAATCTGAGGAAAACACGAAGAGTAGACTCAGATCAAAAGCAACAGGCAGGAGCCCAGGTTTTTGACTTCCATATTTTCAAAAGAGATGCAGCTGGCAATGTTTGTGCATGCTGTCTGATCATTTATGCTAGTAAAGAAGAGACTGGCAAGATCAAAAGCTGAAGAGTAAAGTCCACCTAAGCTCTGTTAAGACCACCTGTCCGAAAGCCAGGGTTCACTGAGGACTGAAAGATAAGCAATTTCATCTTTCTGTCTTTATCTGAGGAAACTCCTCAGGAACCTTAGATGATCCTTCAGTCTGGAATTGCTCCTTTTAAAATGAAAATTAAATTCTTACTGAAATTTGACCATAATGAAATTAAGAGATGGCTCCTGTCCACTGCCTTATGCTGGTCTAACCGGAGAAAACAGGGAGATGACTTAATTAATATTGCTGTGAGGCAAAATGTGTGTGTTGGAATATTACCCCATGGTGAAGGCTCAGCAGGCAGGTGAGCTGCTGCGTAGCTACTGCCGTTTGTCAGTGCTCCTTCCTTAGCAAGGAGCTGGTGTTCAGACCAAGTCACTGTCTCTGTTGTATGACAGTGAAGCAGCATCCTTCCCTGGGAGTATACATCCCTGTGTTGTGGATTTGGCCCACCCATTCTTTACACTGAGAAAATGTCTGCAGTTGTGGTTTGAAAAAAAACCAACCCACTGAAATAGAGCGTAGAACACCTCTGATTCACAGAGCTGTTTTGTAGTTGTTGCAAAATGTTAGTTTTGAAGCCATTGCACAGTATTGTCAATCCAGACAATTCATGCTTGTGAAGAATACTGACGTTATTAAATGGTTCACTAAAACTCTTGACACTATAAGGCAAGGCAACACTATTGTTTCAGTCTGTGCTTAATGATAATTGAATTATTAATCTTGAACCTGCCATACTGAACATTTAAAATCATCATGTTTCTCCAGAATTAAAGCAAGTGAAAGAGAGAGAAACTATTAAATGCTTGGTCACTTTCAATAAATAGTATTATCAATTATATTCAGCAATTATTATTATCTGTCAAGATCAGCTTTACGAATATGGAGCCTTCATGGTGTTAATATGCATATGCATATTAAAATATATGAAAAGTTGCAATGCATGACCAGTAGCTGATTTTCAATATTTACAATTCAAATATTTCCATAACTGTGTGGCTCATACAAAGAGTTAACTGTCAGAAGGAAAATAACGTTTTGGAACCAGTAGGCCTTAGAAAGAATTTACTGCTAATGGTGTTTTAAAATGGCCACATGGACTCCTGTATGTTCATATTAAAACATTCAGTTCTTGCTGAAACATAATTTCTTTTGCCAGATGACATTAGCAGAGTCCAACTAATACAGTGATGAAGATGATCTCTCTAAAACATCTAATGTGATCAGTTGCAGTGCAGCTACCCAGTCATTTCCAACAGTGGTTTTGGTCACATTCTGTAAAACTCAGGTCACCTTGACCATATGAAACCAAAATACTCCTTATCTGGAGAAATACAATACAATTAAATTCATTAAATGGATGAGTGACTAGGGATTATATACAATGATTCTGCTAACTTTGTTTCCCCCTAACCTGAACCATGTTTCACTTCTCTAACACTATGTTCCAGGCATGCCTTTTTGAAATAGTATTTGTAAATATTAAGTCAATAAAAACATTATATAAGAACTTTCTCATGTGTAGTTAAGTTTTACTACATCCAATTCAAATGTTCTGTTGCAGCGGTCTCTTATGCAAATACACTTATACATTATGCTTAATGAACATTACCATTTTCCTCCACTGCTCTTAGAACATACACACCTAAAGAAAATCATTGTGGCCTTCTGTTTAGTCCTGTTAATTGTTTACTCATCAATAAATTTCTTATCTTTTAAGGAATTACTCCAAACAAAAATAAATTAAATATTATTTAGAAATAATTACCATAATTTTGTTCAAGGGCACTGAACACAAATGCCAAAGCTGAAATGTAGTTATCAGAGATTAGGAGCTTCGAAAGAAGGTACTGTCATGTCCCATTTTTTTAGGTCTAGATTTCGTTGGGCTGGAGATACTAAGTTGAAACTTCAATAACACAACAGTTTGCTGCCAAGGTTCCTGCTTTGCATACACACTTCTCCAGGGAAGGACTAAAAAATTGGGTCTTTGGGCGGGGCCGGGGGGTGGGTGGGTGGGGAGGGGAGAGGTTATTTATGTTTTCCAGTCTACCCTTTCATTAAGTATGAAAGATTGCTTAGGTGATAGCCAAGAGAAAACACACCTTCTTTTTGACTGCTACAGCCACTGGATGAGAGTTCTATAAAGAATTTAACTTCCCACTCAAAGAGAAGGGAAAAAAAAAACCCCAAACCAAAAGAAAAACATACTTGCTGGCACTTCTGATATTTTGTGGGACATGTCATTTTAGCAAAAATAAAACCAAAACCCAGGGTTTCTTTTGGCAAAAAAACCCCCACCACCTGGTCGAGTAGAGTCCAGCTTCAGTTGTCATACTGCATTATAAGTTATTAATAAGCATAAGCTCTGTGTGTGTGCTCGTATTTTGGAAACGTTTTGTTTGGTTACATCAGTACAGGAGACCCAAGATACCCCAGCGTGCTGTTAGAACTGAATTTGTTCATGCCTGTGATGTACAGCATCAATTAAAGTACTGCACTGCATTGGGAAAGAGCTTTTTAAGAATTTAACAATCACTTTTGTCTAATTTTGTGATATGCTATCAATGCTGCAGGAACTCATAGGAGCTAAATGGACACCTCTATAACAGCAAGATATGCAACCCATTTTTTTTCTTGTTTTGCTTATGAATCTGTGAACAGCTCTGGTTCTGAGTTTGATTTTTGTCTTCCCTTGTACTTTAAGGCGATGAGTTCTTTTGCCATATGATTGAATTGTCAGATAGCTCTAGTGTTTCAATAGTTTTCCATTTTTTAATTTACCTTTTCCTTTGTTTTCAACTATCATTTTTCCTTATCATGGCTGTATCTCAGTTACCAAAGAAACTAAGGAAAGGCAAACCATTCTATTCTCTCCTTTTTACCCCACTGGTAACATTCTCCTTCAATAACCCCTATATACTGAGGAAAAAACAAATTTTGTTAAACGTGTACTTTGCAGGCCACCTTTCACTTTATGAACTGATCACCTGCTGGTTTAGCAAGAGGAGCTCGTACTTCAGAAGTAACAGCCTCATAGGGAGATGCATTAAGTCCTTACATTCTGCCATACTCAAACTAGTCTAGCATTGGTAACCGCACTTTATGATTACCTTGTCTATCTCATGACATTTCATGTCAGATCTGAAAGTACAGCTATTGTAAGTTTCTTGCTCACTGGCATTAACTTCAGAACTGAAGACGACAGACTGTGTAACCACTTATGTATTTTGGAGCTCTCGTTACACCAGGTTTCTGCCCGTGCACAGGAGCAGTTCATTTTCCTTAGCGGCACAAGACACATCTTTAATATTCCTGAGTGATTACGGCTAGTGAGATAAGACACAAAAGACTGTTTTAAAGTGACATTGTCAAGTGCATTTTAGTACATTAAAAATATGTTCATGGAAGGACATGTACATAAAAGAATGAAAAGACAAAGTCAGAAGCAATCAATTATAAAGATTATGAAAAATCTCAAGCACATGCTGTATTTCAAATAACCTATCAAGTATTTGAAAACTTAATTCATAGTCAACAATAATAGACCATGATGTGTAGAATACACAGAACCCTGCGTATTATACAGGTAAATAAATGAGGGGCTTTGACTGTTATGGTAAGGGAAGATAGTGGTTAATATTTCTTGTGAAGCTGCCTAGAAATAGTTCACTCCAACTGGAAAATGGAAGAGACAGACATAAAAAAAAAAAAAATAATAATATATTAAAAAGGATTATGCCTTTCTGTAATCCTATTTAAATATTGCTTGAATAATCTGCACATTTACATATCATTTAGCATGAAAAGTGCTTTGAATTTCATTTAACCCCCGATCTATTTTAGAGTTCGGTACTCAGAACCCAAAAGCATTTGCTATTATTTTTGAGGAATTTGTACTACTCATTAGAAAGAGGGCTTTTTTTTCACCTAGAGTTTTGAATTTGTTTGTTATCCATTATAGTTTTAAAATAGTTTTGTGAACATTGAATGTTAAGCAATGTTTATGAATTGTTTGCAGCAAGTAGATTATTGATTATTGTGCACTCTCAATCTGCTTTTGAAGTGTTTGATAGGTCAACCAAGAGCACAGAGTGTGGTGGTTTCCATCTCTAGCAGTGTAAGAAGAGTACTTCAGAAAATTGGTTGGTTATGCTTGCCTGCCTTTTAACAAATACTCGTAAAGTTACAATGATTTATATAACTTCCTGGAAATATTAATGAAAGTGTATATAAAAGTGGCTGGAATATAAAATAATGCTGAATTTTTAAGCTTATATATGAATTCTTTCAATTCAATTATGTATATGTTAAAAAAAGTGTGAGCAGTCAGTAGGAAGACTCCAATGGACATTTGGACAAGGGTCTACTTGTCCAACTGCATTATGTTAACCTTCATAAAAGCTTAATCCACAGACAGAAATTCAATAATATTTTAATATCTGTTGAATACTGCTATTGATTAGTTTTGGGTTCTTTCAGCACTCATTACTCTCCTTCAACTTGGATAGTACCAAAGAGGGAGTCTAACTATTTTAATCTACAGGCAGAGGTTTAAAATCTCTGGTGGACGTCTCGATTTACTGTCAGTATCTTTTTCCATTGGTGTGGTGAAAAATCTGGTTTTGATGATCTTCCTGGCAATTTCTAAATGATTTAAACAGACTCAGGCAACATCCAGTTGCAAAATGTACTTCTATATGAAACAAAAATTAAACGGAGAAGCCAGTAAAGGTTTGTTCATTAGTCACTTTAGACAGAGGTGATCTCGATTTGTTATAGTGCTCATTATAATAATCAATATGGTTATATATTTCCTGAAGCCGTGTAAGTGTAAAAAGGGCATTGAATTGCCATTTAGACAGAAATCCCCCATCTAAACTATACGCATCTATCTTGATTATTTATTTTTTTTATTTCTCCCACTTCCCCCCAACCCCCACCCCGCCCCGCCAACTGGCTTTTCAAAAGATCATCCATCAATTTGCACGCTCAGGCCAGGTTTAATCTAAGGACTAGAGAGCTCTTGACTTAAAAAAAAAGTAAATAAAACACCTTTCTTTTGAAATATAGGTGCCTTGCTCTTCTATTACAGTGCCAGCCACTGGTTATATTGGTTTGTTGGTTTTGGCTCTATAGAAACAAGAATATGAAAAAGTCACAGGTGATTTTTTTTTTCTTTTTTTAACCTTAATTATCCTTCTTATGTTAATCAATCTTGAGACCTCTCATAAGCTTTCTGGCATTGTCTGTGGGTTGTGCTTGATGCAGAATATGGGTAGTTTCTGATGAGTCAGTTCTGTCCAAAAAGCAAACTTAGAAACCCCTCAGCTAAGCAGCACAATTGTAAAGCAACACAGTAATCAAATGTTGGCACGTGTGACTTACAGGTAATTAACACTGCCATAAAATTCCTGCACTGAATATTAAAGGAGAATTTTAAATATTTTAAAGGTGACTAATGAAGCATGGCAAACTTATGTAGGACTGCCAGCTGCTATAAAAGTCTGGCAGGAGCTGTGAGGACTGCTATAATCCACTAACATTTGATATTTCATCTCATCTGATTATACAAATTCTTGCAGCTGTATTTCAGTACAGTAAAATACAATGAATTTGCTTCCATTGCCATTCCAATCAATAATGTCATGGACAATAACATGTTCTCATCAGCTGTTCATCTGATTGTTACTCTTATGTTGCTCCTATTTTAGCTGATTCAATGGGAGAGTTAGCAACATCAACTATAAAGACGTGGCATCTCATTCTTGCAATGACAAAACATTATAGCAGACAATGCAGTGCTGCTCCAGAACGATGACAAGTGGGCCTTAATCATCAACCTCCTCCACGCTCTTACAGAGAGGGAAGAAAAGGAGTTTGAGAGGGCTCTTCTGCCGAGCATACAAAGATGTAACAGTACTCTGTAGTAACTGATGCACCAAGCAAATTTGTGTTGAAAAGGCAGCATGCACTTAACATCGCAGTGATGAAAGTGCCAAGATGTGATGGGCTGTCCATCACTGGCACCAAATTTGGATCTTTTCCTGCAAATGCTCTGGCTTGAACAGGGAGTCCCACAACTTGTGTTATACATTTGAAATCTTTTTAATTTGACACAAGTTCACTGTGAGATATGGGTTGCTGCTTCATTTTGCTAGATTTTTTACCTTTGAGTCATTTCCTTCTGGGGCAGCAAGGTCCGTATTAACACGTAAGGCAGTCTGACTATTTTCTAACCTTTAGTTTATAAGATTTATCTATTAGTTTTCCATTCATTATTTCATACTTTAAATAATTTAAGTATTTAAAAATTTAAATACATTATTTATAATGTATTACATTCTCTGATTTTCCATCACTTTCATCCAACAACTGCTCTTACTGCTGAGACATAGTATCTTCAATTTTATGGCTAATTCTAGCTACATGAAATTTGATGAGTGAAATGCTATTTAAGTAAAATTATTCTCCTATCTTGTCTCTAATGTAACAAAGTTCTACCCTCATGTTTGCCACAGTAGGCACTGTATAGGTGTCTCTGCCAATGCAGCTATCAGCTGTGATCTATAAAGCTCATGGTGATCTTGATATGTTTCAGAAGAACTAAATACTAATATTGAGTAGTTTGAAGTCTGCATTTTTGTATTTTTTTGTTGATATATATTAAAGTTGCATGGGGAGAATCTGATCAGTCTCTTGAATGAAGTACTGCTGTTTATTCACCAGGAGTTCTTCATGGTAGACACTTGCTAAGGAATTTTTGTAAAACAGTGCAGCAACAACTAGGCTTCCAGAGTCCACTGTATTTGTGCTTATGCATTGAAATGCAGTTGAAATTTGGTAGCTACAAACTGAAAGAAATTGTGTATGGTCTCAAAGTAACAAACCAGGGTTTTTTTTCTTGGTCTCAAACTACTGTCGATGTATTTATTAGAGTGTACAGAGATCATAATTTGTCTATCTGCTGTGGATAGACTAGAACATGGGCTTTGCTAAGTTGCTTTGTTAAGGGAGAAACTAGCTACATAGAAAAGGTAATACAGAGAATTGCTTCATGAAAAGATGTTTGGCCCTAAAATCACTGCTGATTGGATAATGAACAAGTGAAATACATGATGCCACAGTTATTCTTCTAATGTAGTATTTGATGGTGCAAATAAGTGGGAGACAAAACTGATATCACCCTCTAAGATTTCCTAACACCTTTTTTTCTTCTTAAATTAAAAAAAAAATCCTCCCTTTTTTTTTTTTTTTGCCCCCACTTGCCACCTCATGACTGATAACAGTCTGAATACATTTTAAACACACTGTATATGAAAATAGAAAATGCTGGCCAGCTGAGACCATGTAGACTGAATTTCAGCCTGAAGTGAATGTGACAGCTGAGTTATTGCAGACAGTGTTGTAATAACAACATTACCACCCTGACTGGATACATACATGGAATATTCTTTACACAGGAACTTATTTGCAATTCAGAAAACTCAGCTTGAACTTTAAGCACCAGTGGAATGGATTACAGCTTCACAGTGATATGCTGGAGCAGGTTTTCAGTGGTTCAGGCAACCTCTTGCTTAACCTGCTTTAAGACTTAAAGGAGGCTGTTTCTGGAGAGGTCACCCCTCTCTTTGATATTATAAAAATCACCCTTGCCCGTGATTATCTGAAGAGATGCTTTTTGCCTTCAGAATGTAGCTCACTGAACTAAATGGAGCAAATGCACTGACTCTCATAAGTTCCTGGGGAAGAAGCCCAAACTACCTTCTAAAAAGTCATCTTTCTCTCTCACGCGTATACTTGCACAGCAGGCAACATACTTCCAATTACACATGTTGAAAAGAGTACTTTATTACGGTAAAAGAATACATTTCCAGAAAATGGACTGAATTTGATAGTCATGCTTCTAATACTGCCATGTGTCCCTTCCCTCCCAACCTCTCTACCACTGGTTGTGAAAGCATATTTCTGTGTGACTGAAAAACTATTATGTCCTTTTTGGTCCTTCACCTCATAGAATAAGGAATTTTAGCACAGGCTAAGAGGGTCATTCGACTGATGCAGAGACCCTTTTGTAACATCCTTAATTGTAGCTAAACTGAGAGAGAGGTTCCTGAATTCAGATGACTTAAAAATGTGTTACACTTCCCTTTCTCTAGAAATATAAGAGCCTTTATCATGTTGAAACACTGTTGGAGAGAATTACGTGGGATTTTCTCTCATCAATAGCGTAGCAACATCTCTCTCTATTTCAAGATCAACGCATATTATTATAGTCATTTGATGCAAAGAGAACTGCTCACTGCTTTGTTTTTTTGATGTTTTTTTTGTTTTGGTTGGTTGGTTGGTTGGTGGGGTTTTTTTAGCAGTCCTTATCGATTTACAGGATTCCGTTCACAAAACTCAGTTCTTTCTATCATGTGGAGGTGTGAAAATGCAACCTCTTTCAACAGTCTGTATACTTTCTTATAAGTAACTTCATTATTGTGGAATCTGTGTGAAACTCACAGTGAAACCTTGAATAGACTCTTGGCATTGAAGTGGATGTTACTTTTGGTTTCATAACTTTGACTGTTATACTTGCTGCATGGGTTACATAGGTCTTACGCTCAAGTTGCATGAAAATCCAAGCTGTTTCTCAATAGAGCAAATGTCGCTCCTTCCAGAGAGGTTGGCAGTATTACATGTTAGAGAGAAAAGTGTTGGACCTTCATATATATATATATACACACAAAAGGCTCTGTGTGGAAATGACCAAACTTTTTTATTTACCATAACCATATTCTTCCTTTTGGAAAATAGGAACAAATATCCAGGGACTGGCATTTAGGTCAGAACTGCCTCCAGGCAGGTCTGACTTGCAAACTGAGCCTGTGCTACTGTCATAAACAGTGCATCGCAGGAAATCACTAGCACTAATGCTGACCAGAACATTTGTGTCTTTCCAATATTTTCAGTACAATTGCTTGAAAGAACTCATGTGGTATTAGAAAAGTTTCCGGTGTACAGTAATTCACTATTAAAAAACACTTGGGTTTTCACTTGGGTGAAAACAATAGGGTTCTCTGTCTATCCACATGTTATTAGGAGCTCTTTGCATAACTGTTTGGGTAGTAACATTGCCTGAACTAAGTAACAATAGTTTCCAGGATAAAATTCTCTGTGGTTAACTATGAAATACAACAGACCAGTTGTTGGGAGAGATTAACGTGAAATGAGCCAGAGGAAGCCAAAATCTCAGACCATTTTGAAATATTGTCTTCCTCTGTTGTCTGCGACAAATGACTTCTTACCTGAACCCAATTTCTAATCGTTTTGAAAACCATGTGACATCACTATAGTATTATCATGTTATACTGACCTTCTTATTCTTTTTTCTTCTCATTGCTGAGAATGACAGTTATGGCTAGAGTTGAAGTCAGCTAGTATTTTCATGTTAATATCCTGTTTGCTAATTAGCTTAGGATTCTCTCTATGGCTCCTCATGATAAATCTTTTAAAAATTGTTTTAACAAAAATAATTGTTTCTGAAAGAAGGAATTAAAGGGAAATGTTCTTGTGTTTAAAACACTGCAGCCTTTTCTGGAGGAGTCTATCCATTTCCATGCTTTTTAACACCACCTGGCAGAATGGTTCACTATATGAAACACATCTTTTGCTGCCCAACTGAAAGACCTTCTAAAGTTGATTGTGCTAAAAGTAAAAAATCCACAGTTTGAAAGTAGCTGAAGGAATTCGAGGTAAATTCCTCAAAGACTTATTCTGTATGGATCACACTGGTCAGTACCAGGCTTCGAGTGTGTGAAAACACTGCAAATTGTAGCAGCTGGGTCCTCACTTCTCAGCAGCTGTTGAGGCACTAGGAACAGTCACTTTAGGTGATGTACGGATGACAGCAGATGATGAAGTTTCTTTGGTTTGATAAGTTACCATTCATCAGATGAACCACTTCAATTCATTGTGTGTTTGTCCTCCTACCACTGCAAATGGAAGGTGACCAGTTATGAAAGTGAAAATCAGCTGAGGAGTTGTAATTTATTAAGGATTGTAATTTAATCACTTATACCCCCAATAGCTGACTGTCTTCCACACTTTCCAGTTCCTTACTGATAGGAAGGAGATTAACTGGGCTGGATACAAAGAAATTGTAAGACTTAAATAGGAAGGGATGGAGCAAAGGTTTAGCTGCTGAGTTTGAGCTGTATGTCGTGATATTTTGAAGGAATGATATATACTCTTAGCTATAAATGATCTATGCGAGGAGTTCCAAATGGGTAGTATGAGATGCCATGCTGCAGCCTCTGCAAAGCATTGTGTGTTTCACAACAGGCATCTAAAATAAATTCCTCTGTGCCTTGTTTTACTAATTATAAAATGGTAGTACTAACTCTCATTTCATCAAGACATTGAGGGAAGACGTAAAGAACTTGGATTCTAGAGTGATGGAAAGAACTAAAATGTTGATGATGAACATAAATTAGTGAGGTCTAGCTAGCCTATAGTCCTAACATGGAACTATAACAATGAAAAGGAAAAAAAAAAAAGTAGAATATCCCCTTTTCTAAAAGAATATAAATTATGCTAAACATGGGGTCAGGAATTCTTAGGAAAACAGTACGTGCTTAGATAATTAAAAGCAGGATTATAATGCTTATACACAAAATAGCTGAATCCAAATTACTTCTGGTGTCTCCTATTTTTGAATGCTTGATTTCCAAAACAATGTCTTGCTAACATACAGTGTTTGCCAGTAGTGTACATAAGGAAAAACAATGTGTACTGAAACATGCAGTATGGGCTTCTTCAGGATTTACAGGAGTGATGTTTTTTATACCACTGCAGTTTTTAATTTATTGTAAAAAGCACCGTGAGTTAAAGCCTTTCTAAGTGACCTTGATGATATGCTGCACCTTTTGAGCCACAAAGCATAATTTAAAGATGTGCAGGTGTTAGGTCAAAAGATTACAATATAATGTAATACTGCACTTAATGGATGAGTCTTGGGGTGTGTTTTATACTACAGCAACTTAGGTAGAAGAAACATTTTTAAAAAATCACTGACCTTAAGTTTGTATCTAACTCATTCTAATAGCAAGCCATTTGTCAGATGTTGTGCTTTTGTTGTGAACATTACAAGAAACAACTGCAAAAAAAACCATTATCTGGTGTTGGTGGAGTTTTTTCAGTTTTTTGTTTTGTTTTTTTTAATTTCAAATGTTGGTTTAGTGTGATCCAGTTCCCTCTTGAATTACCACAGAGGATTTCTCCTGTGGATAAATGGCTATCATCAACTTATGCAATATAGCACCCATTTGTTTCTGAGGTAACACTAAATCATCATCTTATTCTACGCACGTACGTGCTGAACCCAATTTGTATCATTATTCTCCCCCTTTTTTTCCCCTGCTATGGAACAGCTCTCCAACAAAAGGCAGTGGTAAATCCCAGCCAAAATGCAACTTCCCGTCATTAACAAAAGGTGCATTTGGCAAGCTCTGAGCTCATTTCAAATTCTCTTTAATTTATTGGAGTTACACTATGATCACTGCAGAGGTAATACACTTGGGAGCATTAGTGCACAGACAAATTATAATCTCTTGTGCATGCTTTTACTCCAGTTACATGTGACTAGAATTAAATAGCAAATTTCACTACAAATCAATTACTACCTGATTGTATTTTGTAAGTGGTCTTCAGTCAAAAATTATTGATTTTCTTTCTAAATTGTGCTTTTTTACTAATTCAGCCATGGAACTCTATTCAGAGAAAAATAAATGATAAAATTATACATATTGAAAGAAGCATTATTTTAAGACTACTGAAAAGTGGATTAAAGTATTTATCTTGGGATTAGCAGTATAGTGTTCAGGACTCTCATGGGTTTAGTTAAATACTTGATATAACTGATCCATAAATTTAAATTCCCTACTGGTTCTAATAAATCATAACCATAAAAATACACTTTTGAAAATAGTAACCTACTTTGTATCAAAATTATCTCTATTCAAATTGAATGAGAAAAAGCAAATCTAAATACACTTGGGGGACTGTTATGGCTAGAAATATTTGCTAAGTCACAGAATCAGTAAGAATATTATGATTTAAATGATCAACCATAATTAATGAAAACAGCTTTAGGAGACTTAGTATTCGGAATGTATCTAGGAGAACCTATCCTCTTCTCAGGTCCCTAAATAAGTTTCCCTTTTTTCTGTGTAATTCTCCATCGATTTTGAGGGATTCTGTGCATAAATAATTATTTTTTTGGCTGGCCATATGTTCAGAACAAAGCAAAATAATTCTTCTTGAAGTTTTAAGTAATACACTTGAGTAATTCTTTTCTACTTATAGATATTCTGCAGTCAGAATTGTTTGTCAGACAAAGGATATATTTCAAGCTTTTAGTACAGACAAGCCAACTGAGCACATTCAAGTAAGGAGTGTTGCAAATGCAAATGCATGTGCTTAGTAATACAAAGGTTAAATAGTCCCACTGTTTTTTGTGGGAGTATTCACATACTTATGGTTGAGCACATGGGGCACTATCATAAGGACTATGACCAAATTTTTGTTAGGCAAGGAGACCAAGGTTCAGATTCAGTAATAACAAAATACAGAAATCTGTGCTACAAGATGTTGCTCCCCATGTGGTAGGAGTTATGTAGGCACAGAATTCAGATCTGCGTTCTTTGGTGCCATTTAAACTGGAAAGCAGGAACTTCTGTCTTTTTAACCATCTCAGAGTAAAACCACAGGAGGTGGGAAGGCAGAGAATTAAGAACTTCAAACCTGAGCCAAAAAATTAGGCATTAAGGACTTTGTTGTGTCCCTGTCTTAATTAATTTAGTACCAAAATACATTTAAGTATGGAAAGCTTAAATACATCCTGTGCAAAAAGTCATTACTGGATAACATAACTAGTTATTCCCTGTGGTGGGCTGACCCTGGCTGGATATCAGGTGCCCATCAAAGCTGCTCTGTCTCTCCCCTACTCAACTGGATGGGGAGTGGTGGGGTGGGGTTGTGGGGTGGAGAAAATATAATGAAAGTCTCAGGGGTTGAGATAAGGACAGGGAGAGATCACTCACCAATTACCACTGTGAGCAAAACGGACTCGCTTGGGGAGAATTAATTTAATTTATGACCAATCAAATCTGAGTAGGATAATGAGAAAGAAAACCAAATCTCAAGAACACCTTTCCCCCACCCCTCCCTTCTTCCCAGGCTTAGCTCTGCTCCCAGTTTTCTCTGCCTCCTCCCCCACAGCAGCACAGAAGGACATGCAATGGGAGTTGCAGGTGGTTCATCACACCTTGTCTCTGCTGCTCCATCCTCTGCAGGGGGAGGACTCCTCACACTCTTCCCCTGCTCCAGCGTGGGTCTCTTCCATGGAAAACAGTTCACAATTTTCTCCAATGTGGGTCCCTCCTACGGGGTGCAGTCCTTCAGGATCTGACTGCTCCAGCATTAGTCTCCCGTGGGGTCACAAACCCTGCCAGCAAACCTGCTCCAGCCTGGGCATCTCTGTCTCTACAGGTCCTGCCAGGAGCCTGCTCCAGTGTGGGCTTTCCATGGGTCACAACCTCCTTCGAGCACCCACCTAATATGGTGTGGGGTCCCCCCCGGGCTGCAGGTGGGGATCTGCCCCACCGTGACCCTCCGAGGGGCACAGCCCGCCTCGCTGGGGGCTTCACCGCGGGCTGGGGGGAATCTGCTGCGGCGCCTGGAGCCCCCCCTGCCCCTCCTGCCCTCACCTGGTGCCTGCAGGGCTGTTGCTCTCGCACAGCCTCACTCCTCTCTCCCACTGCAGTTGCTGTTGCACAGCAGCTCTTCCCCCTGCTTAAATATGCTGTCGCAGAGGCGCTGCCACTGTGTCTCATGGGCTCGGCCTTGGCCAGTGGTGGGTCCGTCTGGCTGGCATCGGCTCCATCGGTTTTGGGGGAAGCTTCTGGCAGCTTCTCACAGAAGCCACCCCTACAGCACACCACCACCACCACCTACCCGCCCCCCTCCCCCCCCCGCAAACCTTGCCCTGCCAAACCCACTACATTCCCACAGTGCACTTTCATATTGTGTCAAGATATGTAGATGTGACCCTTAAAGGGATAGATGCTTCTCTAAAAGTTTATGGTTGAATGATGTCAATTATCAGTGGGACTGTTAACTCCCATGAGACCAGACTGGTAGGCCTATAGAGAGAGCATAGTCTGCGGCACTGCTGCAGTAATTAGAAACAGCTGACAAGGTTAGACTACACAGGCAGTCTGTCATTGCTGTGCAAGCACCAATAGAATAGCTAACTAGGCTGGGGGACAAAGCATACCTGAAGGGTATTTAAGGGATTGCTAGAGGAGGAACAATTGCAACATCTATTTGCTTCTTGTCTGTTCAAAACAATACTGGAAAACAGCCTTTGAAGAAGACTGTAAGCTTTTCCTGTTAGACCACTAGTCAATGCAAGCAGACACTTTAAAAGGTGGAGCTGGTAAAGATGATAATAGGAAAAAAAATATAATTGATCTTGAATGAAGCAATGAAAAACAGTCTATTCCTGATGTAGCAGCAAAGAATATGAACTTACTGCAAAAACATAAAACACTTCCAGACCTTGCCTGGAATTCTTGACATTCATATTTATTTATGCAAACTACATTAATTTAAATTCTTTGCAGACAGGGCACATGAAAATTTTTGGAATTAAGTTTACTTTTGCAAGTGAATGAATTTACTGTTCAATATTAACATATAAATTTACTGGCCTTCACTGATGGCTAGGAGAGTGGGAATGTCATTATTATTGGGAGAGATACTCTAAGCACAGAGAACTTGTATGTGTTAAAGTTTTTCAGTAACTGAAGATGGTTGCATGCTTTATTTTACATAGGAGTATGCTGTTGGTCTCTGGAACTGCTATGGCATCTGCTAAATTTTCCATTTCTCCTTTTCTTTTTATAAGCAGGAGTATAAAATATGCCACCTTTGACATGCTTTAAATTTAAATTCATCAGATAGAAGCATGTAGACATATGACGAGTGGATCTGAATTCAGACAATGCTATACTCAGGTTTTGAGCATGGATATTATTTTTTTTCCTTCTCCCAAATGCAGCTGGGAGATTAATTTCTTGTTTGCCCAAAATGTAAGAAAGCCTGCAAAAGGAATATCCTTTGCTTCAGTACTCCCTCGTTTTGTTGTAAGTCTGGTCCTCCCTGCTGGAAGTAATTGGAGGAATCAAGGACCTTCCATCTCTATCCTATCTTTAATTCAAATGGATTTGAGGACTTTAAAGGAAATGGGACTAAGGTATTAAGTGAAGAGAAATTAGCTGAAGAGGGGCCTAGATAAATCTAAGGCAGATTTTCAGGATGAGAGACCAAGCTTTTTCCTCTCTGGTTCTGCTGATTGTGGTCAGTGTTACACTGTTAGTTTCAGACTTCCTGAGGAAGAAGTTACTGCCTTGGAAACCGGTGAACTGTGTGGGAAGTAGGGGGATCATGGCATAACTTTGTCAACAAATGGAATTCAGTAGAAGTTTCAGGATCTTGGTTGGCACACGAAGTATTTCTGTTCCCTCAGTCATGCAGTGCTGGGCTGGCCTTAAACAGCTCTTCAGGCACCCATTTCTCTTCAGTGGGGTCAACACTTGAGGACTGGTACAAGGATCAAAAGCATGTAATGCCATGATCAGTGAAGCCTGTCATGACTGGCAGGGTGGTGCTGAAAGAGGGAGGGATTAATGACTTCCTCGTCCAAGTTTCTGAATTATGGTGGTCCTCCTTCCCCTACTCTGTGCAGCATCCCTCCCACTGCTCTCAACACCTCTGTCTCTGGGGAAAAAATGGTAAAGTGTTTGTACAAGAACTAGAAAACAAGTACCAGCATTTTCTTAGCAAGAGATATGATCATGCATGGATTCCTGAAAAAAATGCCAACATACAAAAAAGGGCAGAATTTTCTTCCTTATTTTCTATTGCTGTAAAAATTCTTTCAAGATCCTCTGTGCTGAGTAAGTCTTATGGATAACAACATGTGTGTTCCCAGCTGTTTGCTGCTGCTCTGCTGTAGTTTGGGGAGAAGTGGTTTGTGTCATAGATATTGACAATATCAATCACAGGGCTGTCACGAAATTAAGAAGGGCCATCACGAGGAGAAAGATCCATGAGTGTTTATGTTCATTCTGCTTCTCCATATTTCATTGTCAAGAAGTGGTTGGCTGGAATTCTTATGCTGCTTGAAAAAAACACTGGAAATTCTCTCTTTTGCTTTGGGTATGACCAGAGAAAGTGACAGTAATGCTTTCTGCTACAGATATTGATCAGAGTGGACATTAGTGCTCATTAAAAGGAACTGTTCAGTATGAAAAACAGAGCTTGGAAAAAAAAATTGCCTAGGGGTAGATCTCTTAATGGACTAATTCCCACAGACTCACACCCACAGGCACTGCCTTTTTCGTAGTGCTCATCCCAGCTTTATTGCTGTGCAGAAAGCCCACAGCAAGGATGGGACAAGTTCTCTCTTGCCTGTAGCTTTGCTAAAAGAAAGGCATCATTTGAGAGAGCTATATGAGCTGAGTGAACCCTACAAATGAATATTGAGCATAGGTAGGCAATCATGGGCTTTCAGCAATGACTGTTTAATGTAAAAATGGTGATCACTGGATTCAATCCATGCATGTGTTGAATGTGACCTTACATATAATGATATTTTATGCATCAGTGCATAGCCCCAGTGTAATTTGCAATTTGTGTGTACTTGAAAATCCCAGTGTGTGTGAGGCTGTGCGTTGTATAAAACCATGTACACATGAACAGTTACGTCTGTGAATACGATGAAGAAACGTGAAAATACAGTCTAGACAGCTAGAAAAATTGATTTAACCTGTCTTCTGATGATCAAGCAGAGGCCTATTCAAATCTAGAATTTTGAATAGATTATTAAATTTGATCCATCTAAAGAAAAGAATTCATAAAACCTAGAAATTCCTGGGCTCCCCGTGTTCTCATCCCAAAATGCTTTTCTCTCACAGGCATCCAGAGAGATCCAAAGGTGTTTAGATACATCTTTTCTCATTCTTCCTCTTTACAAGTATTAGGATATCTAACAGAGAAACCAAAATGTTTCAGCTCAGTTAGCAAATGCATACAAAGCGTAAAGTCAGCACTGTTTTTTTCACATTTCTTGATGGTATTCATTGCCATAATATTTATGTCTCATGTGTTACCACAGAATCCTCAAAACTTGTCTGCACGAAAAGAAAATACACTTACCAAGGCTTCACAGAGATGTAAAATTAATGTATCCCTAAATATAATGCAGAACATCTATGCTAAGTTGGGAAAAAAAGCTGTCTCTTCTGAGAACTACTCTTGTATCTTGTATAAAGATCTGGTTTTCCATTCCACAGTATGTGAATGTAAATGTAAAGGAAGCTTGACACTGAAAGTGGATCAGACAAAGTATTAAATCCTAATTACAGTCTTGACCCACCCCATCTGTGGTGTTTGGGTTTTTGTGTGTGTGTGTGGTTTGTTATCATGACTCTGAATCATTACAATTCATTGCTGATACACATACTTGTTTCTAATGAGCTTAATCATTGAGGTTTTGTTGTTCACTAACTTAATACTAGCACTGTCCCTCTGTGGCCATGGACAGGATACGTCACTTTTTTCAAAGTCAGGTTTGTAGAACTATTCTGACTTCTGTCACTTTTCACAACTCTAGAAGGACATAAAATATTTTAAAAGGTGTAATTCCAGTGGTGGTATGGTGCAGCGCAAGTCTGTAAGATGGGTCTTGAAAACCAAGGCATTGTTACAGTATATCATTATCTGGACATTTGTCATAGAACAGGTTTTCATAATAAGCTTCAAAGAGGGTGGAAGCCCAGATCTAAGCTTCAGGTTTTTCAGAAGTACTTCTATAACAGGAGCTTTATATTCTCTGCACTTTGACCAGTAATCTCCACACGACCATTAAGGTTGAAATAAAGCTGGTTTCTCTATCTGACAATGTAAGTTGAAACTAAAAAGACTGAATTTTAAATCTTTTATTCTATTTTATGTCATTTGAATCCCTATTGCTTCCCTGAATTTCCCTTAATCTATCCGTTACAATGTACTGAAATTAGAGGTGGGGCATAATTATCTGTGAAACACTGAATCCCTTTCAGTAGCTTTATTAAAGATAAAAGGATATCAAACCTGAAACAGGTTAAGGAGATCATGGAGAATGCTGGACCAGCAAACCACTTTTGTAGTTTGGTTTCCAAATGAAATGTCATTAAAATAGCCTTGTTCGCAGCATTACAACGTGAACCAGGTTCGTGGTTGTTCCCAGAATGCAGGCTGAATGAAGAGTCTATTCATAATGTAGTTAACCCCTGGATTTCATGAGTTTACAAGTTTTTGAGATTCAGCCATGGTGCGTCTAGGAGCTTTAACTCCAACTCTTGAATACGTTATATTTCCAGGCAATCTGAGGAAATGACAGACAGTACTTTTCACTTAATTATCTCACAGATGTGTATATAAATTGCCACATTTTTAAAGCATTAAACAGGCAAAAAGATGAGAAATTTTTATGTCTCGTTCAATTTTTGTGACTTAATTTTGTTAGAGGTAGCCGGAAAGCTTTTTGCATGTTTTACGTAAAATTCATAGCTATCTCTGCCATCAAGTTTTTGTGTGTGTTTGTTGATGCAAGTAGGGAGGTGACTAGAGTCTAAATTAGTATCTTTCTCATTTATTTATTCTCTAGCCATTTTCTCATTTTTTTTCAGGAAAGGATACCTTCCTCTAGTTATTGTATAAGTGCAGGGAAGTGACTTTGGGGCACAGACAAGTCCTATTGCAGGTGCCGGCTCTCTCATTCTTCCTGTCTTTGGAGACTATATCCCTCAGTTCTAAAAATCTTAACCAAAAGGTATTGCAGAGATGTAATTATATGACATTTTTACCGTCTACTATTAGATCTTTCATCTATCACGTTTATTTGCAGTCTGGGGTTTCACATTTTTTTTCCTAGAGAATACTGTAAGTAGCTTTAGAAGTACGCAACTACAGTGTCAGGTGGTCTTGCAACCAAGAGGTCAGACAAGTAAACTGACATAGCATTTTTAAATGTGCTGCTTTGTCAAGACGGCTGACAGTTCTCCTGCTATGTACATAAAATCGCATATTGCTATGAATGCTAACTTGGTTGTCAGGAGCAGTTTCGCCATTCTTTTTAGCCTGTGTCATGTAAGATTCCTTTAAGCAACTAAAAAACCAGCTATAATCCATTTGATTTTCTGTCTTCCCACGAGGAAAACTTTTGACAGATGATAAATAGCAACTGCTGACAATCATCAATGTGAAGCTATCATGCTTTTACATTAAATACAAAAACAGAGTTGTAATGTCACTAGGGATAAGACTTTTGACACATAAGAGACAAATATATAATCCTCAGAACTAAATCACTATTGGGATCTAAGGAAGCGGCAACAAAGCACAGCTGCTTTTAGAATCTCACAAAGTCAAACTGAAGCTAACTTTGATATCTGGAATCGTATGCATGTTCCAATCCAGAATATCTTGCTGTTGAGCCATAAGCTGCTGTTCTACATGCAAACATCAGTGGATGTATGTGCACAAAGTAGAAAGACACTTTGCAGTGCTGTCTTGTTTAATTAGGGCCAAAAAGGGACCAACATCAGAATAAAGAATGGTGCTTTCTGAGCTAGTGCTAAAGTAAAGTGCCAGCTCTTTTGACGGTAAAAAGCTAGTCATGCTACTCATATTTAAGTATTTTATTCTATGCAACTTATTTCATGCAACTATTTTACCCATTTACTCATCCAAGGAGAATTGTTAAAAATATAAGTAGTAACTTAAAGTACATTGTGTTGGCTGGAAGTTTTAGCAATAAAATCTGAATTAGACTTTTGTCTGACTGAGTATTTCTAAAATTTTTCATCTTCCTAGATGGGAAAGTACCGTCAATGTAGTGGTACTTTTAGCCTAGTATTTCTCCTAATGAAAATCATGAAGTGATATTTTACAGCAATTTTGAAAACAGAAGTAGTTAATATATAATGTTGTTCTTATAATAGGCATTTGAGTCTGCATTTGTTTCTAGTTTATACTGTACAGTTTCTGTTCCATTCTCCTTCTTTAATATGGAAAAAGAAATCGGTTTAGAGAGAAAATAGAAAGTCCCATGTTAAAAAGAGGTACAATATGAATCCTGTAGTATGAGCATAAAGCAAGGAACAGGTCAGTTGAATCAAACCAAATTCACATTGAAGTGCTGGTCTAATTGAAACACACAGACTGAGGAAGTTCTGTGATAATCTGATATTTTTTTTTAAGGGAAAAAAATGCTGATGCTATACTTCTAATTATTCTATTTCACTTTCATTAACACAACTTTTTATTGTGATTTGACAGTACAGAAGGATTAGAAAGAGTACCGTGTTTATACTAAAGTACCTTTACATGACGTGAAAAATGCTTTCCAATTACATTTTTGTAAAATGAAAGTCAATAGACAGCACTTTTATGCATATACCCTTTAACACAATAATTTTCCTCTTCCTCCTTTTTAGCATTCTCTGGCTGGGATCACCACAATTTTCTTGGGGCTTATTTAGCAGGCAAGCTGTGTGACTGAGCTGGGGATATCGTTGAGGCTGAGATTGAGGTTGGAATGTTTTCACCAATGTGAGATGCCTCAAAACTTCATAAGCCTCGCTTGCCTAGAGGAGCACGTTCTTGTAATAGCTGTAAGGGGAAATCTGTCTTTATTCCCGTCCACAGGGTTCTAAGCCATAACTGCTGTCTTATGCTGTGAGAAAACTTATCATAATGTGGAATTTCTCACTTAGCCATCCTGACTAACACAAAGGAATCTTTACTAGCTGATCTACATCTGTTTACCAAGAATCGGTGCTGTCCTGAATTATCTGTATAATGATCCCTGTTTCCTATCCAGGGACAGGAGTTGAGTGAGTTGCACAAACCCTAAATGCAAGATTTTCTGCATTGAATTCAGTGACCTATTTTGTGTGCATATTAATATTGCGAGATTGCAATACCCTTTTTACTTTTGGTATCTGGGAATGCAAATGGTCTGTATATTCACTTCAGAAATGTATTTATATCTATGACTTCCTAGGTGTTTTAACTGGAAATGTTTACGTTAAGCCAATAGGAAAGGAAGTTTAGGGAGATAGTAGTCAATACTATTTGTATCTGTTAGATAAAAATTGCTGTATTAGTGTTCCATCACATCTTAATGTGACAAGCTTCAAGTTAAGACAAGAAGGAATCTATGGAATGGATAATTTAAGCAGAAGTACCCAAGTGTAACAGACAGCAGAGAAACTGCATTTCCCGCTTGTGAAGTCTCAGAGGAGGAGTAGGGTTTTTTTAATATAATGAACAGAACATCCACCACCAAATGTACTCTTTCATCCTTCTGGGACACTGGCCATTCACTTTTAAAGAGGCCTTGGGACCCTTATAGCGTGTTCTTCAAGATATCCTTTTCCTCTCATAGTATCTGTCTTGCAGATCTTACAAAATCAAACTTTGAAATCTAGTTTTGGAAGGAAGTGCATGGAGAATGATACATAATGAAAATTCATTCTGCCATTTAGGAATTGCTCAAAATGGTTGGAACCATGGAGATTTAGAGCAATGTAATGAATAGCTTTTAATGAACACATGAAACACAGATAACAATTTTACAGCTGAAAGAGTCCTTCTTTGTGTTGCTAGTTTTGGTGCATTTTTCTTCCAGGAGTGGACCAATTAAAAAAAGTATTTTTGGGCTTCAGAACTAGAAGGAAAGTACAGTGAGGCAAAGTATATGTTTTCCACATTATTTCATCTTATTTTAATGGAAACACTGAAGATATTGTTACTCTGGTATAAGTTTATGAGAGAAAAGATTTAAATTCCTATCAGGTCTACTAGATTAACGAGCTTCAGGTCTAAATAGCTGTTTGTGGTTTTAAGTTTTACAGCCTGCCAAACATTTTCTTCTTTTCATCCTCCTAAGTACCTCTGAACCAGTGAAAAACCTCAATGGATCTGTCTGATGAGGGACTCTGGTCCCTCTGATAACGAGGTTTTCTTCCTTCCATAAAAACACTGTGACTCCATTTGGCTAGCATGAGAACTTGGTTGTAATACTGTTATAGAAAATAGCTCTCCTTGTAAAGGAGAAATAAATCTTAGTGAAGTCAACCAAGATGGCATAATACATATAAATAACAATAAAATAAATGTATTAATTACCTAGTTTTCTAGGAATTAATTAGTACAGTGTAATGCCTTGAGAGAATACCTAGAAAATGTATGGGACTTTTGTAGACATGTTAACAATTGATCTGCTCAGTATGCTGTCACCACTTCCACTTCTTCCATCCAGGAGCTGATATACATTGAACTTCACTATCATTTATTTATATATAATGTGGTCTTTTAATCTGCATCTCTGTTTTCCATTATTTCTATCTTTAATGGCACACAGTTGCTAAACTACCTAAGAGCAGCTTAGCTGATGATGCATCCCCAAAATAATAGAAATCTGAGAACTACACAGGATCATAAAGAAGAACTGGTTTGGGATTTATAGCTACAATAGTTTTTCATTCTAAAATATTGCCTTACTGTATGTGGTGGTTCTGTATATTCATTTGCTTGGCTGAACTTTTGTTGAAGTCTTTTAGCTAATAGCCAAAAGGAAAAGAACATTCTAGGCTACGTGAAAGTTTGGTAGTTAAAATGTTTTCTGGGTTGTAGGTAATTGGGTGTAAGTTCTTAGAAGCAGAACAGAGAAGTATCCAAATTGCTGTGTTAGTTTGTGTCAGAGCTCTCCCTTGATTTTTCATGAAGAGCTTTGTGAAGTCTTTATGGTGGAAAACCCCCAAATTCTTGCTGCATTCTAGTGAGAAGTACTTAAAGCTAATCTTTACATTTCTAGGATTGTCTCTCCAAAAAGTCTTTTAAATGCAGAAATTGTTTTCTCTAGCTTGGTTTCCTCACTTTAGTGCTCATACACCATCCATTAGTTCATATGGATATGTATCCGTATGCTAGTATGTATAGGACTTACAGAACTCAAAAGTCCAAACTGATAAGGAAGGAAAAACTGGGGAAACCTACTCTACTACCCACAACATTTTTAATGATTGTTAGAGCAGTCAGTAGAGAGTGCCTTTCTGAACAGGATAGAGGAGAAACAATTTCATTTACAAAAACAGGAACTTCAGAAAAGTGAGATAATGTTTTCCACACTTGCAAAACTGTCCCCTTGCTATCAAGAAATTTTCTTTCATTTTGTTGCCAGCATGTTTTACAACAGTACTGATAAGTCCTTCAGCAGACATAGCACTGTCTTTCTGTGATGTTCAGGAGACACTGAATGGAGGCAAAGGAATGTAAGTGATTTTGAGTGTAGAGTTTTAAATACACATCTTGTCATATAGGAGCTGATTTGTCAGGGACTCCGCACACCCGTAAATCCCTGCACTGGAAGTTTTGGATGTGACGCCTTTAAGGTACATAAGGCAAAACAGCTTCATAGTTTGTCAGCAATCAACACTGAAATTCAGATTTTTAATTTTTACGTGTGAAGATATAAGGTAAAAGTGAAACAGGTTTTAACCCTTGTTTCCATCACAATCCAGTCTTGCAGTTTCTGGAAAAATAAAAATAAGTGAAAGAACAATTCTTAGAGGGCAAATAGATCTCAAGGGGTGAGGAAAAGGAAAGAGAATGCTTTCTTTATGTTTTTCATCTTTGTGCTTTATGGCTTTTGTGGGCAGTCTGCTTTCTCATTACTCACTGCCTTCTTTTTCCACCTTTCCTCTTCCTTTGTAACACTTTCACGCAATTCTTTTTCTGGAGGCTTTCCCCAGGCTACCCTTCATCTCTCTAGAAGATTCTGTTCCCTTTCATTTGCATCGCTTTTATTTGATTCTCTGTTCCTTTATATGTCCTACATATATTTCAGTTTTAGTTCAGCTTCTCAGATTTTTTTTTTTTTTTTTGTTTAGGGTTTGTTTGTTTCTGTTCCTTGATTTTAGGAGCTTTTGGGATTTCATTTTCCCCTGCATCTTTATGATGTCTCTCGCTTTTGCTGTTATAGAGAATTCCTGCTGGTTGAATGTGCCAAATGTATCAGATAGTGCTAGTTTTTTAATCCAGGCTTTATTGACAGAAGATTTTGGTTTGCCCCGACTGAGTAGGAACTAGTTAAAACCCTTCAAAATAGAGTTATTCATATCTATTGATTGCATATAACATCTCAACTATTACTTTGTAAAAAGAAAAAAAAACTGCTTTTTATACACTATTTGATTTATTAGCATTTTGAAATGCACTGCATGTCAGAAAAACAGCTTTACATTTATCTGTGTATTTTTTGCAAGTTGTTTATCTTATAGGTGTTTATAAATAGAACATCCATTTAGTAATAGGACTATGCAAAATTTAACAGAAGAGCACATATGATGATATCTTTAACTTGTTTTTTTTTATCTGAAAAAAAAAAGTCTGAAAATTTCTGGATTCCTAAAGACTGAAATTGAAGAGGAAGGTGTGATCTAAGTCACTTTAGCAGTTTCTGTATGTAGTTACTTAGAATTAATATTAAAAGAATGGATGTTTTATATAACTTCTTGTAAACCCACTTTTTTTTTATAATCATGGCTTTTTTTTCTTGAAGTATTAAGTATTTAGGTACCCATTGCTTTCCATGGTTGATCCATGCTAGGTGGTACTTTGAATATTTTGAATGCTTAAAAACCTGTCCTTAAAGACCTAATCAAGTTGTCACAAATTTAGGCACATTTTCAACTTTAACATTGGAATTATTTGCATGCAAGAACATAAATGTATGTGTAGTCTGTCTTTTAGTATTTGGGCCTATACATGTTGTAGAATACGTGAGAAGTTTGTAGACGGCATACTTAAATAACCCTGCCAAATAGTTACAGATCTAGTATGCATTTATCTGGAGTTTACTGTATTGCTTAAGCACATGCTTACCTTTAATTAAGAGAGTGGTTTCACTGGCCACTCTAAGTCTACTATGTATCAAATTAAGCATGTACTTACATACTTTACTCAGAGTTACAGCCTCTTACACCACCATTTCTAATAATTTGTAAAGGAATTTTAGCTACACAGTTGCCCTTGTCAGTATGAACTATATCTCTTAACTTTTTTCAACTCCTTAAAAATCTAGTAGGTTATTAGTTCAATTCTAAGTATTTTTCATGCAGAAGTCTTGCTAAGTTGATAGGATGTTTGCTGTTAAAAGTTGCAGAAATAGACTAAATTAATCCAGCCTGCTTTTGAGGACCTAAAATAAACAGAACTGCTGCAGTCTGCCTTGGCAAAGTATTTTATTGTCTAGCTGAATTACTGTTTGTACTTTCTAATATCTAATTTAACATTTTACTTGAATTCGCTATCAGCCTGTCATCAAACCATGCCCTTCCTCTTAGAATGAGATATAACACTATGATGATTTGTAAATAATTTCTGAAAACCTGCAAATGCTGAAGCTGACTAATCATTCTTCTGAATGAACAACCCATCCTCCCAAATTGTAAGACATTTTGATGTCCATCTAGTGCTTTATTTCATCCCAGTGATGTCCTTTCTGCAGCGTAATGTGGTGATCAGAATTGCATGCAATATCCCACATGTGGTCTCTGTATTCTTTCATGTGGTGCCAGAATGCCTTCCATTGATAAATTATAATTCCCCCTTTATTCTTTCCCCTCTACCTTATCCAATTTCCTGCTCTGAACTTTTGTTTGCCTTTTTATTGCTGCCAAATATTGTGCGTGATCGTGGAAAACACTTTAAACTATCTTATTCCCACTTCCTTTTCCTGGTCTGTATTCTGTGTTGTGCTTTGATTTAGACTTCAGTCTCCGTGATTATGTTTGGTCCCTAGCCTCATTACCTTTTACTTCTTTACACGGAACTGCATAAACTACTTAGCATCCCATAAGCCTAATTCTATCCAAATCATTATGACTTTGTTTGCTCTGTTCCTCTGTATTTACTACTTCTCAGCTCTGTGTCATCAGCAGATTTAGCTACTTTTGAAAGGATGTCCTCCCACAAGGTCGTTTCTCTATTAGCCTAGTAAAAGTGATCCATGTGGGATCACTTGCTGCGTTTTTCTTGTCTTTGGAGTCCTTTTCCGGGACAGCCAGTTGCCAGAGGGGTGGGTAGTAAGGCTACCCTCTAAAATGTACAACCTAGATATCCTGGTCCCAGGGATTCAGCTTGTACATCCTCTGGTCAAGTGGCAGTGGAGTCTTGCAGTAGGATGGAGGGACAGAAGCAGAATTCTGCAGTTATGGGGGCACCACTTGAAACTTGGCCAATAAGACCAAATAGAGAGGGAGAGTAAAAACTTTAATTTTAAAGGAAGAAGTAAGCATAAACACTCAGTTGTCTTAACAAGTAGGTGGGAAGAAAAACAGAGTTTATGGAGAGATTGACTTAAAGGAATGAATTAATCTGGAGGAGGAATAGAAAGGACTGTGACTGAAAACACATCTTTGTGTTTGCAAAGAGGACCCAAGTTCCACACCTTAATTAGGCTCCAAAGAGCTTTAGTTTCCTGATACATTCAGTTGGATGGATTGTGTTTAATCTGTTGCAGACAAAGAAGATGATGTGTAACGTGGATTCTGATTTACACTCAGACTTTCAAAATGTTAGACTCTAGAACTGAAGGAATAATGAACACAAAAATGTAAAAAAAGTGATAAGGCAGGCAGCATGGTTTACAAAACCAAATCCTGAGTGAATGTACTTCTGATTTTAGGTTTGTTATTAGAACATTACAGTAGCCACTGACCTTAACTTGAACCTCTTTTATATGAAGGTTGCAGTGTGCCATAAAGAAAAGTAATTCTTTTTCACAACTATTTCAGCACCTACTCGGTATGTTATTTTTATCAGCACTGTTTATACCTAGTATGTCTCACTATGATTTGATGTAGGTGACTTCATAGGAGCAAGGTGATGGAGGATCTAGTCTAGATGTCTTAGAACTGTGTTCAGTTCACCTACAGAGTGACCCTTCTTGGCAGCTTAGACCAGAAGTTATCTTCTGGCACACTTTAGAGCCATCACAGGGTTCCTCTAATTTAAGTAGCCTTGAAAAACCTCAGCATGTATAGGGGCTGAATCAGAGGGAATTGAAACTATTATAACATTGCACAGCTAAAGTAATTCTGATTAGATCAGCATAATTATTTACATTGTGATTTACACCACTGTAAGTGAGATGGGAATCTGGCAAACAGAACATGCTAGTGAATTTACTATCTATCTCAATATAGGTGTATACTCTTCATGTAAAACAGCCAGGCAAAGAGACAGTATGGCTACAGGGGGAGAGCATAAGGTTCATTTAGCTGAAAGCAAAATGAATTCTTTGCCTAAGTATTCCCAAAAGAAGGGTAAGGCAGCATTCCAGAAACTGCGATACACTCTCCTTGGGGAAAAGTGAAATGTTAAAAGGTTTTACCATCATACTAGAGCAGATAATTAGGCAATTATGACTATTAACTTTGACAGAGTACCAGGCTTAAATGCATTAGATTCCAAGTTTGGATGTAGATAGCTAGGGAAATAGTAGGGTCTTTGGTGAGTCTTTCTGAGAGCTCACTTAGGACAAAGTTAGCAATGAAGAGCTAGAAGGTGTGAAAATAACTCCTGTATACATGTAAGAAACAGAGAATGATTCTGGAAAAGACGGTCAGTAATAAATTTGTGTTCCGCAAGAATGTAGATATTATTAGAAACAATGATAAGAATTGCCTCAGAATCAACTTAGCATACATAATTTTGGCAGTGCAGATTGAAGCTGGGTTCTTAAAACCGTTGTTAGGTTAGTTAACTAATTGGATTTCCTCATGTTACTGTGGGGTTTCAGGAACTATTTAGTACAGTCAAATAAGATGAAAAATGCTCTGAATCCTGAAGTTTCTCAGTGATTGATTGCTGCACGGATGTGTATGGGATACATTTCTGCTTTTCCCCCTGGGCATACCAGATCAGGAGTATGGGTGACATGAAAGATCAGCTTCAACCAAACTACTACTGTGATAGATAAGCAAGTGGTGACTAGGTGAAAGAGGGATATAAACTCCATTCAGCCTTTGTACTAGTCCCAGAACTGTATGCGTGAATGGAGAAGATCATTCTATGTCAGCAAATGCAGATCTCTTATGCCCCATGACTAGATGCAGGTATTTAAGAAAACCTGTGAGTGAAGAGATGCATCTGTTGTGCTGTCTCTGGTAAAAATTAAAACAAGACCTCCAAACTTTTAACTTTGCAGCCAAAGTCAAAACTCATGTTCAGATAATTCACCTTTAGGTTCAGTTCTTTGAATATATCCATTTATTAGAGTAACTATAACATATAGTTCCTTACAGCTATGTTTGACAAAATAATAGCAGGAAGTCTATTTTAGGCAAATAATATACAAAGTCATGACAACTTCATGAGATGTAGAACCGAAGCAAAGCTGTGTCACAATTCCAGAATTAGTTAACAATGTTTGACATTTCAGATAGCTCCTTTCAACAGAGAACTTCAAGAAACTGTGAGACTGTGTTCTAGATTTAGTGGCTTCACAGTAATTTGAATCAGCTGTGAATTAAGCTTATCACTTCTTCCTGTGTCTTTCCTCTGTGCATGCTCTTGAGGAAAAACTAGGTCTAATTCTGCTCCTAGATGGCACCTATTTAAAATGAGCAAGATTTATGCACAAATGCAAAATGTGGCTGTAGTTATTCAAATGAACAGTGTGACAGCTGAACAGAAATGTTTTCTCAGCTACAGAGGGAAATCCTATTTTCTTAGTTTTGTGAAAAAGCAAAACATTTTTCTTTTCACCTTGGGCTTATAAAGAAAACTCAAAGCAGTTTTCACAGGGGGAAAGGAGTTATTTTTACATGGAAATATTTGAGAGGTGAAAAATAGCTCTGTGCTTGTATTCACATTGCACTCTTCTTCCTACTGCAGCACACGATGCATGCTCTCTTTAGGTGAGACCAACTTACATAACAAGTTTTCCAACCTAGGCTTGCACAAAAGTGTTGTGAGTGCATCAGCAGAGCCCAGGACAGGGAATTAGCGTGCTTATATAAGGTATGCTTGCAACTTTCAGCTGTGTCACTGTACACTTACTTTTGAGTATTGGGGTTATAGATCTGAAAGGTTAGAAAGCATACAAGGCAAATGAAGAGAGACATTGATGCACTGAGACAGGACTGAAAGTATGTGTCTTTGTAATAGCGTGCTTGCAGGATCATCATATTTACTCTGTGAAAGCTTAACTAACTTGAATCTTTTATCCTTTGCTAAGTTCTGGGCTATGCTGCACCTGAAAAAGTACAGTCACAGGATACACATGCTCTGAGAAGTGAAAGATCTGGATTTTATTCTAAGATTACCCACAGACCTGCTGTATTGTTTTAGCAGGTCACTCTACCTTTCTATAAATTATTTTTGTCAATTATTATAGTATTTGTGGCAAATTCATTTTGTATTTTCCTTTGAAAATATATTAAGATCCATGGATTAAAAAAATGTCTTTTTTGCTGTTGTATAGTAACTAAGGCAACTAAATCAGAAAATGCAACGTATGACGCACAGAGGACTCTTAAGGGCTTTTAGTCCACAACAGACTGTATGACTATAAACACTGCAGTCAATTTTGAAGACAAGCTTGCTATTAAAAAAAAAAAAAGAAAATCAAACAAAAAAACTCAGCTTAACAACCAGTTTAACTTCACCATTAAAATAGTTAGAAGTTCAGTTCTTGACTTCACTGACACCTGATCTGGTTCTGAGTCTTATTTTTACAGTCCAGCTTTACCTTTTGTCTAGGTATGTCTAGATGGACAAATGTAGATAAGTGCAGACTCCTTTGAGGGGTGACTTAGTTTCACTTGGTCAGGCGCAGGTCAACCCCAATCCCAGCCCTCCATAGCTGCTTTAGCATGGCATTCCGACAAATATGAGACAGGTCAACTGTACTGCGATTGTTACATGCCTTTTGAAACAGAAATTGTCCTATGTCACTTCACGTTTGTGCAGAATAGGTGGTGTTCTCACTAGTGTGAAGAAATCTCCCTTGTCATCGTTCTTCTGGGGATATCATTTTTAGTTCTTATTAAAAAAATCGTTTAGAAGCAGAAAGAGATACATCAGGATAAATCCTCACACAATTAATGCCAGAAAACTGATTGCTCTCACCGATTCCAAATAGTAGATCAACACCTCTGTATGGATTCAAAGTCACCTCAGTCTGGATTCTAGTCCTGAGAGCTTCTCATAAAAACCATCGTGTGATCTTTGATTTGCTTTCCTCCTCCTGGTAAATCTATTCATAACATGATCATTATTAATTGAGAACTGCTTCCAAGATTTGCCCTGTGTTCATGCAGTCAGAAATTCATTTGTACTTCTCTGGAACTGAATTTTGAATTCACTTACTGCTGGTGCTTATTTTCCTGCATTCCTTGCCCCATTTCTGGTTAAAATAACGACAAAATCTCATAGAAGTTGTTCTGTTACAATAAATCGCCAGAAAAGTAGACTGAGTGTACATCCAGAGATCTGTGAGTATGGAGCAGCATGCAGAGCTAAATCTTGGACCTGACATATGCCAGGCACTCCCATCTTCCCTCTTTACACTGTCTAGCCCCAAAATGAGGTGGTGAGCAATACTATGAAGGCTATATCATCATGTTCCTGTTAATGCACCAGTATGCCTAGCAACAGATACAAGGAACTACTTCTCATTTTCAGTCATTCTTGGAATACACTGAGAGAGTGGGAGTGCAACCACTCATCTTCTACTCCCCTGGCCACTCTTCTTCCTTGTGGAGACTCCAACGTGAACAATAGAAAAGACGTACCTGTAAAGAAGAGCCTTCTGAACACTGCTTTACCTTCTCCAATGTCATGAGGATCTGTTGGCTCTCTCCTTTATCATATTCGTTTCTATTAGTTCAGTTACATCCTGTCCTTTTATTTCTTTGGGTCACTGTACAGGTACTTTATTTACATTTTTTTCAGGTGATCAACTGCCTCAATCGTTTGTTTGGGAAAAAGTATTGTGTGGCACATTTATGTTCTTCTAGGTTTTTGATTTTTGTTGTTTTTTGGGATATTTTCACTTGAAGTACTAGTATATGTAGTACTATTCTAGTATATGTAGTACTTCAAGTATGTGAAAATGAGATCATTGAGATGAAAATGTTTTTTCCTGTTAAAGAGGAAAAATAGGCAAATCTGAATTCCTTGCCATTATTAGAAATGTATATGTACTGAAAGGAATGTGATTTCAAGGTTACTTAAGATTTAGTTTTAGTCTTCAAAGAGGAAATAAGATGTCTTGGTTGAAATCACTGGCTGGCAATCACACTTTTAAATATTTTACCTGAAATATTGTTCTGAAGACAGCTTCTAGATCTCACTTATGAAGGGGTAAATACATGCAGTGATGATGACAAGCAAAAATTACCAAAGGAGAAGATGAAAAATGAGTGTCCCTAGTTTACATCGCTTCTTCTATTGCAAAATCCTAGCAGAGAGACTGTTATTGGTTGTTGGATGAGATAAGGAGTGTTGAAAACTTTCCATTATTATGTCTGCCTCCACCATCAGTTGTCATTGTGACATCGTGTCTATAATAATAGATCTTTTAAAGCACATGGTATGAGTCCTAGAAAACTGAAATACGTTGCTTAAAAAACACATTTCCATCCAATATTGTTATACTGCTTCTACATTAAAATATGTAAGTTGATTATGACTGTGTGGGTGTTGTAAAATATGCCTATCTAAACCACCTACAGGTGGTAATATATCACCCATGTCTCCAGGTCTCTAGAGAATTTCACTAATTACTTTTCCAGAAATATAGAGGTCAGTTGTCTGCTACCTTTTATTACTACTTACTCAAGCAACAGCTTTGAATAGTTGTCTGGAAAAAGAAAGAAAAAAGTGAGTAAAGAACTTTAAAACCTGGAGGGAAATATGCTTTTTAAGTATTTGATCCGCAGTTCAAAATGTAAGCCATAAATGCTTCAGGAAACAATATGGAAAATATGGTAATTGAGAGAAAATGAGAAAAGACAGGCGGGGGGAGGAGGAGAAAATTCAGTTTTACCTCTAGTCATGCTGCATGCTATGTAATAACTTGCTTGTGTAGCGGATAGGCAAATCTAGCAATAAAACGTTGCTGTTTGTGGTTTTATACACTAACAGTGACAAAAGATATGAAATTTCTGTTGTTGCTTAACTTCTGTTTCAGACCACATTAGTAATTTTTAGATTTACCTTTGCATTTCATCCAGAGCTGAAAGGCAAACCAAGGTACTGATGCACCTTGGGTTTTGGTTTTTTGAAAATAATGATGCAAAGCTAATTCACATATAGGAATGGACCACTGTGAGTGTTACAGTAGAAGGCTTTACCAAAGGTTTTCGAACAAAGGAAATCACCTGCCTCTTTTGACAAAGAGGGTCTGTAAGGAAAAAGTGCGTCAAGTCTTTCTTGCTTCAGAAACACATGTGATGTTGCTATAATGTTCCGACAAGTTGTTGATTCCACACTAAGGTTGCTAAGTAAATCCTATAAGGTGTTGAGTGTCCTGAACAGCAGCTAGAGGATTACTGCCCTTCCCAGGAAGCGCTCAGGGTTACACTATGGCTTGCACCATTATGGCTCAGGGTGTGCATTGCTGATTACTTCATGCGATTGTGTAACTACGGTTTACAAACTAATGTTGTAACTTTTCAGTTGTTTTCTATGAAAGTTTCAGGAACACAACATTGACCTTAAATCTTTATAGAAGATGTAGCAAAATATTCATTAAACAACAGCTTAAGCTCTGCATTGCACAAAGCATAAGTAGAGGAAGAATTCTGCAGCCATTGTCAACCTGTAGATTGGATTAACCAACCTATGGATAGTTACCAGGGTAAATCCTATCCATATGAATGGGTCCCTAATGTAATAAAGATAACATGCTGGAGCCTCAGCTAATGTAAATGAGATTGGTGGTTCTGCTGATTTACACCAGCTGAACATTCACCCATATGTTCAGTAGTAAATATTTGTGAGATCAGCCCATAAATAATATATATTTGCAAGTGAACATGGACACGACCGTCCAGACTCTAAACGAAGCTTAACACATGAATGCTAAAAAGGTTTCTACTGCAGAGGCAAATATAAAAATGTATTTCTGAAAACAAGTTGGTGTTACTGCCAACTTCCTTCCTCTGTCTTTTCCTTTCATACTGATACATCAGTGTCTTCAGTATGGAAAGAAACTCCTGTAAATTTACTCTGCCCCCTTTTCCTGTTTGACTTTTTTAATAATCTAATGTTTGTGGGTATTAAACTCAGGATCACTTAAAGTGAACGTAGCCTCCAAAGAACTGATGTGGGATTGTGATGGGAGTGCTGATTTATCCATGTGATCTGTCAGATGTTGTTACAGCTCTTGCCTCCCTCTCCTCCATAACTCATACCGTAGGATGTGAAAAAAGCAAACAGATATATATTCACAACAGGCTTGTGAGGTGGGCAATATTCTTACCTACCTGCAAGCAGGGAAGTGAGGCACAGAGATTCACTGCACAGTTATGCACTGATATTTGTTTGGGTCTCAGAAGGAGTACAAGCCTGGTAGTGCTCAGACTTCTCCCATCAAATTGGACCTACATCCTAAATAACTTCTGGATCTTGGCCTGAGTTTTCAGTACAATCTAGCCTCAGTGAATACTCTGCAATAGGCAGCAAGCTTGTCTGGTCCTTGGTCCAGGTATCTTTTAGGCACACAGAATCCTTCAGTTACTTATCCGGTATCACACCAGATCTGATCATGGAGAAATTAGCTGAAACTTGGGAAAAGTAAATCAAGCCTTAACTCTAGAATGTGAAATAATCAAGTTAGCAGCTACTGAAGATGAAAAATGGTGTGGTTACTTCCCTTTACTAGCTTTTTATTTACTCAAACTTTTTCTAACCTTGCTGGTTGCAAAGGACACAATTATGAATGCGAACAGTTCAGCACTGTGTTACAGACACTGCAGTGTCGGTCAAACCATAGTTCAGGGACGAAGTGTTGGTGCTTATGATAGCTAGAAACACTGCAACAATAGTTTGAATATCGACTATTTAAATACACCTTTTCACCACAATATTTTAGCTGTTATAAAATTCTAAATTAAGTAAAATTAAAATAAGTACTGAAAAAGAAAATAAAGAGCCAAGAAACCTGATAAAAGAGAGGAGAGTGCCAGACAAGATGGTTGCAGGCATGTAGGGGTATATCCTCAGGCAAGGCAGGACAGAGGAGTTGAAACTTAGCTCGCAACCTTCTTTTCCACAATTAAGTTCTTCAGAAATACAGTGTCCATTGCATCGATTGGGATTTAAATTGAGACAAGATGCAAAGCAGCAAGATGGCATATTGATCTTAACCTCCCTGTTCAGGAACTTTTGGGTCCTGTACTCTGGCCTCAAATATTTCTCACTCTTAAGTATATATTTATTATTTACTACTTTCTAAAAAATGTAGGTTTCAAAGGTCTGATTTACCACTCTTGTCCATTGTGTAGGCTTTTGCATGTGTGAAAAAGAGGAGGAAAATAAGTAAGCATAAAGTATTTCTGTTAGAATCTGACTGTGTTGCAATTCTTTCTGTACAAATGTAAATTGACTCCATGGTTTGGAAGGTAATACAATTTTAGAGGACAATGACCCAATTCTCATTTAAATTTGGGCTACTTTATGTTACTTGGCGGTAAAGGGACTTTACTGGGTGCAAATAATTTCTTCTCTTCAACGTGTATTGGCATAATCTACATTTTTTTAAAAATTGACAATGCATCTGGAGATATTTAAATACAAAGAAAGTTCATCTTCAATATAATATCTTAGAATGAGAAGAATATATTTTTTTCTAGTTTCTTCCCTCTCTCCACAATCATAATATATCTTTTCTAAATTTCATATTTGTAGTTATTGGTAGAAAAGGGAGCTTTTTCACCATATAGGACAATGATAGTCAACAGTAAAACACCTGCAAATAGCTGTTTCCCATGTTGTTTTGTTTGCCAAGTAATTTTTTTTTGTTGGTTTTTTTTTTCTGTAATCTATATGATATCATGCAGGCAGATGTCAACTGTTGTGTTGTTTTCTTATTTGGTCTGCAAGTAGGAAGTCTGCATTTTCCATCAGGATACAGTTACTAAGGGAACAATTTTAAAATATGTGGGGATGGATATGCAAATAAGGTAAAGTTGTGTTTGCATAGTCTAAACTGCTAATAATTTGGAAAGCATGCAGGCATGCCTAATATGGAAAGTAAATACTTCCAGAAACCTTATTCAGATTAAGATGCATACTTTCATAGCTGATAAAAAGTGTTGTGGTTTTTCTACTAACTAATGTGGCTCCTGAGTACTACCTAAATGTTATAGACTGAAGCTGATTTCATTTCACATGATCCACTGAGCAGCCATCAGATAATTATCTGTGCTGTAGTTAAAATTTGTAAGTGAACTATTTTCAAAGTGAAAATATCAAAGTGTTTTTCACAGCCTTCAGAGAGATCTAAACTTCAAGTATTATTTTGTTTTTGCTAGCCTTGAAGTGCATCCAGAACCTCAGTTGTTAACTTGAAACTGGTTTCTATAGTTCAGAAATGTTTGTGAAACTTTACATGGTAATAAAAATGTCTTACAACCTCAAATATTAAACAAAACACTTTTTTTTTTAATTTTTTTTGGTCTGGACCAAATACAAAACCTTATGCCATATGTTGAAAATGGTTTCTTCAATCTGAAGTGTTATACTATGCTGTTACTTGTAGCATTTAATTAAAATTATTGCACTCATTAGAATTGAAGAGATTACAGATGGAAAAATTATTGTATCACTGAGCACATCTCCCTGTTAAAACTGTAAGGTTGTATAACAACAGGGTAGTCCATATTATTCTGTACTACCTCTGAGATTAAAAGAAAAAAATGTACTATAACAGTTTGTATGTTAATCTGTGTTATTAAGATTGCTGTGCTTTGCTTACCAACTCTATGAAGGTTTGCTCGTTGGTTGGTGGTTTTTTTTTTTCTTTTTAACAAACCGCTAGAGTATAAAAATATAGTTCAGAAAAAAACCCTAAATTTCATGTTGTACATTCTGCAAATGTTTGGTTCCAAACAGCATTTAAACAGATATCATCAGAGAACTCAGTTGCATACCTCAAACATGGTCCCAGGCTGCAGAATCAGTATCAAAAATCAGTCTCTTTTGAAGTATGTGGATTTTTAGATCTTTGGCTTTGGTTAACGTCTCAACTAAAAGTTAAAATGTTTAAGAAAAAATTGAAATATGTTTCATCAGATAACCTGCATATATATTACTTGATAGGTATTAGAAGTCGGTATAGCATTAGGGTGCAGCATAAGTAAAGCATTAACATTGTGATACACTTTGTGTTATCATAGATAGTCCTAGAGGTATGCGACTCACTCACAGCTGAATCCTTCTCTTTAGCATTATCACCACCAGAGAAACTTCTCTGACTTAATTCAGTTACTTCAGGTTTGCACATGTGGAACTGGAAAGAGAACGGGGACCTTTTCACTTTGTATTATAACTCTGATTACATTTGTAATATACTCTTTTGCATTACATAAATATTCTCCTTGAACTAACATTTCTTTATGAAGGCAAAATATTTCCTACATTAAGTTAAAACAGGTAAGTGTGATCCAGAAAGCCTTGCAGTAAGAATCTGCTTCTGGGGACATGCTTTGCCCTAGCATAAGCTGCCTAAGGATTAGTCTAGTGTGTGGGATATAAGGGTGTATCTCCTTTAACCGTACAGTTTCTTTCCCTGTCTTGTCTCGTGCAAGCCCAGAGCCCAGTCTGTTCTACTATGGTCTCCTCCTCTAACTGAAGTATCATTGAGGACAAGTGGTGATTTATACCTGCCCCAGTGCTACATTGCTGTAAATCTGTACTGTACAGAGTACTTCTGGGTTCAAGGTAACTGTGCTTTCTACTCACATGAGCCACCAGTTGGAAACATCTCATAGCTGACAGCCATAAAACATACACAGTCCCCCTTAGAGGTCCAAAGCAGATGATGATGATGATGATGGCTATGTCAGGGGCTGGCTCTGCGCTAGGCGTCCGTTGAGGTCCCAGGGTGAACTGACAGTGCTGAGCTCAGGGCTCCCTGTTTGTTGGCTTGTTTCTTCCCATCCTGGGGGTTGTGTTTCCCAGCAGCTCCTGTGCTCTGCTGCTAGTTATGTGAGATCTGACCTGGGACCACGTGAACTGCCTGTAAATCGTGCACAGTTCAAGAGCCATGGGTTTGCTAACCCTGTTCTGCTGCTTAGACCACATGGAAATAATAATCTAATATTAAAATACCTCCAGATCTCTTAAGTATAAGCAAAATATTAGTTAACTGGAAAAAGAGTGCACAGATTTATTTGTGTAGAGCTGTGGTGCTTGTTTTGTTAGGGGTCCAAAATAACCATATATGAGGGTTATTGTAAGGTACAGTGAGGTGGTGTTTGAGCTCGCTTTGTTATTGTGAAATTTACCTATGTCACACCGGAGAGACTTGAGCAAGGGAGAGATTACAGGCAGTGTTTGAAGAAAAGAAAAGGTAATACATTTTGCAAATAACACCTCTCTATGGGGGGGTTTAAGTGCATCCTACATATTGCTTAGATAATACGAACTAAAAGTAACTTTTCTTATCTTTGTGGGTAAGGCAGAAGTGAACTGAGGAGACTGTGGAAGAAAAATATAAGAAGAGAATAAACATTTTCTATGAAATTAAACCCAATACAATTGAAGCTGCAGGGAAAATCACCAGTTAAAATATAATAAACAGTCTTGAAGTCTTTAAATTCCCACAGGAAGGAACTGTTCTGTTACAGGAATTCAGTATTATTAAGTGGAATTCACCCGACAGGGCAGGAAATCCCCTGTAGGACAAGCAGAAGTTTAAAGCTCAAGGCTGTGTATTGAACTTCCACTATGTACTTTTCTGTTAAAGAGAGATTATTAAAGGGAAAGATAAGGCAACAACACTTCTCTCGTTATCCAGGCGTGCTATGCATCCCGCTTTTGCCCCTCATTAGTGGACTTATCGCTTGGTTAGCTGCTCTGGAATTGGAAATATTTCCTTCTTATTGAACAAAATGAAAAAAGAGGAAAGAAATTTCCCGCTGAGAAAATATTGCAGGATTGATTAAGAAATACGGTGAGATGAGTTTCTGTGTGAACACTGAGGTGCAAAGCCACTGCTCATACAACACGCAAATGGGACAAAGGTGTACTTGTTGGGTTTCCTTGGCCCTACCCCAGCAGGGGTCGTAAGCCTTTGGTGCAATAATAGTGTCTGGGACATGTATCATCCATACCTGTACATGTGTGCGACATATTTGTTAGCACATGTAATGGCATTAATATTGGCAGAAGAAGCTGTCGGAGACTTCGAAATGACAGGGTAAAAATGTCCCAGTGGAAGCAAGAGGCTCTGCGACAGGAAGAAGCAAAGGCCAGAGAAAACATCTGTTACAAACAGTAATACAGGGGATGGAGAAAATAGTGTGGGAGGCAGAAGCACATATGCCTTGCTGCCAAGCATACTGAAAAGAAGCTAACATGTTGGATTTCACCCCCTGCCCTTCAATAGGAGAGAAAAAACAATGCAATCTGCCACAGCTGTAGAAAGTATCAGTAGAAAGAAAACAGCTATAGGAATGGTGCTTCAAATAGCTGACATACAAAAGCCTGAGACAGATACCTGCAGAGGAAGGAAGGGCAGAGTCGCTAAAACACAAATTAAGTCCATGTTTGTAGAAGGACTTGGGAAGGTTAAGGCAAATCAACTGAAATTGATTCCGCCATGTGGATTATCTCATTCTAGAGTAAAGCAGCTATAAAGCTTAGCTGCATTTCACACAAGGGTGAGAAAACTGTCTCTTCTGCATACTGACTTCAGATGTTCAGCTGAGCTGCCTTTCCTCAGTGTCCTGTAGTCAGAAATCACAACGTGAGTATAACTCGCACTTTCAAGTCACTCCTGGAGGAGGTGTCACAGGTAGCAATGTGACAGGCATAAAGGGTATGCAAATTGCCCAATTAGACTTAACCTGCTATTGAAGAAACAGTTGCAACAGCAACAAAATGCAGCACAAACCATCATGCTATGTAAGAATCCCAATTCCAAATCTGTCCTACAAATACAGATATAAGATACTTGAATTTTCTCTTTATTTATTGGGGCACTGGAATTCTTCAGGATCTCGTGAAATATGCAGTTCTGAAACATAAAGTACCATCTCTAATAGGGTGTGATGGATAGGAATGTAAATAAGAAAAGTGTCTTTATTTCCTAGCCCCAGTCACACGGAGCATACGGGGATTGGTTATAGATTTTCACCCTGAACTTCAGCTCAGGTCAGTGTCAGTTTAGTGGAGACTTATACCATGCATTGTCTTTTTCATCAGTGTGGTTTTGAAAGCAATATATAGCCATGGGAGTGTATTTTAAAATTAAAAGTCACTGGTCTCTAAATCACAAGTGTTAAGTGCATTAGATTACAAGCACTCTTGTCTCCCCCACATTTCCTTCCAATATCAGAGGGAAATGACAACACTCAGCGTATTTCTAAAGGTGTGGAGCATCACTCAGTTTCAGACCAAGTATCTTTATTTTATTCTGTCTAGCAAGTTGCAGCTAGATTTATCTCCTATGCTCTGGCCATTAGGAGGAGCGTGTGAATGTGTTCCTTCTCTGCCCTCTGAAAAATCTCACCCACCCACTAATGAGAGAAGTAAATTGTTCCTTCTCTTGGAAGCCTTGTATCTTTTGCACTGCTGTGGTGTCTGGCTACTTTCTGGAAGTGAATTGAGTGTTGCAATTCAAACCTGGTGTGCAGGGGTCCGCTTGCCTTTTTTTATTTTCACCACTACCTCTTTATGAAACAAGTATCTCCTCTATCAGCACATGCTGGTATGTTGTCAGAGACAAGATTCATGCAGAAGGTGAATGGTGTTCCTTTTAGCGTTCAGAAATCTCACTGATGTGTCTTGCTCACGTGCTGAGGGTTTGCATGGCTCCTAAATTTGGTATTGAGAAGTAATTCTCCCAGCGATCAGACTGCTCGGGGCAGATGGGAGAGGTTTGTTGTTCTTGCCTTGCTCAGCAGCAGGAGGTCAGGTACTTGTCCTAAAATTAGCCAGCAGATTCCAGCAAGTAGCTTCCTTCCTATCACAGGAATATAGGATACCTGTTCTCTGAATCTCCTTTTCTTCAGAGTGTAATAATTAAACTTTATCCTTTTTTAAAAAAATTATTTTATTTGAAGCTCAAAATCTTAAATTAGTCATAAGTTGGGAAGAAGTTTGTGATGTGTGTATGTGGAGTACTTGTTCCACGGAATGCTTCCAGACTAAGCGGCTATTATTATGTGATTGCCTGAGATTTTGGGGGACTATTTGATGATCTTTGTGACCTCTTCTAATCTTATTATAATCATTGTTGCTCTCTGCTTTTCCATGCTTTCTGATGGTTGCCATGGAGACATCCTACTCTCCCTTCATTCTTAAGTGGGAGAGCGAGCCAAGGCAGTGTCTCCAATCTCCCTCTCTTTCTCACCTTTCTCCCTCTCTCACACTTTCTGGTTGTCACTGGGAATCACGTCAGCTCCTTTTCTTCATCTCCAAAAGAAGCATTGATGCCCTCTTAGCACCAGTATGTTCGTTCAGCGTTTTTCACTGTTCCCTGGAGAGAAGTGTGGCAGCACAGACTGCATCCAGAGCGAGTGAGACTCGGCTGAAGCCAGGCTTGCTCTGCTCAGACTTGCAGATTACCCAGAAGCTGTGTAGCACACCTTGAAGAGGCACAGTTTGAACACCAGTAATCTACTTTGGGTGTGCTCCCACGGAGTACCCCTTGCTGGCAGTTCAGCAGCATGAAGACTGGACTCTGTATTTGTTTGCCATGCCAATAATCAGGGACTCTCGAGCAGAATAATATTAGAATGTTTATGGTTAATTCAGAATGAGAAAATCAGATGCTTTTAAACACTGCAGATTAAGTGTGAGTTGTTTCCATGGAATGTGTATGGAGTGCATTTAAATTTGCTTTTTATTGTCTATTTCATAAATTATATTTCTTTACAGGATAAATTGAGTGGATTAGGTATGGAATCATCTGTAATTAACTGGGTGCTAGCTACTTAGGAGGGCACATACAGCTTGTGTTATTAAACAGCATCGTGTCAGATTTAATGGATGTCATTACAGAAGTACCTCAGGGATCTATCCTTAGACCATTGTTATTTATGATCTCTGTAAATGAACTGACGAGTCAGTGCACTGAGTGCAATGTTCATTTTTATTCTGATGACACAGTTGTGTCCTGAGCTCCTGGTTGCTAACTGAACTTGAAATTGCCCCGTAATTTTGAGACCTCAGCAATGGTTAATTCTCAATGAAGTTGTTTTAAGCAATGCTAAGGCAGACATTCTGACTAAAGTAATGCTGTGCTGGGTCAGACTACTGTTAGTGTTAAGCAGATCTAAAAGTTCCACATAACAGGAAGGGGGTGGTGGTAGTGGTGGTGAGGAAGGAATTTACAAATCCCCTATTCTATCTAAAATTGACAAATTTTGTTTTCCACATCATATACTTTTATTGTAAACATAGAAGATTCTCTAGGTTTTTAATTACATTTTATTGATTGTAGAAGGCAGGTATAACTGCTAAATATGAATGTGCAGAAGGATTCGGAAACGAATTAATGCAAACATTTCTAGTTGCATTGTGCTGGTTTGTAACTTTCTGTTTGTTTGGTGGGGTTTTGTGTGTTTTTTCTCGTCCCATTTTTATCAGAAATAAAACCAGTGTGCTGCCTTTTCAGATATCTTTGTGAATCTCTCCATGCTGGAAATCTGCTTCTGATAGTGCAAATTGCTTTTTATTCAGTGATGGTGATATGACTTACATGGATCATCTGCTGATATATCAACTCTTGGGAGAAAAAGCCTGGAGGTTAGGCCCAGATTCTGCCCTTGGGTCTGGATTAAGATTACCCTTGGGGGAAAAAGGCAAGTTCCAACAAGTCTTTATTTCTGCCTATAAATCGAACTACAAGGCACTGGAGACAAAATGAGGAAGCTGAGCTAATGCTGCTGCTCTGGAAAATTGTGTTAGTGGCTCTGATAAAATTGAGGGTCTGACATGGCAAATGGAATTTAGTGTACAATGAAAATGACTGAGGAGAACGGGTCAGAAGGTGATTCATTCAATAGAAAGTAATCATCAGAGTATCATCATAAGTTGCCTGTCCATAAGCAAATGAAAAATGACTGGTGTTTCTTTTATTGGCTCTGCTCTGCCTGATTGTCTGTTAGTGGGTCACCGTGCTGAGCTCAGAACTGGAGGAAAGGTAGAAAGGTAAAGAGCTGCCTTGTCCCCGAGACATCCCTCCTTGGTGTGCACTGGGCTTAGAACAGCTTCCACACTGTGGGAAGGACAGGGGCTGTGGAGCACAGGAGACAGCTGGCTATGCCTTTCCCCATGGGTCTCCTGTACAGCTCCCCTCCCCTGTATGTACAGCTCCATACATGTGCCCATCCCTGAGCACCTCAACAGAGGTGCAGAAGGCCTTTTAACTGGTCCCACCTACTAGGATAATCTTTTTGCCTTTAGCTTTTACCGGTCTCAGAAACATAATATTTCTGTTTGTTTCCGTTCTCACTGGATTTCAGCACTTCAGCTGCCAAGTGAAAAATGAAACTGCTAAACTGGCTGGAAGTACTAGTCCTGTGACAAAGCAAGGGTTTCCTCTTCAAATTTCTACCCAGAGAAGAATATTCTCACCGTTTAGGTACAGTCTTGTCTAGCGATCATTCAGACATATCCACTCTGCATTTTAAGTTTCCCAGGCCCTAAATGATGTCACTGTTTAAAAGAGATACATTGCGCTGATTCATTTTCCTGGGCCAGTTTGGAATCAGTGCAAGTTTGACTTTTTAAGTCACCAGTGCAGTCAAGAGGTCCAGTTCTCTGAAAGGGAGATGATTTACTGTTCTGTTAATGATATGCACCATGTTCTTTTGTTGCCTGTAAAACATAATTGTACCCTTTTGGAAAAATCAAAAAGGATGCATAAAAAGGATGTGGTTTAATTCTTTTTAAGCTATCAAAGGATTATTGAAGCTCCTTAGATGGTTCTGTTGGTCTTTTATCATGAGCTGGCCTTCCAATACTTACAGGAACTATAGAAACTGGAATTGATCTCTTTCTCCTGAGATGATGGCAGTAGACTTCTCCTTATGCTTAATCAGTAAATACTATAATATCTTCCAAACGTGGCTCATATGGTTATTTAAAGCAGAACTATGGTTGTTTTAATATGGTTATTGTAGCCATACATTTTGTTTTTATGAGTTTTTATATAGCACTATTACTTATATGCTAATCTTAAGGATATTGTTATAATTTGTTTTATGTGTTAAGTATTATAGAGGCAGTTGCTGGTATCACTATAGTTAAGGGTCTTATGAGCATCACATCTGACAAACAATTGCTTGCTGCCAGAAGCTCAAGGAAATGGTTATACCCAGGGATACAAATCACCTTTGCAGACAGTTTACATACAATTTCTTCAAGCAGGGAAAACCATGTAAAATGCATTATGTAGAAAAATTTGCAGTTTTCTACATTCATTTGCTTGTGTGCTTGCAAAATTTGCAGGCTACTGGACAAAAGGTGCTTCCCTATCAGGGTTGTCATAGGCATATTCTTCACAGTTGCTTTGTCTTGCCTTTTATCAAGCATCTGTGTGATTTGATCCCTTTTTGTGCAAGTCCCATGGAAGGGACATAAAACTGTATGCATGGTATAGAGGTTCCTTGCGTTTCTTCTGTGTCATGCTTAGTGCTTTACTTTATTTGTCTTGTTCTAAAAGCAAAGTGATACATTTCCTTTGAGAGGGACACTCAGAGGCAGCAGTGACAACTTGCTTTTCTAGACAAACTCCTACAGGGGCATTAATGCCAGTAAGTCCTGTGACAGGAATACATTCCTTATCCTGGACATTAATGACATACGTGCTTTGTCAAGTGTTGTCATCAGGCTCACCAGGGACTCATATGACAATGACTTCTTAATTTTTGCTTATGTCTCTGAGAGTGACAAAGTAGATTTCTGCTTTCCCTTGCCGCTTGGAATTCTGTGAGGCAAACTTAAAGGATTTGCTGTTTGCACTGACTGGCTAGGATTTTGTTATTGTAAGGATTGTTGTTTCTGGGTATTTATTTGCAAAGATGTTAGATCTTGAATCCCTGTTCAGAAATGAAGGGCTCATTTATTGAAACACATTGCATTCAGGCAGCAGAACTTTGCAGATGAAAGGCCTGTTTCAAAGAGATCGTCTCACAAGCAGAACTGGGAGCACCTCACTGTCAGTATTCTAATGTTAAATTAGTAGATTTTTCTCTTGCTGAATAAATATTTAAGCCTATGCGTCATGGATGCAGTTTCAACACTAGAGGATGTCCACTAAGAATGGAGCATTCCTTAGGAGAAATGCTTGAAATTCCCATGGGCAAGTGGACATTAAATCATACTGTCCTATGATAATGTTCTATTTACTGAATTAATAGTTAAAAAAGCATGAATGGAAAGATGAAGGCTGCTAATTCCACCTGTGGGGTTATATTTTGAAGGCTATCTGACCTACAAAACATTTACTAGGACAGGACAGACAGCTGATGTAGACAGAAAATTGTCCTGGCAGGTTTTACACAAGGGGGACAACCAGACAGGCTCGGTTGCCAAAACCGTTATCACTATCATGCCTAATAAGTGTTTGTGATGTTTAATTTTGAAGAATTAAACACCAAAATTCAGGCTTTCCAGACTGACTCTCCTAGTGGGATGAAGTTTGAGGATTACAGTTTCATTCTAAGAAATTATCATCTACAGAAACTAGCAGTTTTGTATTCGTACCCTGAGTCCTCTAGGACACAGTGCTAAATTTTTAGGCACTATACAGTGTGTGGTCCCTTCAGCTAATAGTTTCAGTGATATCAAAACATCTGTGTGTGAATCACTGAAAGGAAATTAAATTGAATTATAATTATCACAGCCACTTATACCCTAAATTAGTTATCTAGCTATTTGCAGAGAGGTCAACAAGCCAATGGACTGAACAGTAACTGGCAGTAAGTGCCTTACCAGGGTAAGTGGTAATTGCTGACAGTGTTGTGGTGCCTGCAGACAAGAGGACGGGGATACTACAGAGCTGGCATCGTTTTTGTGCAGGAAAGGAGCCATGAGAATGGTGGCAGTAGGTGATCTGCAATAGGAAAGTGGCAGAGTATAACAGACCCATTATGATGCATTTGGGGCTTGAGACAATACACAGATTCCACTTACTTTTTAAAGTTAAAAGCAAGTAAATGGGACAAGATTTTGTTAGAAATGTTGTTGATCTCTGAATGATCTAGACACAAAAGCAAGACAAAGTTTCTATATGAGTATAGGTACCAAGGGAATGGTTTCCTTAGTGATGATCCCCATATGTATTAAGCACCCAGCTCAAATTTATTATACAAGCTGGAGAAAGACTACATGCTGAAGTACCTAGATTATTACTTTTGCATGGTTTGTAACATTTTTGCATCTCTCTGATGAAAACACTTGACAAAAGACAGCTCTTCTTTGGAAGAACTATGCTATTGCTAAGTAGAATGCCTGTGCTTTGTAGCTTGGGAAAGCATGAATCTAAAATACTGATGCTATGTAAAACAGCCCTGTCACCCATATGACATGGATGCCACTACATGTTCTCCACCAATGACTGATGTGACAAACTCCATATGTTAAAAGGAGGCTGAGTAAAATCTTTTTTTTTCCCCAGATGGAAAAAATATGTAGCTGTGGTACACAAACACTCTTTGCAGAGTTTCTCTGTTTCCTCACCAGTAATAACGTATCTAAAAATAAGACTTGGATCTGGAACAAGAAAAATATCATAGCCTATCACCGCCCTAGTTTTCAGCAGAAAATAAATGTACACATTTAAGAGCATCAAGGGAAAGTGGATTTTTATTTATAGTGACCATGCTTATTATTATTCAGTAGAATTATCTGGAGAGAGAATAAGGAAGAGTGCTTAAGGTGTTGCTTTCCAAGTAATTAACAAAAATATTTCAAACATACACAAAGACTGGCAGATCATTCATCAGTGTTTATTTAGGGAAACAGCTCTCAGTAGTTTAGCCACATGGGTTTGTGACTGTACCTTAAGCAAGCCCCATAATTAAAGAAAAGAAAAATAATTACAATTGTTAGCTATGAATATTTTATTATTACAGGAAGAAATAATACAACACAAGATAGATAGAACATCATATAGTTAAACAATATCTTCCGTTACAATGTCTTATACATAATTTTGGTTTGGGATTCTTTTTCCCAAACTTTCAAAGTGGGGTCACCGTTTCTAGATGAAACGGTATTGCTGCAAAACACAGATTTCCAAAACTTACATATGGGTTTTTATATGGACTTTCTAAAGCTTATATATGGGCAAAATAGTGTCCCAATGTATATGTTACCGGTCTGTAAGATATCAGTTTATAATTGGGCAGAAATATATCCGAGAATTAAGACTTTAAAGCTGAAAAATATTCAACTCACTTCAAGGAAAACATTTAAAGAACAATTTCAAGATAGAGATATCAAGGTTTAACTGAAATACACAATGCCTCAGTGCTCATTAATCTATCTATCTGTGTACTAAGGTGGTCTGAACAAAGCTCATTTGTTTCCATTTGATTTATTGAATCCAGACATCTCACAATTCACACAATACAATTATTGTGCAGCCAATATTTTCAACCAACATCATAAAGAAAACATATTTTTAAAGCATTTAAGAGGCAGCAAAGGGTTTTTTCTTTTCAAGGAAGAAAATGCTCTGGAAACATTTTTCAGTTACAAGCATTCTGCACTGTATTTGAGAATGCAGGATATTTCCAATGAGTTTCAAGAATTCTTTGTTCTAAGCTTAGAGCTAAAGACTTGCAAGAAGAGGCACAGTACTGATTTAAAACCTTGATAACAAATTGATTGACAGTTACCCTTACTTTAAATCTTTACAGTTTTACATACTCGTGCTTTCTTCTAAAGCATAAATGTTTTAAAGAGTTTGTTTACTGTAAATAAAGATCATGATCACAACAGCTGCTACCTTGTAAAAAGAGACAGTGTCTTGGTCTTTTAGGAGTTATTCTTGTTGGTAGTTTGCCTGCAGCCAAACTTTTCCTGTTTCACGATTCATAGTATGTTTATAGTTTGGAGTGAAAGACTACTGTCAAGTAGTCTGCAGAGTGCACAAGTCTCTGTAGCATACGTGCGTACATTCTCTCAAAAGAATTAATAAATTTTCAAGTACTGAGTAAGTCAGAAAGCTGTATACTAGATTCTGTAAAATTACAGTTAGCAGTAATATGTTTGGGGTTTACAGCTATGATTATGTAATACTTTTGGTGTTAGTAATTTCTTAACGAACATTGGAACTTCTCTGGGAATTTCCTTAACTCTGGGAATTTCCTAACCTTTGTTCAATTAAATAAGTAAGCGCTTACTATAACCATGTAAAATCTACTGTCTTCAAAGGATCACACGCATAAGGTATAGGTAAAATTCTAACAATCTCAGATTAAAATAGGAATATCTTTTGCATCAATATTGAAGCTACTTCTATACAAAGCAAGAAATGACAAAGAAATTGTCAAGTCAAAGGGAAAGACTTGTATATTAACATGCAGGCAAAACTGTACTCACAGAGAAGTATCCCTGAAAAATCAAATTTGCAGAACTGAGAAGGTGTTATCGACATCAAAAGATCAGATGACTTGGTGTAAAACTGTTTGTTAGATCCTAACCCTGACTAATCCATGTCTTCTCCTATTTCCTTTTAGAAATATTACTACACTTTTGTTCCTTTGTTACTATGTTCATTTGCATTGGTTTCAGTCTCTTTCCCTCCTTTCTTAACTTATTTTACAGCTTGTGCATTTCTCACAGCTGGATAACAAGCAGGAATCCCATTGCACAACATACAGCCCATGGTGATGAACACTAATTCTATGCATGGATCATGCAGTGAAGCATACAAGAAGAAAATTTTAATAACATTCTAGTTTTGCAAGTAATCAGCACACACAACTGGAACAGATTTTCAGGTGGATTCAGATCCTATTTTAGGACTCCCAAAGGGGACAAATGATTTTCAGAGTGGTCCAGTCCTAACACGTTTCCCTTAGGATTTATAACATTTATGCGTACATTTTAAAAACAGTTCCTGTTCCAATGAGCTCACAACACTCCAAAATCATAATTTAAATCTGTTTTGCTCTGTAAACAAAAGTACGTTTAAATCATAAATCCTGCGGGTAGACTGATTTGTTTGGTATAGAACATGGAACTCAAATTTTCTAGGTTTTAATACATTAAGTACAAACTACTGCAGAACTAAATATTTGGGACATGAATTTTCACTTGTTACTTTACGTGCAACTAATGTATGTTAAAAATCTCTTCATGTATATGAAAAACTAGTGTCACATGGGAGTTGATGAATACATCTGTGACTTATAAACATCCCACTGGTCAACACACAGCAAGATAACTGTGCCCTGCTACACCTTTGTAAGATGGCAAACCTGCCTGAGTTGCAAGGTAGCCAGTACATTTGGGAATCAAGCAAAGGACAGAATAGGCTTTTAACTTCACCCACCAGGAAAATTATAACTGAAGCTGAAGGAAGGCCACTACTGCCCTGGTGGTGTGTAATGAATATCACAGGTCTTCAGTAGAACTTTGCTAGAGTTCTTTTCCTGGGCTTTTTGGGCAGATAGTTCTCCCATATTGTGGTGTTTGATTGTATTGGGTTTCCTTTTGATTACTCTGGAAATGCTGGGATTCAGGAGACACGTATGGGGTTGATTTCTCCATCGTTAGATTTCTGTGACCTAAGCAACATGGACCAGAGTCTGTTTGAATGTCTGAGAGCATTTTTCCTTCAGAACTGGCCCGGAGGGAGATTCCGCAGACTCATGTTCATGCTTGTCCTAGCATGTGCATGGCACTGTGAGAGGCAGGGACCTGGTGCTCTGCTTTCTGAAAGGCCGAATTTTGGAAATACAGTTCTTTTAACATAGTTAAACATAGTTATTAACATAGGTAACATACTTCTTCAAAATATAGTTCCCTCATAGTTCGTGCAGTTCTTAGCTAAGTCGGGTTAGTGCTGAACCCACTCTGATTGCCAACATACATCAGAATACACAGAGAAGAATCTGATTCCAGAATTTGACAGGTGAGGAAATCCTTGCAGTGTTGGTGAGGCTTAGTTTGCCTTTATTCAACACTAGCATATCACAGCAGTATTTTTAGGCTGTACACCAGAAATTATTTCGCTCACTATGTTAAAAGTTCCTTGGCATGAGTGTATATCCTTTTGGATGGACCCCTGTGCAAGACGATGTAAGGAGATACTCTTTTCCAAATGGATACTAAAATCCCAAAATAGAGACTGTAATTATTTGTGCCTGTTAGGAACTTTCTTAATCCTTATAAAGATCTGTTTGATAAAATGAAATGCCTAAGAAAATCGCTGCTTACTCTGGTTGCCAGATATATTATCATCAGTATGTGCTTTGAGTTTAACCATGTCTAAATACATGGTTTAGTCATCCAAATAGTTCAGATGAGAACATATGCAATTTAAATTAACCCGTTAGTTAATCCAAAGTAGTCCTCCTAAATACAATTCACTGGCTATGGGAATCACAATATTACATCGAGATCATATAACACCTGCAATGATGGTAAAATCTCATGCTAATGCCCCTAAAGGTCTAAAAGAGCAGTGAAGTGCAAATCAATTTCAATAATCTAAGAAGGAACTAAAGTCTTTCCTCAAAGCTTAACTCACAAATGACCTGAAAAAATACAGTGAAGGTGTATAAGATAATCTGTAATGCTATGTATCTTGCCTTCACATAAGAAGTACTTTAAAATCTTGATCTGGAAGAATTAAGACTAATTTTCAGACTGGAGAGGTTCATATCAGTATCATGTAAAACCAAGCACACTCAAACCAGATTTCAATGCTTTAAATAACTATGGTGCTGGCAAAAATAGGCTGAAAACCTGGTCTCTCTGATTTCCACAAGGATTTGCATTTTCCATTTCATGCCCCAGCCTCCTCAATGGGAGCCTGGGAGAGGTTGCTAGTCTACAGCGAGAAGGTGGTTTCATTTTCTGTGACTACTGAAAGGCAGACAATACTTCAGACAGCTATTTGCCTAGGGCAGGGCATGGTCAGGCTGGGTGGGAGCATCAGAAAAAAGCTCCTGTTCTGTCAAGTCAAGGAAAGGTGCTGCTGTTGTGGGGAGGGCCAGGTGTGGGGCAGAGACTACTGGTGTCCTCGTTTCCCAGCAGTTCCCCAGTTGCAGCTCAGCAGCAGGAACGGCAGCTCTGCCTCCAAACTCCTCTTCCAGCTTCTAGGATTTATTTAATTGTGCCATGCTAATGGTCTTGGCTAAAGTGAAAATGATTAAACCGCATTTGACTTTAATTTGTTGAGCTGACATGCACTTTTTTTCTTCCAGTCAAATAAAGTGTAATTTACAGTTAGTCTGCTGTTGCGCAAACATAGAACTAAAAGTAAAATAATTTAAGAATTGCACAGTACTTTAATTAGAAAAATTAGTTGTTCAGAGTCCCCTATGCTCTATGTTCAAACCCACATTCAGGTTTGGTCTTCCAAGGGACCTGGTATTGTGAGACAGCTTAGCAGGGAGACATAAGTCAGATAAAAAATTTTAATGGTTTGTGGTACTTCAGGAAGTCTACTGTAACATAGCATATGTGCAAATGTAGATTTGCCTATCAAAACAAGTCAGTCCCTTATGGACTGGGAGCTCCTACCCTAGGAGACTTAAAAGTTCTATCAGAGAGGTAGGGAGCACATCTATTTGATCCTATTTGGTGGCAGCTGAGAGTAACAGCACTGGGAGCTTTTCTGTTAGAGCCAATTATGAAGACTTGAAAGACAGTGAGAGGGTTATACAAAGACAGAATATTTCATGAAGAATGACTAAAGGAGCTTAAACACTATCAAAAAATTATTATCGATTGCAGGTTTGTAGAGACCTAATATAGAAAGACACCGTTTTTCTCAAGCCACCATTTCTAGTTTCATAGAGTACAACAAAGATTATTAATATCACAGTGAAGGGAATGACTGAGGCAGCCAGTGACTGGTTAGTGAAGTGTCCTGTTTTGGTGTTAACAGGAAAAGGAAACAGGAGACCAACGACAAGACTGTTCAATGATTCAGATCAATTTGATGTCATTCATTGCAACTGATTGTTTTGAAATTTGTCTGTGGCTACATGTGTGTGATGAAAATCTGCTAATGATACATTTGTGCAAAATATTTATTGTTAGGAAACCCTAAAACTCTTACCTGTCATGGTCATACAGTTACAGGGCTTTATTTGGGGGGAAAAAAAAAAAAAAAGTTTTAAAGGCAACCCACAGCAAGAGAAACTCAACCTACAGTCTGACAGGACTTTTTTCTGTCAGTTATGACCATTACACTTGAATTACCCAAAAGTCTTACAAAATCAAGACATGTATACTTCTTTCTATTAAAAACTCTCTTCAGGCATTAGGCCTCGTGTCCTCAGTGCCAAGGAGGAGGTATGCTGGTATTGATCTGACTGTGTAGCCATGCCTAAATTCCTCTTTAGAGAGTTGTGTTGGGGGAGGCGGGACCATATTTATTTGTGTGAACTCATTGTGTGAATATTAACATTAGTCCAGCTGCTGCAAGGGCAGTCCTCCAAAAACTTTAATGTTTAATTTTCTGAAAAATTAAAGAGGGTAGCAAAATCTAAATAGTCAGAGCTGTGATTCCCCTTATGAAATGACCATGGTTTATACTCAGAAATCAGAATGCATTTCATTTAATAGGCAGCAGTGCTATTATTTTTATCAACACTTGTGCTTAGGAACATGTTGCTGACTATAACTGAGTTAAATCAAGGCCTGAAGATAAAATGGAAAGGAGAGAGAATACATTGAACATTAAAAAAAAATCTGGGCAGCATTAGTGACAAACTAGTCTATAATCTCTACTGGGAACAGAAATAATAAAAGTTGCTATTATGATGCAAAAAAGTGCTATGAGGATCTCGGTTGTACCTGATAAGCCACCTTGTGACATGAAATTCTTCTTCATTCTCTCACTAGAGACTGGGTGCACACAAGTGACCTAATGGTGAAACACTCTGGTTATTTCAGCTCAGTGAGCGATTAGTCACAAATTCTGTTTCTGACAAAGTATGGTCGTCTTCTCTCGCACATAGTCAGCTATGACTATATTGCATCTTTGAATCTATAGAATCTGCAAAAATATTGGAGTACTACCTGGTAACACATGAAACTTTGATTGATTACCAACAGTTTTCTGCTTTCAGTGCTTATTCCTTATCTTATATTAATTAATTACGATTGGTCAGGAAACCTCCAAATTTTCTCTCTCTTCCTTGGCTGGCTGAGTGAGAATCATTTGTCTTGTGCAAATATAAATGCACTCACACACTTCAGTACATTTTAGAAGCCTCTTTCTGATCCTAATACCTCTGGCTACATCTTTGGAATTTACTTTAGTAAACATTCATGCCAGCAAAACCCAAATGAACAAGTTTTTTCAGAAAGCAAATACACAAATGACATTAATGTGGCTTAAGTAAATTCATTTATAAATACAAGCAAATATTCATGGAAAATTTAGCCCCATCAGCAGTCCCCAGAGCTTGTCAGTCTCAGATGGGGTCAAGGACAGGAGGATATAATGGTGTCAAAGAAAAGCAGATGCAGGCAGATAACTGCTGTGTGATTCAGAGATATAATTCACCTGAAGTAAGAAATGGGATCTGAAATGCAGCTCCACTCTCTTAAATAGAAGGCACTCAAGCTTGTTTTTGTAGCAGGTTGCAATTTTCTTAAATAGTCTGTTCTACGTGTTCTTTTCCAGCCAAAATATATTATATGTTTCTGTACTTTCTGAAGTGGGTACTGTAGAGTGGTGTGATTACAGCTTTTAGCAGCCTCTTTTTGGCCGTCTGGGTGTCCTTTGGTAATTGAAAACTTGTTTATTGGCATCATTTGTTGGACTTTATTTAATCACTGTTTCTCCTCCTGGACCTGCTTTATCCCTTCTGAGGGCTGACTCTTTGCATAGGCTTTGTCTGTTTCCTGGCATTGGGCTGGCTCCGTTTCATGCAAGTGGATTTGTAATTTAAACACAGCGAGTAGCCACCAGCTATCTTGTCACAGGGTGCAGTGGGGACCTGCTTGTTTGGGGCTCTGGGGTGCCAGCCTCGCTGCTGGAGGCGCTGATAAGTACCTGAGCAAGGAGAGACGTGTCTCCCTTGCACCGTGCTGGATGGCTGCCAGCTGCTGCTGCTGCAGCCGTCGCCATGAAGGCCACCCTCGTTCCACTGAACACAGCAGCAGGCAGTCTGGACGCATTTTTAATTGGGAAGAGTTTGTTTAATGTTTCTCTGTTTATCAAAGTGGACCCTTGTTAACACTGATCACTTGGATTTCTATTTAATCAAATTACATACAGTGTATACTAGGTTTTGCTCTAATTTAAATATTGCCTTTTCATCCTTGTCAGCAGAATACTTCAGCTTCATTTCTTATTAATCCTGACTGGAAAGAGGTTTTTATCTTAGATTACTGTTTCTTTACGGGGCCTGTCAAAGGGTGTTTCTTGCTGGCAGAGTGAGAGGGATGCTGCCATAAACAACGAAAGAGCTTCTTGGCTGGTCTGAAAGATTCAGAGACTGTGTTTGCCCCAGTATAATCACACTAAATTTCTTTTTTGACCCCTTAGGAAAAGCTGCAGGCATGATTCTTCTAACAGGATAGTTATAAGAAGGAGGAAGAGTCATCAAGGGTAGAGGCCCAAGTGGCTGTTGCTGCTGAATTTTCCACTCATCAGCTGGGAGAGAGGGTTGCAGATCGATACTGAATTGTTTCTTTTACTACATCTGTGGAAAGGATAGCTAAGAAGAGATACTGAATTATTTGGTTTGATTTATAGGTTTGTTTGATCTGATTAGCGCTTTGTGTGGAGGATTAATTGTGTTGGATTAGTGCTTTATATTCTTGTATTGACACCCATATATAAAAATCTATCTTCATATATACATGGTGGGCCTGTATATTCTCTTTCTGCCAGTCGAGGTGGCATCTTGGAATGTATGAAACCCATTCATTGTGTTGGGGTAATGTGGGCAGGGAGTGACTGACAGCCAGGTGCACCTGAAAAAAGAAAATGGAAAAGAAGTGAATGTGATGCATACAGTTTATATTCTTGTGAATAAAATACAGGCTGTACATTCCACTGCCCTTGTGTTGTTCAAAAATTGCCAAAAATTAATTGTTGGAAATGCTCAGGAGTAAATTTTAAATGGGCTTGTTTATTTGCACTAGAAAATGAAATACATGGAGACATACCCATACATATACATACGTGCCTATTTATAGATGTGTGACACAGGATAGACTTCGCTTTTACTGTTCAGTGACAGATTCCTCAGTGCTCTGGCAAAGACCCAGTTAAGCAAGCCAGACAAGAGCATAACTGCCTTCCTCTGAGTTTATAACAAGCCCACCTACTCAATTAGTTTGTGTTGGTGACAGAAAATTAGAATGCATGGATGGTTATTTATTTATTTTAATAAATCACGTTATTCCTAGTACAGCAGGAATATAAGGTTCTTAATGCTTCTCCCCCAAAAATCAGGCTTTCAGGGGACTGTGACCTGGGAAGGGACCTGTTTATATTGTCCAAAATTATACCCTGTGCAGTTGCTTTTCATCAGTTTATTCTAAGATGACTTTTAAAGCTGATTCTGTCCTTAGTTAGCCAATTTTAGTCTGTCTTAGTTTTGTACAATGACATAGTCAAAATTTGGTTTTTTCCCTTCACAGTAAGGTTTATAATGATTTAAAAATCACCAATCCTGTTTACCAGCGAAATCTCCCTCAGGTTTGTCTCTCCCAGAGACTTAAAGTCATAGTTCCTTAAAAAGGTTCAAAATTATAAAAATTAGACTAATGTTGTTTATGAAATGGCATGACACTACTTAACTCTTACTCATTCAGAATTTTTCATGTTGAGTATTAATAGTTTTTAATAAAACTCAATCTTTAATAAAAATAATTATTTTCAAAATACTGAAAACAGAAAATTCATTGACAAAATATGAATGCACTTGTTAAAGCATGGTCTGCTGACAATCTATGGAAGCAGGAAAAGACGCTACATTTTTTGAGTGTATTGCTGATGATGGTGGTTTTATGGGATGTGTGTCATCCCCCCTTACACCACCCCACCACCCCCTCCACCCCCCGATATTAAAAGATTGTATTAGATCTTTATTAGTTTCTAGCAATTGTATTCTTAATTTCTGCTGTTATAGAACATTGGCTTTTATCAGCAAGTTACTGGTTTTCCCTTGCATGATACCTAAACGTTCTCAGTTTGAAATACATGTTATCTTCTCTTTATTGGAAATAATATTTTTGCAGAGGTTATGAATGCTGGCAAAAGAATAAAATTAGAGGGAGGCTACACTACTGAATGACCTCCAATGCAAAGCTATAAAGCTGGTAAAATGGCACCTGGTACCTCTTGTAAAACAGGCAGATTAATTAGAAGAATGTCAAGAAGGTGAATGATAAATAGATTGAGCAGACAGATTTCTGTTGTTGGGTTTTTTTCCCCATTCTTTTTTGCCTTTTCCTTTAAGGAATAGCTGGTATTTTTTTCTCCTCTTTTGGGTAGTTATCCCCACTAACATCAATGGGAATGGTAACAAACCATGTCACTTTTGACAGATCCAAATATATGTGTGGGTCTGTATATGTATGCATATATCCTTAGTGCATACATGAATACTTCATACTCTTGAGAGCTAACAAAGTTTCTCCTTCCTGTTTTGTTTCCTTTATTCTCTTGGAAAGCATATCAGTGGCTACTTTTGACAGTGGTCTGCTGTATTTAGATACGATCTTTGATACCTTGAAAAGAGAGCTCCCTTATGTACCTTATGAGATACCCAGCAGTGTCTCTCTCTTATGTCTCTAGACTATATCTGAAAAGCTGCTTGGCCAGATGGCACTGTAGATCTGTAACATTTAAACATATTTTTGGCAGCCCTGTGCATGCATAATATCCTGGGTGAAATATTTTTGCTTGCCAGGCTAAAAAAGTGTGTAAACTTCAAAATTACATCCAATGACACCTGAATATCTTTCTATATTTTCTTGGCCAAGTACCTACAGAGGATTTGGCTTAACCAGTAATAAGCAGATTAAACAAAAGTATTATTCTTCACTACAGCTGTTATCTGACTCTTACCAAAGAATGTGACAAAAGTAGTGACTTTTAGAAGTCTTCTAATATCCTGGATTTTCAGTCTGGGACTGCTGAGCAACACTTACCTATAACATATCATTACTTAATTACAGCTATGTCAGTATCCTAGAGAATTTTTACGCTTTAGGTTATGACCGTAACTGTTCCTCCTATATCTGTTTTCCCTGTGGCTGTAGCACAGACAAGCTCCTCTGTACTACATGTGATAAGCAATTTAAGATTCATGTAAATAGTCTGACCTCTTTATTTAGCTGGGGCACACAATTAACATTATTTACCAAATACATGACATTTGGTGATATTTACCAAACTGATGACATTCACCAAAAAGAACAACATTATTAACCCGATGGAAATACACAAAACATTTGGAATGTAGGAAGCAGACTTGGAAAAAAGTGGAAAATAGTGACTGAAATTTCAAATCCTGGTTAGTTCCAGAAAAGATCATTAACCTAGTATTCATTGGGCTAATCAGTAATTAGGGGCCGCTGTAGGGGCAACTTGCAGAATGATGGTTGAATTTTGATGCTTGTTATTCTTCTGTAATATTGAGGTCTGAAGTTGGTCCTTTGGCTTGATTCTGTTAATTGAAATTCAAATCATAATGTTATGCAAATGTGTTTGAAGTACCTCTAAACTGCACCACCATCTTCTAGTTTACATGTGTATAAGCATACTCATATTTATACTTACCCATATTTAGGCAACGAGTAATATTATTCAATTTACAGTAAGTACTGAGGCATGCATTTTAAAAAGCTAAATTCCCTGGGAGGTGCGAGTTGTGCTGTCTGATTTTCAGCTGTTAGCTGTCCAGTGTGAAACCAGAAGATGAAGCTGGCTGGCGAAGCTCCCGGTGTTAGTGCATGGGGGAGTTAAAACCTCAGGATCTGATTCAGAGCTGCCATCATGGGTTGGCTTACAGGAAAGTAAAGAGTGCTCAACTAGGTCCCCAGGGAGTATTTTTTTCCTCGTCAGGTAGGTGCCTATACTACCATTCCTCCTTCCCTTACAAGTTTCAGACATTGCTATCTTTTAAAACACACATAAAAGGGGAAGAACTCTTCTCTATAATGGTCTAACACTTAGTATGCAGGTTTGTACTTGATTCTTAGTGTCTTCACAGACTTTCCGGTACTTCAATCCCTTTTTTCTAGTGGAGCAGATTTAAGTAGGTATTTCTAACTCTTGGGAATATGTCTACCAAACCAGCTAGGCAACAGTGGCATGTATTCCTTTCCTGGTGTGGCTGTACCATTTTGCAGAAAAAGCTGATGAGCAGAGAAACATAAATCTGTAGTTCAGTGATCAGGACACTTGCCAAAAGGAGTGGAATCTTGCATTCTGGTCGCTCTCTACTAAGTTAGATTTCCGCTTCTGTATTTGGTATTAAGCAGCTTAGTTTCTGGATCAAGCTTGTCAAGCTGTTGAACCTTGTCTAGACTAAAATATTCTATTGATTCCTGAGTTTTCAATTCTAAATATTTTGGCAAAATTGCACTGGAGCCAATGAAGCTTAAGCATCTCCAGGATTAGACAGACGCTGAATGGTCATAGTAAAAGTATAAATGCTTTATCCACAGCTGTGTGCTTAAAAATTCTTCTAGCCAATGACCATTTCTTCTTTTAAGAGCTACTTTTAGTATTCCTCCAAAACCTGACTGATCCTGATATTTTTGTTGCAACTCTTACATAAATTCTACTTCAATTAATTCATTTCAGGATTGAAATGAAATGAAAAGACATGGTTAACAAAGATATGGACACCTTAAGCAAAAGCTGGAGAAAAAGAAGAAGGGAGAAAAAAAAAAAGAAAGAAGAGGAGCATGAAAAGATATAAAAAACTCCAAGCCAAACAGCAAAGTATAAAGCTGCAGGGAGGAGTGAAGAGAAAAAGCCAACAACAGCAAAGACAATAAAGAATTCTCAGGGTATTGTTTGAAGTACGGTTAATTTATAGGGAGTATGGAGCTTAAAAGAATTAATGGAGGTATTGCAGGTGAAAAGCCTAGAGGAGGACAAGATGATCAGGCATTCAAGTTTAGTTGTTGGGTTTTTTTCCTGTTTTAATCTTGATTGATTTGTTACTATAAAAACTTTAGTACCAACTTGTATTTTATTCTGTGATTATTTCCAAGTCCATCAAAAAAAAAATCAAGAAAACTGAAAGGACTTGCATTCCAAATCAGTGAAAGGACTGGGCATTCCAGTGAAGAACCTGGAATTTACTAACTTGAAAAAGTAATGTTGTGCTCCAGCTTCCCCAACTACTACTTTTCAGGTTTACTTACTATAGATATGTTTTCTAGACTGGAGGGATTCAGCAGCCATTTTGACCAAAGACAGTATTTACAAGTGGCATAGTGGGCAATATGCCAGTGTGGCATTCTCAGGTTTTTGGATTTGTTTTGAAAGACCAGCAACCACAATTGTATTACAATAGAACATGTGCCCTGGATGCCTCTGACTCTGCCTTGTATTCTGCATCCTTGAATAGAAGCCTGTTTTGGACATGAGTCTTTTGACACACCAGTGCCTAGGATCTGCTCTTCTCCTGGACAGATAAATTGGTTACCTATGCTGTAAAACATGACATATGACATATACTCCATTATATCCATGTCAAACTTTTGTATTACAGCCACCAAAATAAAGGAAAAACTGTCCTCTATTATATTCCCTTGGGTTGTGAGGTTTTTCCATACAGCAAGGGGATCTTCCATATAATGCCTTATATCTGGCAAACCTAGGATTCACTGCTGGATTTTGGAGGGACTTTCAAATGGCTTGTCAAGGTCTTGAAACATCTAGACTTTTGCCTTAAGACAGCAGTGTTCAACAGCTGTGTCCTTCAGCTAACATTGAACTAAGAACTCCATAGGAATTATAAGCCAGTTGTAGCTAGTTTTCACCAAAGCAGAGATCATGTGCTTTATAGTAGTTGTGCAGTCTCTGCTTAACTCGAACCTCAGCAAAAACTTCAGAGGCACGAGCCACTGGTTTTCAGGAGAGGACCTTGTTTCTTGCCTCTTGAGCATACACCAGTTTCTGTTCCTATTTGGCATTTGGTGGCAATGAGGCGGTGCTTTGTAAACATGGTCTTTTGGTCCCTCTTGCTCTCGCGTAGCCCTGAATCTGGGCTATGCTAAGTGAAAATGACTCTTTCTCTTGTCCTGTAGTTTAGAACCAAGGCACGAAAGGAAAGACAATTCCGAGGAAAAGGAAAACACTGTTGCCTGCCAGGTGGAGATGGAGAGATTAGAGGAGTGCTGGTGAACTACAGTCTTGGACGATGTTTCCCCTTCACATGTCTTGGTGACCTCAGCAGCCTTGCTTGTCTTTTGGGAATCCTTAAGAATATGTTACATTGTATATATTTTATAGGTATATTGTATAGCTATCATGGTTCCCTTAGTATTACTACAGATTTCTGATTGATTGTGGCTTCAAAATCTCTATTGCTAGGTGAGACATATTACTCCACGAATGTATAACTTGGTCTCCCGAGCACAGATGTTGCAATGGTGGTTTTTGACCTCCAGATGTGTTTATTATAATCCGCTCTTTGTAAAGAAACTGCAAATTATGATGAAAGTTCAAAGTGGTAGAAATTGCAAGCAACTGAAAACATCATTTCTCTGTTCTGCATTCCACTCAGGCTCTCTAGTGAATATATGTTGTAGACTGTTTTATTCCCTGATATTCAGAGCCCTATATATTTTAAATATACTCCTTGCTATAAGCTCTGACAGCTACATTCCACTGGAACCACGAAGCTGTGACCAGAAGCAGAAAGCTCACTAGCACAGAGAGGAGAACTAAGCTTATGAAACTTACCACAGGAATAAATAAAAATTACTCTCCCTCTCACAGCGTTCAGCAAAACTCAGGTCATTGGATTGGCTTTCCCTCGTCAAATTTCTCATGCACAGACACACACACACTTTTCTATCTCGTTTTTGTTTATCCCTGGAGACGGGAGAGACATTAGTTTTAAATTCTTGGCAGAGTCTGGATATTGTGGTGATAATCAACTTGTAAGAAAATAGAAATGTAACAACTAAACAATACCATCTTATTGCTTAAATTAGAGGAAAATTATATCTACCTCTTTATTCAGCTCCCAGTGGGATGAGAAGAGAACGTGAAATTATCGTGAAGTCCTTTAGTTTAGTGCTATATTCATAGGTACTGAGAGGTTGTATAAAAGGTGGAGATGGTATGGAAAACAATACGTGACATTGTTTTAATCCTGTTTGACTGAAATTGGATCAACATTTTTGACATCTAGAAAGAGTCACAACCAGGTCTTCTCAAAGACTTTGTGAGACTAACCCTTTGATCATTGTTGGGAAAAATCCTAGATATTTTTTCTCTTCTGTTCAGAAAATTATGCATGGCATGAATATTGATTCTCTGACATTGGTGAGCAAAAGAGCTTATCTTGATTTTCTAGTGAGAGTTTGACTCAGAATCAGAAACTGTCATTGGAAACAAAGATTGATGTAGCCCGGGACTGTGGTATTGAGCTTCTAATTTTTTATTACAGTTCCTGATGTGTCACTCAACTAAGATTTCCTTTTTGAAGTGGAGCTATAGATCACTGTCAGAAGTTGTTTCTGTTTGTACAATTTTATTTTATACCTTTGTGTACTTAATGGTTTTTTTGGTGACTGGCCATACTGGATACCAGCTGCTACTTCGCATGCATCACTTTTCTTCTTTTTCACAGTGCTTGAAAAGACGTTATTTGTGGAAGGATGTAATGACAGAATGTCCTGAATGAATATTTAACTTCAGAATACTTCTAGCTGCTGGAATCCATGCTACTGCAGTGACTTTACATCTTCTGAAAATCCTGTAAATAGAGCATAGTACAATCCTAATCTTAATTCCTTTATTTAGACTTAAAAGTAATTAATATAGAAAAAGTGTTTAATCTGTGTAGAATGTGCCTGGTTCAAAATTTATTGGACATGTTATAAAAGGTTATACATTCTTATCTGGCTGCAGCTCTACTGATTTGCATATGATGTATCTGATTCCAGAGTAGAAGTAGTTTGATGGTCTTAATTCATCCATATATTTATTCTTAGTTTCTTTATTCTGTAATTGTGTCTTAAATCTCACTTTGATACCGTTTCTTAGACTTACAGACCTCTACAGATTTTTCTTGTTTTCCTGTCTGGTAGTATAAGAAAATACTAGAATCACTTCACTCCTCCTCACAAAGGTCTAGGCAACAGGAATGGAAATTACATTAAGGATAAATTTCTCCAGTTGAATGTGTCTGGCACCGCAGTATGTATCTGAATTCCAGAAGAATGTATCCTGACCTTTATGGTTTCATCTCTATCTGACTAGATTATGTTTCAAAGAAAGGTTTTACTAGTTTTATATCTGAAATAGATTATCTAGAGATGAATCACTTAGAGTTGTACATACAGCTCTGTCAAAAATGAATAGTGTTTCTCTTTTTTCTTACCCCTGTGATGCTCGTTTGAAGGATCCTCCAGCTGATCATGTTCATAAATATCTGTTTTGTTTTTTTACAATTTGGCATGCTGTTATTCCAGTGGAAGACATCAAGGAATATGACATATATCTCTGAAATAGTTCAGGATAAAGCCAAAGAAAAGATAACTTCTTATTTCACAGCATTCATTCATATTGTTGCAAAGAGCAACATTCCATTTAGTTCCAAAGAGTTCCATTTATGCCTGTTCACAATACCTTCCTTATGCCAAAGTGTTAGTTATCGTAGACTGGCATTTGAATGAAGTTATCCATTCCATTTTGCTTCTTTTTTAACAAACGTGACTATTTTTACATAGCATTCGATTTTGTACTGGTAACACAACTTTAGGAGGTTCAAAGATCAAGTCAGACCAGCATCCAAAAAAATTGAAATCTTAGTCCATCTCTCAAGTTATTGCATTTCATTTCTAATACATTAGTGTCATGGTTTAACCCTGGCTGGCAACAGCACCACACAGCCACTCGCTCGCTCCCCCACCCCCAGTGGAATGGGGGAGAGGACTGGAAGAGCAAAAGTGAGAAAACTCATGGGTTGAGATAAAGATGGTTTAAGAGGTAAAGCAAAAGCTGTGCACACAAGCAAAGCAAAACAAGGAATTCATTCGCTACTTCCCATGGGCAGGGAGGTGCTCAGCCATCTCCAGAAAAGCAGGGCTCCATCACGCATAACGGTTACTTGGGAAGACAAATGCCATCATTCTCAACCTTCCCTCCTTTTCTTCTTCTTCCCCCAGCTTATATACTCAGCAAGGTGTCATACGGTATGGAATATCCCTCTGGCTAGTTCGGGTCAGCTGCCCCAGCTGTGTCCCTTCCCCATTTCTTGTGCCCCTCCAGCCCTCTCACTGGCAGGGCCTGAGAAACCAAAAAGTCCTTGACTTAGTATAAACATCACCAAGCAACAACTAAAAACATCAGTGTGTTATCAATGTTGTTCTCACACCAAATCCAAAACACACCACTGCACCAGCTACTAAGAAGAAAATTAACTCTATCCCAGCTGAGACCAGGACAACTAGTTACATTCAGTTAGTTCCCTTCCCAGCCCAAGATATTTGCCTATATAAAAGTAGCCATTAAAACTAGTACTTTAGGGAAATGGAAGAGATCCACAATTTTGGCATTTGAAAATCCATATTCATTACTTGGTTCAATGACCCTGTATATTTATCACCAGAATATACCTAGCTAACTGCTGTCTTACGTGAATATTTGTGCAGATGGAACAAAAACCTCAGAAGTATATTGGGACTCCTGAAAGTGTGGGCTGTGGAAGGAATGTCTTCTATAGCTAGTTTAAGTAAACACACAACCCAAGTCATGTACATCTCAACAAACCAAAAGGACCCTGATCACAATGATAAAAGATAATGTACTTGTGTAGATTTGTCAAATACAAAATTTTATAACAAACAATCAAAATAGCAGAAAGGCATTTAAATGTCTCTCTAGAATTCACACATCAGTTAAAAGCCTTTGGTTGTAAATCTGAATAATGCTAAATAAATCAAATCTGACAGTTGTTTCCACTAAATACCTTCTGCTGTAATCTGAATACCAGCTGTCTGATACTTCCAAATATGAAGCAGGTTACGGAGTTGGATTAACTTCATCCCACCTAGAAAGGTGAAAATGGTGTTCTCACTTCCAGTTCTGTTAAGGTGATAATTAACTAGAAATAACGTAGTGAAGATGATGCAACTATTATATTAAATTATGAACCTGCCATTAGTCTGCATGTTCTGTTGAAATCAATGGTAGTTTAAAGTCAGTAGGGTCCATGAGGTGAAGAAAATTTGATTCTTATTAGACATTTTTGTATGCTCTTAATCCTTGAGAAATATCTTGAGGATTTCACAAAGAAATATCTGCTAAGTTAGACCTTGGGTTATTTCCTGGAGAAAAAATCGAGCAATCATAACCTCTGAAATAGCTCTGGAGGAAGAATATGGAAATTCTCTTTCTAGGGCTGAAAGAATATTCAGAAAGACATCTGGATTATGCACTCTGTATTGAGATTGTCAAGGGAGGGTCTGTAAATTTCCAGGCTTCAGCTTCTTGACTTCTAGCTTCTACAGCTGATTTGTTGTTGGGAAGCGTTGTTCTCCCTGATGTGTTGCTTTCCCTCTGAGGGACCGCTGAAGAAGTGCCCTGGTACGATGGAGTTTTTAAAAACAGCATATAATTTCTTCCCAGGCTACCTCTCCATCTTCCATGAATCACTGATATAGAAGCAGTTTTGAATAATATTTCACCCTAGTCAGTAAAGTAGGACTAATGCACAAAATTTTGGGAAAACAAAAATTATTATATTAGTATATTTATTGTGTACTTATTATTTATTGCTTTTTATTTATTTTATTATATTAGTATTGGTGTGTTTTTCTTCAAATAGCTGATTATATTAATAAGTAAAGATGTCAGTTATGAAAGCTAGACTTCATTAAATATTGATTCATAACACACAAAGCTTGTTCATACTTTATTACACAAATAAACGAAAAAATCCAGAAGCTGTTATTCTGTATGAACCAGTCGTGATTTTGGTAATAATTTTCAGGAACACTGCTGCTGACATGCCACCTTGGGGGCAACCTCAGTCATTTATTTACTTTTTGATGTGTTTGATATAACATTGTCAGAACAGGAAAGATGCAAACCAATTAAAAATCCTCCCTATGCCCAACTGGAGTAATTTACCAACACAGAGGCCCTTTGATGCATTCAGTTTTATTATGAAATAAAACACTGTGTATTTCTTACAGCTTTTGACGAGATTCATTTTGAATCTTTGTGTCAGGAGATGTACAAGTGTTATCTGTAAATGAGAAATGTATGCAAGGTACTCAACTATTGCTGAATTTCAATGAACTTTGTGGTTCTAATGTCATGAAGCTCTGTCAAATGTTAACAGAAATTAAAGGTAAAATTCATATGGAGTTTTCACAAATCACAGCCTTATCTGTCAACATTTTATAATAACCTAACAGTTATGATCCATCAAGGTATTAAAGTGCAATTCTGAGCCCCAAAGGAAAAATCATGACATTCTCAGACCAGTAAAATAACAATAAATATTTTTATTGAAAAGAATTGTCAAGCTTTCCTTTCAAACTTCTCTCACTAATTGCATTTCAAACAACTTCTGTTACAAATGCTGAGAATAGACAGGAAAAAAACACTGAGCCTGTTATAACTTTGAAATACTTTAGATAACACTGGTTTATGTTTATTTAACGTTTCTTTCTTCCTGCATTTTTAAAAACAAAGCTGATTTTAAATTTTTGATAAGGTAGTTTTCTTTACAAGCATGTTAAACTGTGGCACTACAGTTCTCATTTAGCAGGGCACGAGAGACATTAAATACATGAAAGCATTCCATCTTATCTGTCAACACTTAAATTTCTGTAAAGACCTCTGTTATATGAATCGAGATACTGTACAGAAGTGTGTAGCTTTACATTCAACTACTTGGCCTTAACTTTGAAAATCTATCAGGTCTGTGAAGTTCATTGTGCTTATTCAAAACTATATTAATTTTATTTTCTGCTGCTGAAAACACAAAGGCTTAGAGCCAGATTCTGGTCTGCATTACAACCTGGTTTTGCTGCTCCAAGGTTCAAAGGGCTAGAAAGCCAATCGTAACAGCCAGTGAAGGGTTGGATCAGCTTCATCTGACTCCTCCCTAGCTTTCCAATGTAAAAGTTGTGGAGAATTTCAAGCATTCCCTATTGCAACATCTGCTCAGAATTACCTGAATAAAAAATTATCTGTGAGGATTATACCTTAATTAGTTATCAGTTTGCTGTTGCCATTTCACTGAATGGTTCAGAAGTACATGTTTGTTCAAGGTGTGGAAAATCAAAGGTCAGTTCTTATATATGTACATGTGTATATTATATGCACATACATACACATATACACACACACCCCTGTTTAAGTGGATTAGAGGTCACATACCAAAAAGCTTCTGTGATGTTTAAGATATATACTAACCACCCTCTAATATTGAAACTATTTTTTTCTTACTTGAAATATTTCAACATTCAAAAGATCAGGGACAGGATGAAGTAACTTTGTCTGCACAGCTGAGTGCCATCGTTACAGCACTTCAGAAGATTGTTCATGGGGGTTTTTTTGTTGTCTTAATCACTAAATACTCTATAGAAAGTCACAGAAAAGGTGGGGCACCTTCAAATGCCTAATTTTTTCAGTTAGAAAGGTAGAATACTCAAGTTCAGACCTCATCTTTTTCTGCTTTGGCACAGGGTGTGATTATACAAGCAAGTACACCTAGATCTTAAATGGCTACCTGAGTGTTTGAAATAGAAGTGCATTTTGAAAGACATCTCATTCTCGTACCTTACAAGTGATTTTCTAATCACTGTTTACATCGAAAATCTAAAGTCAAGGCTTACCCTCTAGCCTGGTAGTTAAGACATGCTTTAGAAATGTGGGTTCAGCTCTCTAGCTGGAGGTAGATGTTAGAACCATATTTCCCAGTGTCAGGTGGAAGTTGTTAGCAGCTGGCCTATTTATTAAAAAGAGGTTGTCTTCAGTTGTGGGAATCTGTCCTTTCATTTCCTTTGCAATTTTGAAGAAGAAAAAGAGAGCTTTTTGTTGGTTTTTTTTTTTTTTTTTTTCATTTCAGCAACAAAAGTCCTAATCACTTTTAAGTTTTGTTTGCTCTGAAATATTTTTTGAGGAACAATTTTCTCTTTCAGTTCAGCTGCCAAACCACAAATAATCTCTGTCTCCTTATGTTATAAAAACTTAGTCTTAGGTTGAGGACAAACTGTAATAGCTATAATAATTTCAGAACCTTTGAAGAGCTGCCTTTTTACCACTTTTCCTCTGTAGAAATACCAAGCAATTTTTTCATACTATTATCCATTTAGTATAATTTTTGTTTATTTGTAATTTTCCACAAAGATACCATCTGAACCCTGTACATAAGTTTTGACACAGTTAATGTTAATCACTATTTTGAGAGTTTTTTTATTTAATCCACATGGTGCTGTCATCATTCCCGCAGAATTAACTTCTGGTCAAACATGCTGTTCAGGAGAAAGGCACAAAGTCTTCTGCTTCTATAGGAAGAAAGTGCTCCAGAGTGAGCGTAGTGCCTTGGACCTGGAGTGGAGGGTGGCTGGGACTTTCCTTCCTTATGCAAGTGGGACAGATGATTGCATGGGCATCCTCTGGCATGGGACTGTTTGCAGGTTGTAGAAGGTGTTTTTCATGTGCTGGGATAATTTCACTAAAACCAAATCTAAACTAAAGAATACTTTTACCACAGGGAGGTCTTCTGCCTTCATTATAATCTTCATAGCTGTAAGTGAACTTCTAGGTGTTCACTGCAGTTGCCAACAGGTCCCTCATCTCATTGTAACTTATTGGGTTACTTCACCATTTTCTCAGAATACTTTTTTTTTTTTTTTTTTTGACCCTGGCACTTAGTATCTCTGACTGGACTTCAACTCCCTTGTTTGGCTTTTTTCCACTATTCCCCAGATCTCCTTCCATCCCTGATTAGATCCAGGAAGGGCAGCCATACAAAAATAATCAGTGGAAAATAGAGTAAAAATTATTTCCTTACTAATTTTAAGCATAGTTACAAATATTTATTTGTAGGGAATAACAGTCTGTGCTCTCTTCATGGTATGACCTATAAAATGATTCTGTGCAAAGATTGTCTCTCCTGCAAAAGGAGCACTTGTATTCCATGTGTTGACATTCTTGATTTACATGCATGTACAAAAGGAAAAGTAGAATGCCTGAAGAAAAATGCCAAATTTTCTCTTAAAATAAAAAAGCCAGATTTTCAGCATTAGATCTGGGTTATGATTGTTACTGCATTCCAGTTTCTAGACAGGAAAACTGGGGTAGATAGAACTATAGTTAAATGCTTGGACTGTCTTCCTTTCTAAAGAGCTTCTGGTGGAGAGCTGGTGGAAGGAGATTGCTTTCATGCTGCAAAGCTTTTTGTCTAGGAACAGCCTCAGTACTGCCGAAGTACTAAGAACCAGAGGAAAAAAAATATAAATACATTCCAAAGTCTGTTATTTCAGATGGAATTTCTTACCATATCATATCAGATCTACAGTGACCTAAAGATATTGTAAACTGGTGAGTTTTGGAGAAACCAGTGTCATGCACATTTTGAGCCCATTTCCATTTGGAGAGTTTTCATCCTGAGCTTACTCCTTTTGAACAAGAAAAAGATTCTGCTTGGAAAGATAAAAATGGAGATTAGAATTTAACAGGATCTGGAGTCCAGAAAAGACTACAAATTTACATTTCTTTGCACATGTAAACATAACATAATTGAGAAAATTACATTTTACAATAGAAACATTAAATCCCACTTTAAAACCTATCCTCTGCTTTTGTGGAATAAGTATTCCAACTATGATTCAGGTTGTTGAAGTTACTTTTTTGTCATACTTAAAACACTGTGTTATGTTAGAATTGTGGGGTAGCTTTCCAATTTTACATGTTTTATGTAATACAGAGCATAATTTACATACTTAGTTTTGAAGTATCCCTTTTGGTTTGTAGAGAATGAATGCTGTAGATTTTATAGTACCGGGAGCTAATATTTTGTGGCATAATTCCTCCACAGCTAATGGCTCTTTCTTTTATGGTATTTTTGGTGATACAAGTGCCTGCAAATTCCTAAGGGTATATACTTTATTTTTTTCTCATAAGAAATATATTTGGCTGTAACAGGTAATACTATATATGAAACAGAAGAGAGAATTTGTGGATAGGAGGCACAGGAGCTCAGTGTCTCTGTGTGTGGTGGATTCTAGAATAATCTTTTCAGTTTTGAGTTTTTGCCTATGTACACAGGTAATATGCTTGAAGAATTGCATCACTGGGCATTATCCTCTGTCTCAATTGAGATCCCTGTGTCGTCAGCTCTCACCCTTTGATGTGTTGGATTTGAGTAAGTCAAAAAAATCAAAAGACTCTGTTCTGGAGCAAGAGTCTATAGCTTTGCTTTTGGTTACCGGAAATGTGGTTGGGGGACTTGTAATATAGAGGGTTTTACTCACAGCCTTTAGACTGCAGCAAATTGGAAAGAGCTTTGGGTTTGTAAATACAAAATCAGGTCAATGTCATAGGTTCCAAAGATTTGAATTTTGCATAGTTCTGTCTGTTCCCTGTAGACCCTAGCAAGTTTGCTATTTCAGCTAAAAGCTTACGCTTTAACTAGCTGTCTGGACTTAAAGTCTACATAACTAAACTAGAAAATCAGATTTGGCGACTGGATGGAACCAAGACCATTCCACCTTGATTTTGTTTTAGTATTGCCTTTTAAAAATCATTTTGTAGGAGCAATTTAATTTTAATTTCCTGATTCAAGTCATTGCACTCTACTGAATAAGGTTTCAATGAGCTTGAGCACAAAAGGTAAACTGAGCATTTCTTTGTTTTCAGATAGGTTTTGAAGCTTGTTTGCTAGTACCAGACCTTGCTTTCAGTGAGATGGCCACTGTGTCTGCTAAAGCCTTCAGGGAAAATTAAAGCAAAAACCAGGTAACATGAAGACTGCATTAAAATGTGAGAAATATTTCAGTTCAAATTAAGCTAGTAGTGTCAAGGGTACTTAATGAGGAGACAATAAAGAACTTGAAGGAATAAAGGATCAGACAGTGTCTTTTGAACAGATGGGGACATAAATAGTCTAGCATATATCAAAAGTGCTAGTACATCGTGTTTAGCAATGTTACTTTACTGTGTTCATAAAAACTCAATTTAATACAAAACAAAACCCCTGCTTGATTAATTAAATGTATATGTATATATGAAGTCTTCATGAAAAAACTTAATATTTGGCATCTTTTATGTTTCTGTTTAGATAAACAGAAAAATGAACTCCAATGATTTTGGTGCCTAAACTCCCATTAGGTTTAGGTATGATAGCTAATTCTAGACAGCTTTGAAATCTCGGCTTTAATGGCAGGACAACATTAAAAGCAAAGCACTCACTCCTGGAGAAGTTGTAGTACCTGATCATTCCCTGAAGGTCCTTTGCTGTTGTTAGCTAAGGGCTTCCTCCATTGCAGCCCAACTCTCCCTGAAGCAGGGATGCCTCCACCCTCCATAACATCATCCTGTCACTATGGAAACAAATGCATTGCTACAATTTCTGCACTGGGGGGAAACAGGTAAACCACTAACCTGGCAATGTGACTGGAATAATTTTGCTGATTCCAGGACTAAAATTGAAATCCTTTATTTCACTGTTGGATGGACAGAAAAGGTGCAATGTGAAACAGTAAAGCCTATGTTTAAACATAAGTGTCTATAGTACTTAGTAAACATCTTTTAGGAAACTACACAGAGGAGGAAAATACTTGGTTTGTCTTCCTTGGTATGAATCCTTTGTTAGTATGGTTCTGAATGCAGCTGTAGGGTTTCTACCTGTGGTCTTGCATTTTTTATTTTTGCTTTTGAATCTCGAAGTCAAACTAAACACATTCCTCAGTCCATGCATAAACAAATCCATATCATGGAATCATAGAATTGTTTAGGTTAGAAAAGACCTTTAGGATCATCAAGTCGAACTGTTAACCCTGGACTGCCAAGTCTGTCACTAAACCATGTCCCTAAGCACCACATCTATGCATCTTTGAAACACCTCCAGGGATGGTGATTCCACCACCTCCCTGGGCAGCCTGTTCCAAGTACAGGGCGATGATCACTGCTCTAGTCCTGCTGACCTCACTGTTTTGGATACAAGCCAGGATGCTATTTGCTTTCTTGACCACCTGGGCACACTTCTGGCTCATGTTCAGTCAACCAGCACCCCCGGGGTCCGTTTCCACTGGACAGTTTCCAGCTGCTCTGCCCCAAGCCTGTAGCGCTGCGTGGGGCTGTTGTGACCCCAGTACAGGACCTGGCACTTCTCCTTACTGAACCTCATACAACTGGCCTTGGCCCATCAGTCCAGCCTGCCCAGACCCCTCTGCAGAGCCTCCTGCCCTCAAGGAGATCAACACTCTCCCCCAGCTTCATGTCATCTGCAAACTTACGGAGGGTATGCTCAATGCCCTTGTTACCTGTTACCTGCATAACTGAAAAAAGTGCAAGGTGAACATTTGGCATGAGTCAGAAAACATTTTTGGACAAATCTGGTCTGAGTTCCAGGTTTATGACAAAAGCTGGAATCGTGTAACACCTCATCTGGTTCTGCTGAAAGTTTTTTGTTGGTTTTCTCACAGACTTCTTGCAAACCATTCGCAACAGTGTCAACTTTAGCACAGAGATCTGGACTGGCACAAGAGAGCAATAAGGCATGGATCTTTCAACAATAAATGTGGCACTAGACACTGAGTCTGTTCATCATCACTGCTCTACAACTTCATCCTGCACCTTTTGAGGTTTTCCATGTGGGGAACATGTTGTTTCCCTGGGCTAGCAGATAAAGGTGCTTGATGTGAACTACAAACTGGGAAGAAGCATTCAGCAGCTTCTGTGCTCTCTTTTATGAAAACATGTCTGTTTTATTCTTCTGTAGCCCCTGCTTCATACTGACATCTTTAAGTAACTAAAAAGCAATGTTCACTGTGCTTTTCTTTCTACCACTCATATTTAATATTCTCATTTCTAATATTTTTCTTTGCTTTCTCTTGCAGTCATCGTCATCTTTTGCTATTCCCTTTAGTTCTTTTCTGAAGGGAATATATAAAACATAATTCAGTTCTTTCTCAATAGCTGTTCATAGCAGACAGAAAAAAGGAACAACATGAGTTTATCCTGTATGGGAACTGTCTCCCCACTGCCTACCCACCTTCTGCCAGAGGGATGCTAGCTGATATGTAGCAATACATGTATGTCCTGAGATTCTCCATTCTTAGAGTTGCTCACTGGGTTCTGTCTGCACGCACAGAACTTCATTTAGTTGGGTTTTTTTTTTTTTTTCCTCCAAAGAAGTAGTGAGTTTCGGACACATTCACCTATCATTCCTAATCTTAAAGGTGAAAACAAACTTCCTCTAGCAAAGCATTAAATTCTTGTCATCAAATCTGGAAACAAAGTTACAGAAGAGAAAATGATATTGAAAAATCTAATAATTCTAGATTATATTTAAGAGCCAAGTTGGCTTCTAGTTGTTGCTTTGCCCCTTCTTACTTGAGGGGCTAGTGCCTCAACCACCAATACTCTAAAAGTCTGACTGTACACGTTTGACCACAATGAAATGTACTTTATGTTACAGGCAGCCTTTGCGCCCTTCTTACTTCAGTCCTTTGCTAAGCCAGTTTCTCTCTGGTTCTTCTGCTCCACGTCTGGTCTCCAGGTTCTTTACTTTTCTTCCATTCAGTCAGTCCTCATATAGGCTGCTGTAAATGTTTGCACCATGAATGCTATTAGGAAATTGCAATCCCCTGTTGTCCTGGATGAAATTCCCGGAGCAAACAATGTTTATAGTTCAACATATGTTTTTTGTAGTCAATGAGAAAAATAACCAATCCAAACCTCCTGTACTCCTAACAGACTTGCCTAAATAATATGCTTCATGGCACCGCTGGATGTTCTGGGGAAGCCAACATTGCTTGAATATTTCTCTTTTACTGCTATTGTTGCTTTGACAGCTTTGATTTTATAGCAACTTTAATCATGTGTATCCTATTCCTTTACCTCTGGCATTTTGCAAATATTCCATTTCTCAGTTTCTGCTACCATAACTACCTTCATCAAATTATAATTCATCAATCTCTTTTTCCCACACCCACAGGGGAAACCCCAAAAGGACACTGTGTCAGATAAACAAGAAAATGTTAAATGTATACATGTAAGAAAACCTATTAATTAAAAAAAAAAAAATTAAAAAAGGAGAAAATTAAGTATATAAGTTAATGTGACCCCAAGGCAACATTGGCAGTAAGTTATGCAGTGACAGTTATGAGCCTGTTTATTCTACACTCAACCATACATGGAAAAAAAACCACCATCAAGTAGAACAACAAAATGGACTTGTGTTATCCTAAAGATACAAAGTAGCAATAAATCATATGAAAAATATGAATGCTATATTTACGTTTTCCCCTAAAAAAAAATACCATCTTTAGAGGCTTTATTTTCCTTATAACATTTGTTTAGCTGCCTATTCCAGGCAAAGCTGTAGGAGTTTCTGCCTGGATTACAAAAGTTTATAGAGCTGTACATGCTATCAGGAGCTACGGAGAGTTTTATCTGCAGGGCTCCTAGCAGTTCCCATTTCTTGGCCAGTGTAAGATGTATTTTTCATCATCACCTGTCACCTTTTAAGCGAGGTGGATAAGTACAGGGCCACAAAAATGCTTCTGTCTTGAGTTTTGTGACACACTAAGGTGTATTGGCTGATGGATCTTGCCTGTGAGCAAGAGATGTGGACACAGGCAGATTTTTTATACTTTGTAATGCCTCGATTATTTTTTTATCTGTTTTTGTAAATGAGAATGAAAAGAAACTAAAATCAAGCTTTCAGTGTGTTTCTGCAAGACCCCCCCTCCCCCTATTATTGTCCTAGAAGATACCCGATAATAAATGTCATTCGGGAAGACAGTACTGCCAGTCAGTCCCATGCAGGAAATAGTAGCTAAAGATGAACATCAGCTGTGCAGAATGCTGTCCTGAAGTAAAAGCCAGTAAGCAGAACCAGACTGACACTTTGCAGCACAAAAGGCGCCAGAAGAAAGTGAGGATGGTGGATGCAGGAAGCTGCAGTTGTGACACCTGCAGCTATGTGTCATTACCTGCAGAAAGAGATGATTTTCTAGGGGGGGGAAAAAAGTTAAATGCAAAGTTAAATCTTTGATATGTCAGATTACCAGATGACTCCATAGTCACAGATAACGTAAGCAGTCAAAACTCATGTGTTAGCACTGAAAAATATGAGATTGACTTTTAAGTACAACAGCAGCTGGATTAATATCATTTATCTTTTGGCTTCTGACCCAGCCTAGTACTACCAGTGCTCTTTTCAGATTCTTATTTGCAATTTGATTTTTGTTGAGTTAAAAGGGAGTCTGCTTTGGTCTAAGTTGGTTCTTTTGATGGTGAGCCTGATAGTGTAATAGTGAAGCACACTGCAGCCGTGACCGCTGCATTCAAAATGTATCACATTACCTTTTGACTCAGGAAGGAACAGATGCAAAACTACCAAAACTCTGTGAAAGCTTCCTTTTAAGATTTGTCCCATGTGATCAGAAATGGGAGTATATATTTCTGTGTATGTAAAGGCATAACATTTACTTGCTAAAATTCTATCTAAAGTGGATCAAGAGGTTCTAAAAATTTCTAAATAACAGTACCGTGGTTCCTGACCCATCAAAAGGATAACCTGCACAGATTATTGCCCACACTGTATTCTCAGCAGATGCACAATTTCCAAAGAAAGGAGGAGGAAAAACAACAATTACTGTTTGAAATGATAACTGAGATGTAAAATGAACAAGTTATTTTTCTAAGCAATGTCTGAGTTTCAAACCTGAACCGAGAACACTGAACTATATGCAAAAAAACCCATGCTGTTAACATTTTCATTAGCAAATCACTAATAACAGAGAGCTGTTGAGTAACACACCTTCTTCTGAGAATGTTCTGCATCTTGCCTCAAGAGTAATCAACAGAGAGAAGAGGATCCATTAAATACTTAATAATAGGTGAAAGCATCAATTGATCTAGGTAGTAATTTTAAATCCACAGAAATATTAGAAATGTAGGAAAAGATCATGACTCAATGTCTTTACCCCAACCTTCTTCACTTAGAAGTGATGTCATCCCTACATGAGATCCATGGGAGTGACTCGCAATTAGTAAGAGACCTTAAGCAGCTCAACATGCAATGATGACAATGATGACATTCAAGAGAGCTTGTTATAATTGCATAGTATATTTAGTTGAACAAAGAGGTAATGGGAGAATTTTGCTATATAGCAGCTCGTCAGTACTGCTGATGCTACTCCTTATGCTTGACCATTTGGTCTGTTATATTTTATGTAATTAATTTTTCTTAAGGTGTTGAAAGCGTGTGTGTCATTTCCCTGCAGCCTTAACTATGATGACATACAAAGCTTAGTGCTCTGTCTCAAGATTCATCTCATAAAATGAGGGGCTATTATCGTTAATTGTGATGTACTTTTGAAGTAAAGTAGCTCTTTTGTTTATGATGTAATATATTCTCCCTACTCAAATGCAAAAATTACTAAACTAAATTAGCAACTTAGTTTGCACTGAACTACTATCATGCACCAAAACAAGATTTGACAGCTGATTTTTTTGTAGTATAGTGTCAAACAAATGAAAAAGATTTTGTTAGTAGATAGAATGTGTATACTGTGCATCTTTCTTTCCCCCTAAATTCTTCATCTCAGCTAAGGGCATTGCTAGCTATATATCTCCATGTCACAGCACAACGTTACATAGCAAGACCCCAGGTGAGCATGACAGTGTAGCGTGGCCAATGAGCTGAGACACGGGGAGTGTTAACTCCATTAGCTGAAAAGGAATGCTGTGCCATTGCAGGTATACGGTTTTAGTATTCACTAGCATGAATACTAGTGAAGAGATATGCTACAGCGTGAAGTTACAAAATTGAACACTGCAGATGAGAGAAGAATCTTTGGCCCTTTTCAGTGATGGTCTGTGCATCAGATCCTTCCTGGGTTTTGCAGATAGAAACCCAGAATGTAATCAATGGGCTTGATGCAGCAGGGCAAGCGTTACCAGGAGTTTCAAAACAATCTTCTTCTTCCTAATGGCCCATGAAGGAAGCAGATGAATATGAAGAGTAAATGCTATCCCAAATGCTGTTCTCTGTGTTGTTCCTGTAGACATAGCAGGAATTTATAAAAAGCAGTAAAAACTTGTTTTTCCACCTCCAAGTAATTAAATATTTCTCTGAAATATACAGGTGATTGACTTTTCTGGCCAAGAAAGCTCCAGGATTTTATAGCACAGGGATTTTATAATCATTAAGTTAGAGTTTGGTCCATGGCTGCAGGTGACTCCTTACATCTAATTTTCTATGAATGCCCAAAACCAACATTGAGCAGGATCCCTTTCAGAAATATTTCAGTCCTTTACTTGTCAATTTTCGTTTGTAATGCTGTGTGTTGAGTAACATGCTCTTGTTAACTGCTTTTGTAGGACAGCAATACAGACTCTAAAGAGGAAGCTTTGCAGACTTTGTTGCTCTTTTTACTCTTCCTTGCTCTGTTTTAGTCTGAATTAGAAAAAACTGTCTTTTATTTACCAGTGCGGTTGAGCATAGGCACAGGTAAATGTAATTTCCACTATTGCAATATAGCATATCCACTCACGGTCCTTTCCTCAGGATTCTCTGCAAATTTTACTTGCATTGCTAAACTGGACAGGGGTCGTGTATTACGTAGAGTATTTATTAAAACTAAAATACTTAGCAAATACTTTTTAGTAGATTTTCTCCATGCCTATATGTGTAGGTCATGTTTTTTCTTAATCATCCTTTTCTCAACTACGGTTGAAAAAAAGAAAAGAAATGAATAGTTGTTTCATCTACTATAATCTGCTCCCACACTCTGCTGCTTTTAGATACTGGCGCACACAGTCCCTCCAACTTCTGAGCTGTGTACTACCCAGGGTAAGGGACTGTATTTCTTTTTTTCCTTCCGCTTCCCAATACTGCCCTGCAGCTTTCCCTTCTTGCTCCCAGTGATCCAGCCAAATTAAATTCTTAATGCCAGTGAGCCCTCTTGAGCTGTGAAGAATTAGATTTCCCCCATTCTTTTCATTTGTCTCTGAAATATTATGTACTATGATAGTCAGTTCCAGTATGCAGCATATAGTGATAGGATTCCACAATAAATCCATGCTAAGCGAGACCTGTTATACAACTCACTAATCTCATATATTCACTGGTTCTACATCTTGCATCTCATCTCAGATCTATCAATAGGAAGAAGATCCGCTTCTAATAATGTATTATAGAATTTACTTCTCTGTGTTGGTCCAGGAGGTGTGCAAAACATAGACTGCTTATATATACTGCAATTTAAACTGTGGTAGAAGTTCCAGACAAAAGTTACAGAAATTCACAGAAACAGAGAAGACTATTAATACTTTTGCTGTCAGGTGTGTAAGTGCAACAAGAACATAGGGTTGAGAAATCTATCAAGACTGCTGAATTATGTCCCTTGCCTTTTGCACCACAGATTTAATTTAAAATATATAGTCAAAAGATTTACTCAGTTACTGTTAACTTCTTTTACGTTACCCTTATAGTTCTTTATACTATGCTGTATTAGACATTGCAGTTTTCTCAATTACATTCTTCCAAAACCAAAAAGACACCAAATATCTGCAGTCACTGATTTGACTGGTGGTGTTTTGTGGAAGTTTGTGTCTGCAAAGAAATAACAAGAAAATGAAAAAAACTGGTGAAAAGACAGAAGAAAAGCAACCGCCTTCCCTTCCCTCCCCCCCAAACCCAGACCAAACACAAATCCAACCCACCTCCCAAACCCAGTATGCTTTTAGTTTGGCCCTAAACAAACGAATGAACAAAAGAGCTTGAGAGGATTGTTGCTCTAAAAACCGAGGGAGAAATGGTTTAAGAATCCTGTCCCCTGTGTTGAGAGGAGCAGGATTTTGCACACCTTTGAAGAAAGAAGCATTGCATCAATATCTTCAGAGAGCAGGAAGAGAGAAGGAATTTCTTCTGGCAGAGTCCTGAACTTCAGCAGAATGCTTAGGTCAAGACGTGGCAGTGATTTGAAGAGCTTGTCTTTAGTCAATATCATCCTGAATGGTTAAAGCAATTTACCTCATATATTTAATTTAGAGCAGGCACTGCTGAAATACAGATTTTTTTGGATAGCGTGTTTCATGTAATGTTGCATTTTCTGGACCAGATGCATTAAGTTTCTGTGTTTCTGTGATGTTCCTCCCAATTTTCTTCTGACCACTTTGTTGAAAGGAGTCAGAGCTACAAGTGTTGAGTGCCAGATCCTGATTTCAGACCATCTTGCATTCAGAAATAATCAAGACTGTGGGTTTGGGGTTGGCCCATTTCTCATTGTAATTAAGTATATTAAACAATATTGGCCTTACTGCTGGTCCCTAGGGTATGCCACTATTAATCTTTCCTGTATTGAGAACGAGCTATTTTGTCCTGCTCCTTGCTTCCTGCCTATTAACCAGCTTTTAATCACTGACAAGAATTTACCTCTTAGCTTGTGGTTACTAAATTTCCTTAACAGTCTCTTGTGAAGAACTTTAACAAAAGCCTTTCAAAAGTCATAAGCATATCATACTCACTGCTGCTTCTTTATCCACTGTTTTGTTTACCATTTCAAATAATCACAGTGGGTTTGAAAAGCATGATTCATCCTAGTTAAAGCCAGGGGTTTTTTTCTTTATCCCATTATTCTATATAGCACAGTCTTCTTTCTTTTAAATTATTGCTTTAATTTTTTTATGGTGCTGCAGTATGTTTGTAAAGTAATAGGAAATGTGCTGTACCATCTTCAGTGATATGACTTTCTTTTTCTAGTACTCAAGAAGGCTTTTCTGCCCACATTTCTTTTCAAGTGCCCACTCTCCCATAATTCATCCTAAAATAAAATCTGTTTCTCTTCCTGTTTATCCACTGGCTTCAGCCAGAGGATCTATCACACAGCTTGTTTGTTGAGTTGGCTGGGAGTATGTCGTATTAGGATTCTGAAAAATATAAATATTTTTGTAAACAATATAACATAAAGCAGTCATATGATTCAGTGTAGCATTGTCTTAGCTTGCAACAGACACTCTGTAATACAGAAATCACTCTTCATCTCAGCTATTAATTTTCAAAAATATTTAAGATCAGGATTTCAAGCAATTTAGGCAGACAGCTGTGCATCCTAATTTTATGCCTGTGAAATTAGGTGTCTGTCCATGCCAGTGGGCAAATAACCAAAGGGAAGGAAGGTGGATGCAGCTTAGAAAGGGGGAGTTATGAATTGTCTTTTCAGTACTGAAAAGCCCAGCATAACACAGGCAATTCAGCAATCAGTCTCAGAAATCTTCATTCTCCTCACTGAGTAAAACTCAACTCTCGTTAGTCTCATGCTCAGCATGTCAAAGGATATCCAAGTCTGTCATGTGCACCAGAGTCCTTGAGTAAACTGATCTTTGCCTGTGGAAAATAGTACTCGGTGTGTATTTGGGATACAGTGTGGCGCTGATTCTGAACAGCGGCTGTAATTAAAAATACAGTTTGTACCTCTTCTCATAATATTTTTATAGCATTTATGACATTGGGAAATAATTACAAAAGTAATTAATTAAACAACCCCCTAACTACTATTACTTACTATCCTAAAATACCGAAAAGCAAAAATACCATAAAACACGTCTCTTGTATCTTCTGGTGGATGATTTTTTCATTGAAGAGTAAATAGAATGGCATTGAAAATACACCAAATAAAATGCAATGGTGGTACTGCCTTTAACAAAAATGTTTCCAGAGAGCCTGTCACAACAGGGCATTGATCCCTGATTATAGTACTTAGGTACTACCATGGTATGAATAAATGATGATAGAATAAAAGTTTCCACTGCTGACTGCAGTACTCTGTGTGCTCTCTCAGCTTTCTTGGCAGCCCCTCTCTCCCCACCCTTCCCTCACCACTTCCCTGGTGCTTTTCTCTTCCTTCAGTCAATACCAATGCTTCAAGTGACAAATAAAATTTCTGTCTCTCAGTCCTTTTCTAGACTACAGGTTGGAACAAGTGAACCATTAGTCACTTCATGAAATCCTCTTTTGTGTGACCAGGCTGAGAGCAGTTGCACCTTTATGCATATTTTATGCACATTTATGGGCTGCATTTCACAGTGCTGTATTTAGTTCCATTACAGTTTTCCATCATATTGCTCTTTTATTATGGCATTAATTATGTATTGTTTTTACTTTATCTTACAGTATTTTTTTACATTATTTTCTTAGTTGTGTTTTATAATGTGTATAAAGCTCATTTGTAACAGTAAGGCTAATGTTACTCTGGCACTTTGCATTAGCCGAGTTGTTATTTTCTGAACGTTTTTGTTTGGGTACCTCTTAAATTCCCTGTTAAAAAAAAATCAGCATTAAAAAGTCTGAGACACTAAATAATTCATAAGCAAAGGGAATTTTTACAAAAATGCAAGAGCTTTTTTGGGAGGATGAGCTTCCACTGTCACCATTCCAGGTCACGAAGCAGCCATGTTGAAAGTGGGCCACTGTCAGCCTGAGAGATGTGGTGACACAGTCGCTAATGAAAGTGACTTAATGAAAATAGCACATAGACGTAGAGGCACGGCGATATAAAGGCTTTTCTCACCACAGATAGCTTTGATTCCCCACATGTGATGATGTGCAGTGAGCCTCTGAGCTGGCAATGATTACATGAGTCAGTTGTCATTTGTGGGTTTTTCCAGAGGTAATTCAGGGCACTGAGAGAAGAATCCTGTTGCCTTTGGATGTGAGTCTATAACAGAAAACACTGGGTTTCTTTCAGGAGTGCTAATAGAAGTGTTACATATGCCAAATAATAGTAATGCAGGTAAAAGTGAAACATTATCATCATGACTTGTTGGGATACCTTGTGATTTCTTGTGAAAATAATAAAGTTGTTGAGCTTGTATAGGAGATGAATTTATACCCAATATTTTCATTACACTACCCTAAAAAAAAAAGAAAAACTGATTTTTGTGTGGTATTTAGAGGCTCTGATGTGCCCTTTTGGGGTTCCAGACTTTGTAATTGTAATTGTGGATATCAGTTTGCAGATATCACCAAAAAATGGCTGTATTGTCATGGAGGTAATTTCAGTGATACTGTCTGTGTTCTACTTAAGCTAACAAGTCCCAGTAGAAGCCAGAAGGTGGCTGGAAGTGTAGCACCCTTTGCAGCCAGCATTATTCATACCAGGAGATTCGTACAGAGAACAATTTCTAGGCCACGTTAGAAACGTGAGCTACAAAGTGTACCGGTGAGAGTACTGCAACAGTCAGGGTGATTTTACCCAGAAACACAAAGTTATTAGACTGTGAGGGCAATGATGCTTCCAAAGGACGTAGTGGGTATGGGTGGCAAATTTAGTCTTGAGATCTGAGCTCAGATCTGCCCTGCTCAGCAGTGCAGATGCAGCCGGTGGAGATGCAGACGAGCCCTGCAACAGAATTCACCTGCAGCTGTGGGGCTGCCCCTGCCCGAGGAGTACAGCTCAGCCCTGATGTGGGAAGTTACTGCAGAGGCAGCAGTGGTACCTAGCTTGGTGCCACATAGGTTGAAAAACAGTGACTTCAGCCCAAGTTTTACAAACCCAGAGTATTATCTCCCTGTAACTGAGGTTCAGTGAAATAACATTATGAAGTCCTATGTTCTTTTTCACATGGAGACTTGATTAATTGTTTTTTTAATTTCCTGTCTGGTCACGTATCAGTTTTTCTTAATTTTTGATGGGAAGATTTATTCAAATCAGTCTTGACTTACAAGATACTAAAGTGTTGGGCTGTCTTAAGCCTGCCTTAAGGATGGGTAAGAAATTCTGTGATATATTGATAGAACCAGAAGAAAAAAATATTAATTGACAAAAGCTTTGATTGTTTCTTCTTGCCTTATTTCTAGAACTTCCAGCTCTTTGAATTTATTACTTGATAAATTCTTTTTAAAAAGGTAACAACTAGGTTAACAAAAGTTGAGTGAGGCTTTATACTTAATCGCTAAACACCTGCAGATCTCAGAAATTGTGGCTGCTGACAGCTTTTGAAAAATCAGACTGTGTTACATTTCATATCGAGCTTTTCCATATATTTTCTTCTGTTTTCAGAGGACAGAATAAATCTTGTGAGTCTGGTGATTGTCTGAAAACAGTCATTTTGAAGTGACTTGCCCATTTGAAACAAAGATTGAAAAAGGGAGGCAATGGGAAAAGGTTGTTTTGTCCTTTGTTGCTGTTTTGCTGTTTTTAAGAGCACAAGAATCCTTTTGCCTCTTTCATACTGCTTTTCTAGCTGCAGGCACAGCTGGAGTTCTGGCTTCCTTTCCTGCCTGACCACTGGCTCCTCTTTCCTATCTAATTTGGGGTAGGCAGGAAAGGAAGAATATCTAAATGTAAACAGAGAAAACAAATATCTAAAGATAACAGGTAAAGTGATCATGAATGTACTTTCTCTCTTACTAGGTTTGCCATTTGCACCCTTTGCTTAATTACAAGGGTCGCGTTGCACATCTATTCCGTTGTTCCTGCTTCAGTGATATTCATTCCTGGCATTTCTATGGCAAAAAAAAAAGTCATAAATCTTTCTGACAGAAAAATTCTGGCAGTTTGTTCTCAGTTACAGTTCCTTCTTTTACACATAGGTGCTGAGCTTCTCAAACCCAAATTTTATGGCCTACGCAAAGGCTGCCCGGGTTCTGCCTCTTTCCTTACTCTCTTGTCCCCCTTACTTGTTTGTGTTTTTCCCATTCAGAGCCACGGAGCAGGTGTAGGATGATGAAGGGAAAGGGAGGGGTGTGTAGCCATAGCTGGGAGCCCAGCTGTGCTTGGTACAGCATCAGCACATGGAACGCTGGGATCAGCTCAGTGCTGACTCCCTTTGCTCACTGTCCCTGTGTGCTGGTACGAGGTTGTGCCTCTCCTGTGGGGAGAAGGCGGCTGGGAAGATGCAGGAGTAAAGCCCAGTTAGTGCCTTGGTGGACGTGGGTCTTGGCTGGCTCGGAGGAAGCCTCTGAGGAAGCGCAGGGGCGGGCAAGGTCCGGAGCGTGCAAATGCGGCAGGAAGGTGTGGGCGCCGCTCTCCAGCTGCCTCGCCAGGGTGACTTGGTGATACTGCTGGTGGTGAAAGACTGAGGCTTCTTCCTATGTTCTGCTCTTGCCTTTGGTTTTGTACTTTTGTGTGCAGTGCTTGACAGCTGTGGTGTACAAATCAGACACATTAGCAGCTCTCAATGAGCAGCACCACAGGTATGATCTGAGTACAAGAAACACCCTGTATGCCACTACAGAGCCTCCAGCTCGGCCAAGTGACAACAGCTCCTATCGGTACGCATATCCACGCTGGAGGCAGAGCAGAAATTATGAGCTGTTCCACGAATTTACTAAAAGTAGTGGATGTAGGTACTGCAACAATAACATACGAAGCTGAAAGCAGTGCATTGAGTAGAAATCACTTTTAAAAGAAGGATCATGTAAACCAGCATTAAGCTCCTTCATAATTAGGCAATTGTTTAGAATTCATGTATAATAACAAAATAATAATTAATTACATTCAAAATGGTAGGTTGGAATGCATCATTTTAAATTACACTTACGAATTTAGATATATCATTAGAATGAAAATAAATATAGAACTTAATTTAATAGTTGTGAAATAAACCTAGGTTGTATATTTGTGCCTCGTGAATATAATGGAAAACAAGAAAATATAATTTTGTATTGAAGTCTAGGTAACTGCGGGGCATTTACTAAAACTAATATTATCTTAGTTAACTTTCAAACATAAAAAAGGGCTGGGTAAATAACTCTGTATGAAATCTGAAGTATAATTTATAATGAATTTGTACTAATGATATCTAATGTGCCTATTTAAAAGGAAAGCTTTATTGAGAATAAATGTTACTCATTTACTTCAAAGGGAGTTACCAGACATATGTAATTTGATGGTAATTTAAAAAATAGAACAATATTGGCTAATAAATGCATGATTTACAAATTTCCCTTATGAAAATGAGATGCGTAGGGTACAAAATTTTATTTAATTGTGTAATATTAAAAAAACTAATCTCCACTTGAGAATATTTTAGTTTCAAAACAACTAAAAAAGAAATTCCTGAAAAGCTCTTTATGATGAATTCTTAAATAATAGGAACTGCTACTTAAATCAACAGATGAATAATTTTAGTGAAATGTTAACTTAGCTATTATACTGGTACTATGAGGTATAGTTTTCTGGAAACGTTCAAGAATTAGTATTTTAAGTTCAGTTAATTTGCATGGCCAAAACATACGTGGGTCCTGATTCTGTAGAGTGCTGTCAAATAATTTAGCAAAAGCAGGCTTGTGCCCCATATATATATTTTATTCCTAATTGTTATGTGTAGAACATTAATATTAGCATTAGATCTGCTTGGGTTCATTAGGAGAAAAATGCAGCAGAAAGAGCCACATTTTATAAAACAGTCATTGTTTTTAATGAATGTATAATTAGTTCTACTCTAATAAAGTGAAAATCTATCCTATAGATAGATTTTCCTCAGATTTTCTTCACAGGCATGAAACTCCTAATTTAGTATGGCATCTTCTAAAATACTTCCCCCCGTATATCTTTTCACATTTTACAGAGGAACCATTCAATCACCCTTATGGCTTAATATAAAGATTTGTTCCATCGTTAAGGGACTCACAGAGACCTTTGCTCATATTACTTGTTCCATGGGGAATGTTGGCTTTTTTTGTTTCATTTAAAGTGAAGCAATGCTTAGTGCATCATTCCTGTTTAGAGGTTACAGAATGGGAGGTGTTGCAGCCTGGCACAGCCACACATTGTCATGTCTTTCATGTCTTGCTTAATTTACATTAAAAAAACCTTTAGCCAAACAAAAAGAAAATCGTTATCTCATATTTACCTAAACCTGTATATTTCATATGTTTAATAGCAAATTCTCTGGTACATTTACTTTTAAAGATATGAGTGCTATAACCTGGCTTCTTGGGATATTCAAGGAATTGCAGAGTCGTGTTATGAAGTGTACTGATGTTTTGAGCTGAAGTGAAAATGCAGATGGTGAAAGGACATTGGGGGGTTTGTCTGATTGCGGGCTTTTTTTGTAGGAAGTTGTCAAGATTGGTAAGAATTGTATTACGTCAACTGTTTTCTGCAGGGGCACCTAGAGAAACCCTTATTAAAAAAACTTCACTGCACTGAAATTAAAATTTGAAAGCTTTTTTATAATCTGATCTGTAGCTGCTGTCCTAGGGCAGTACCTTGATTTGATTGCATTTTGCATCATGGAAAACTGATTCCAGTGGGTTGAATTCATTCTCCAGTGAGCTGAAGCCCTTAGTAATGCACAAAGAATGAGAAAGCTCTTCGAAAGCAGGAGCTTGCCACTGAAAGGACAGTTATTTCACTGTAAATGATAGCAAAAGCAAGGCAGCTTTAATGTCTTATCCAGTTCACTAACACATATTAGGTATAACATGATAAAAATCCTTTGACAAAGAAGTCTTTTTATTTATTGAAGATACAGGGTTTTGAGGAGGAGACAAGTGCCTTAGTTTCTGCCCCATGCAGTGAGAACAGCAATACAGTGTAGCTGGCCTGGATCACACTGGAAGAGGGATAATGTTTCCTATTTACCTGACTGCCACATTTGTACGTACCTTTACATATTCTTGTACCTTGGCACATGGACCCTTGAGCCACTTGGTCCCAATGTAGTTGTACTTGCTCCTTCATAAGAGCTTTGGCAAAGGCTGAATAAGTTTATTATTATGACAGTATTGCTGGGTCTAAATCTGATTTACAAAAGCATTTTCTTTCTCTCAACAACAGCCCTTCTCCCACAACTGCTGCCACCAATTATTTGAGTTGCACCAGTTTGGTGGTATCTCAAGGTAGCCAAATGCTCAAGTACCAGGTTGGTCTGTGACAGAAGCGTCATCTGCCTCGTTTGTGCGGTACTTGTGTGACACACCGATGAGCTCAGAGAAAGGGAAAGTAAGGGAACACATGAGCATTTTGTTAGATGAGTTCCAGTTGTGGGGTCAGTACCATTTGCATGGACAAAACTATCCAATTCCTCCAATTCCTTCCTGTACATGCTCATTTCAAAGAAGATCATCACTGGTCAAGGGAAAAGCCTCTGATTTATCTGCATATCAGCAAAACTGACTTTTCAGTAATGATACTCTAATGTTGTGGCTTTAACAGCAGTCCACTCCTAACTGAATCAAAAGGGGTGTTTTCTTACCTTCCACATCTGTTGAAAAGTGAAAACTTCTCTGCTGTTGTCTGTGAGTCTGTTTTCCTCTCCTCTGGGAGGGAAAGCTATGAGACAGTGGGACAAGGGTTCATAAAATTCTCAAGATTTGCCAAAATCTTCTGAACATGCCTAGAAGGCAGACTTCGGGATCTTGTAGGGAAGTTTCACTGGGTAGTTCAGAATACCGGCCCACCGTATTTTGTTTCCATTCCTGTTGCCTCTGAGAAATAAACCCCCAAAACGTTAGAAGAGTACTGAGAACATGGATACTGATTCTGTGAGCTATGGGGCTGTTAGCTGTTAGAGAACTTCCCTTTTTTTTTTTTTTTTTTTTTTTTCCTTCTTAAGATTTTGGATAGTTTATTCCTTGTTTAATTCTTCTGCACTTATTTCTATGCTCCATGCTAAAGGGGAAGCATGATTAGTACCTGCACTGTGTTGTATACTGTCAGCTTAGGATGGCTGCAGACCTTTTCATCTAATCAGCACTCGTGTCAGCTAATGCAAGCATAACACTAAACATGTTCTGATCATCCCCCAGAGAAATGACATTTAATCTCTAGATGTACATTGTGAGAAATCCAAAATGTTTTTCTCATTGGACTGAACACTGGGTGAATATCAAGAAAACCAGCTAAATTCAAAAGGTCAAATTAGACAACTCTGAGGTGAACAGATGTGACTGTATAAGATTACACCCAGATACTTCATGTGCACTTTTTAGACTTGTATTGGGAATTGCATTTCTGAAACAGTCTCATAGGTGCTGTTATGCAAATTCAAGTGTAAATCACCAGGAGACCAAAACCCAAGCAAGTCTAAACCCTCAGTAACACATGTATTACACATTAGATGAGTCAAAGCAAAACCCAAAAACATACCCCTTTGTGGAGTAAAACCTCAACTAAATTATAAATCTAGAATGCTATGACCTGGTGAGTAATCTTGAGGTTTTTTTAAACAATATTGTTTTCAGTTAATAGCAAATCATCTGAGGAAAAACAGTCTTAGATGGCATGTTTTACGGAGTGACTTGTAAGACTCTTTCTCTAATGAATACACACGGTTCTCATGGCCATTGACCACAGGTGTCAAGCCATGCACAGACTTCTATATGTATTGGGATAACCAGAACTGTATTACAGTAAACAAAGTGCAAGGCAAAGTAATGTATTTTTATTGTGGGATTAGAAAAGGATTAGCATAATTTGATACAGATATTGTATGATAAGGTGAGAACGCTAAGTGAAAAATCCTGAAAGAAGGATTACATTTTCATCCCGATAGTTCAGAACATCTCATATACACTGTATTTTCACTAATGCTGAAGCTATAAAAAGCTCTGGGTATCCATGTTGACTGTACTGATAACAAATGACACATAATCACGTAATCACAAGTCTTACGAGGAGCGGCTGGGGGAGATGGGGTTGTTTAATCTGGAGAAGAGACTCAGGGGTGATGTTATTGCTCTCTACAACTGTCTGAAAGGAGGTTGTAGGCAAGTGCGGGTTAGGTCTCTTCTCTCAGATAACAGGTGATAGGACAAGAGGAAATGGCCTCAAGTTGTGCCAGGGGATGTTTAGATTGGCTAGTAGGAAAAATTTCTTCATGGAAGGGGTGGTCAAACATTGGAACAGGCTGGAACAGGCTGCCCAGTGAGGTGGTGGAATCTCCATCCCTGGAGATGTTTAAAAAACACATAGATGTGGTGCTTAGGGACATTGTTTAGTGACAGACTTGGCAGTCCAGGGTTAACGGTTCAACTTGATTATCCTAAAGGTCTGTTCCAACCTAAATAATTCTATGATTCTACAGTTCTGTAAAATTCACAAGTGTCCTTTGAATTAATGAATGCCAGTGCTACAGTGTATGAATTCCTAACCGGTTGGATTCTGCTGCAATTCACAAGTCAGAAAGTTGTGGCACTTCTCACTGTTGTGCTCTGCAGTTAACAAGTTCCTTGACTATACAGAATCGATCAGAGATCCCAATAAGAAAAAAGTTTTTAGATTATATTAGTTTAATTTCATAGGTCCTGCATTGGAAATGAACCCATTATTATAGTTTGTAAAGATAAAATACAGAGGACAAAAATTCATGTAAGTAGAAAACTAAACATAGCAAATGGTCCCTTATTTATATCTCAGTAGTCAGAATACAAATAAACATCCTTGGTGAAAACACATCAGTGCTTCCAATTAAGGTAATATAATTGCATGCTTTGAAGTGGAACAATGGAAGATTCTGACAATCCATTGTATTTATATGAGGCACAGACTTCAGAGACGTTTAAAAATAATGTTTAATCTGTATGAAGCATCTGTTACTATATAGTTTTTGTATAACATTTTTGTATTTTTTGTAAACACACACATTAAATCAATAAACAGATACCTAACTAGATAAATATAAATTACATGAACTCTGGTCCAACCTTTCAATGTTTTCCACAGCTCATAGCTTTAAAAAAGTCTAAAGTTTTTACACATTACAATTAAGTGCATTTTTAGTAGGCACAGGTGCTATAATGAAAACGTGTGAGGCTAAGGCCCTTTACCAAAGAAGGAGTCATCACCATCATGGCCATAACTGGCAGAATTTTTACAAACTGAAAAGCCAGTCTTTATGTACATTTAGTCCTTGTAAATTCTTCCTGAACTACCAGCAAGGGTAAAAATTGTCCTAGTGGGTGTTCTGACATTGACATTTTTTCATTAGGAGTATAATGTGACCAGCGGCTTCTTGTACCCAAGTACAGATATACGACCTGTTTGCTTATGTATAGGCTTTTCTGCTTGATGCACACTGAAAAAGCCTCTTAAGATACTAGTGCAATAGTGCAACTCTCCTTTGAGGTCACAAAGTGTTGCTATCCCTAGTTTAGAAATAAAGTTTCCCAAAAAGTGAGGCAGAAAGCATCTTTATATGTTACCCAAATGCTTGGGGTTTAGCCGTGAATCAGCTTGTCTGTGCTAGATTTTGTAAAGCTGTACATTGTGGGAATACCCTAAAGTCATCCATGCAACCTGTGGCAAAGAATGGGAAAAAAATAAAATCTTTTCAGTGCTGACCTTTTGCTAAGATCCCTCTTGGCAATACCAGCTAGGTAGTCCTTGGTAGTAAATGCAACAGTGTCCAAGCTTGAGTCACATTTGAGCAGGGGGCTTGCTTGTGAAAGTATCTGTCCAGGCTGATTCTATATTTAGGCAGATTTCCATGTAAGAAATCTTACATTCTCAGTTTGATCAATTTGACTGTACCATAGAATGGTGGTGAGAGACCACAGTGGCTTTGTGATACAGCAGAGCCTAGAAAGCCTGGAATAAGTTACTGATGGTAGTATTCAGCCATGCATAAAGTGAATAAACAAGATGCATGCATCTGTGTTCAGCAGGAATTTCTCATTAGCATTTGTAGTTATTGGTAAATAAAGATTATCGATGTTTCATCAGTTATACCAATGGTTGAACAGTGTAAATAAATTACTGGTGCTTTTTCTCATCATATCACTTTTTTTTTTTTTTTTTTAATTTAAACTTGTGGTGGAGCATTCTTCACTCAGAATCACCAAAAATGGGTGTTTACATTTCAGTTTGTGCTCATGGGACTTGTTTGCCTTGATTATAAAATTGAGATCTTATAAGTTAAACATCTCTAACTAAAACCAGGTGGTTTGTTGTATTTATTTATGGAGAGAGGTTTACATTAGTCATTTTCAAATGATATGAGCTACGGTTATCTTCTTTGGCTGTACTTTTGCAATAAAGTGTACTGTACAGCTACTATTGATTTGCTTGTAGTGTCTTTCCATGGGAAGGGAAGGTAGCTCCTTAACAAAAATGAGTAATTGTTGTTTACTCTGCCTCTTTAACAGTCTGACCATCGAAGCAGTTTGTCTAAAATACTGTTCGGTCACCAATGGGGAAACTGAGCCATGCAGATTTCGCAGCAGGATGGCAGAGTAAGATAAAGTGGGTTCATCCCCAAAAGGAGTCATTTAAATCACTGGTACTGCTTCTAAAGGGCGTAACACAGGTTCTTTATGCCAGTGCAGAGCAAAGGGGAAAGGGCATATAAAATACTACCTCTCTGATTTGGAAATGTCTTAGACCCCCTTAGCACTTCATGGCAGGTTATTAAAGGGCAGGACAGAGAATCAGAGCAATGGGTTGACACTGACACCAGGTGCCTGCAATTGCCTCTGTTTGCTGCTCCCTGTACCTGGGATTCGAGAGCCTGGCCATCCACTAAAGTTCACTGCATAGCTAGCCTTCTCCTGAGGGTGCAGGGACAAGGGAAAAGGCCATGCCAACCCCATGCTTTTCCTGTCCTTTGGTTGTTTTTTTTTTTTCAACAGAGAGCATTGGCACTGGTGGCTTCCTGGCTAAGAGCCTGAAGCAGCTTTCAAAGCTGAGTCTGGAAAGTCTTTGGGTGGTTTCTACACTCCTTCCTTGAAAAGATGTTCAGAGGCAAACTATTTGAGTAAACCAAGGGCTTTGTGAATGGGGATAAATGAAATGAGAATATGTTAAGCTGGAATATTATGAGAGGGATAACATCAGTGACTACTGTTGCTGGTTGGAGGACTGCAGAACCTGCCATTGCACTTGCTGCTATCTCTGCTGCTGCTTTTGTGTATCACAGTTGCAACGTACTGCCACAATGGTAAGAGTTGCCCTTGCTTTTCATTCTGACTTTAATAATGTAAGGGGACTTTTACTGAAGCTAGGGTGAATTTTGTTGGCGATGTGTATGCCAGCTGTATTTTAAAGCACAAAATCTCTTGCAGCACCTGAACTGTCCTGGCCTGAATCTACAAAGCAAAGACATTGTAATGATATACTTTTAGGAGGAACTGCTCTACATCTCCCTCTCTTTTGTACAAATTTCTATTGCCAGCTAGTTGCCCTTGATGGCTGGCATAAATTTGCTCCATTTTTTTTTCCACATGATCTAATGCCGCTGTAGCTGAGGGAAGATGCAATCGCACAGTTTGCCTGTAATTTGAGCAATATGTTCTCCTGGCTTGATGGAATCACAGAACAATTCAGATTGTAAGGGACCTCATGAGGTCTCTAGTCCATCTGCCAGCTCAAAGCAGGGCCAGCTGGAGGTCAGACAAGACTGCTCAGGGCTTTGTTCAGCTGGTCCTTGGAAACCTCCAAGGAAGTGACTACACAACCTCTTGGGTCCCTGCTCCACTGCTCAAATGGCCTCGTGGTGCCCACAGTAAGCAACAAACCTGCCTGCCTGGTGAGTCTGGTGGCAGATCGGTGCCGCTTTCCCTGCAGGAGGAGGTCTCCCACTACTGTCACCGGCTGCATCCTGTTGGTGGTGCTGCCCCAAAAACATTTCTGCCCCTAGTCTGCTACCAGGGAACTGAACCAATTTTGCAACTGAACCAATTTTGCAATTTGAAGTCTGCAGGTACAGAAGGAGCTTTATGCCTATTGCCAGAAGTTGCAAGCCTTCAGCCTTCCCTATCTGGGGAGTGAAAACTATTGCTTTTCTATTCTTGTGGCCTCTATGTATTTTTAAGGAATTTTTAGTGTTTGTGGAAAGGACATCATTGAATAACCCAGTAATGAATTCCTAGGGTAACAGTACCTTTACTTTTCCCCATTGGTACTGTATTTCAACCCTGATCTTCAAAAATCGTACCTTGCGGGTTAAGGTAAGCAGTTCAGAGTCTTTGGCCCTAGGATAGCACCATCATGACAGATGCTTATCGTATAGTGTGTGTGTCAGACGTTCAGAATCTGTTTAAACACAGGCTCCTACTACATTACACAGAGAATGCCTGGGGGTGATAGTGATTGTTCACTACTCAGTATTACAATATGGAGTTGTTATTTTCAGTAGCTGCTATCTGAAGAAAAAGAGAATACAGAATTTTAAATAGAAAGTGCTTATAAAGAATTTATTCCTTACAATATTTTGTCAGTGCCACACTGCCATAACAAAACAGTCTGAATTTAAGAAAATGAAAAACAAGGATTTTTTTTTAATTCTTCTTCTTCTTTTCTCCTCTGTGCAGTTCTCAGCTTAGTTACTACCTTGAGAATTAAAAACTAAGTACTGGAGCCTAAGTGTGGTTAAGCTTTAAATTTGGAGTGTCACCCCTTAAAGTTAATAGAATTACTTCACATATACTTCATCTTAAGTAAAATGATAATCTTATTTTTATCAGAAATAATTATATGGTAATAAGCTTTTAGTTCAGAAATGAGAATGGGCTTGTGAATAAGTACCAAAATATTGGAAATATGGTAAAGGAGATCATTAGCGACAAAGTAATAATTTCCAGTGCAAAAAGTCTACTAAGAAACATTTGTTACGATCAGGCAAAAGGAGTAAATGTGAGCATGATGGTGTCTTCTTCAGCAGCTATTTCCTATGAACACAAGGCAATGATGTGAACACAGGAAAGAAATTATTTTAAAGTACCATAGCAAAACCACTTGACAAAAGCTTGCAACTACCAATATTACTTTGCAGTTTATGGAGACTATTTAAAAATGTATCTAAAGAAAAAAGTGTAAGGAATAATAGCCAGAGCTGGCCATGTTACTGTATAAAAGACTATATGCTGCATTGCTGTTGAATTTGGGTCATCAGGCATCTTAACGTTGCTCCAGAAACAGAAATACTCTGTGTTCAAAGGTCTATATTTACACATTTCTCTTACCTTTTGAGGCATGTTTGCATTTCTACATTTCTCACAACTCTTGGCCAAGAACTTTAACAGGTCTTTATATACTTTGTTAAATAACAGGCTTCAATTAACTTTAGTTGAATTCACCTGAAAACTTCATTGAATCCTGCTAACTAAACTGCTGTCCTTCACATGAAAGGACACCTCTATTTTTGACTGTCAGTTGATCCATTAGAGTGAACAAAGTCCTGTTTCTCAGTTCAGCTGCACAGCAAGATCTTTTCTTTTCTTTTTTCTTTGTTTCTTTTTTTTTCCCCCCGCAAATCATTCATCTTACTAGGAAAACTATCTGTTAAAAATACTTAGGGAAATGAATGCATAATGGAAATAGCCTGTGTTTGAAGGGGAGTATGGAAGAAAGCATTGTTTGTTAGCGAGGAGTTACTAGATATTAATTAAAAACAAACTGTTGGAGCTTCCAAAAATAAATATTGAAGTACTTGACATTTTGTTTCTTGTCTCCTTCAGAGGTATTTTTGTACCACTTCCTTTCCTTCTTGAATAATATAACCTTTGTTTCCTTTACAAAGTACTTTAATTTTTTTCCACTGTACTTAATTTTCAGAATGGAAACATGACCTAAGAAGAGTATTGTTGTCTGTCGAGATAAAACACAATGCATTCCTGTAGTATCTTTCCCTTGTTCTGTCCCTATTTCTAGGCAGCTATTTGCGGTCCTTTTCAGCCCTGTAAGTAGTGAGGCACTGGAGGAAGAAAAAAAAAAGAAAAAAAAATACTTTTTTTAGCTGCAGGGAATAAATACCTTGAATATGATCACAAGTGGGATCAAAGGTGGCAACAGGAGCACTATCCATAATTAAAAAGAAAGAAAGGAAACCAGAAATACACCAAATGAACAGGCTGGACCAGAAAATGCATGGGGAAAATTCCAACTATTTCTCTCTCTGGTATTAAGGTCAACCAGATAACTTGTGTTTTAATACTCTTATTTTCCCTTAGTCAGAACTTGCTCTACCTACTACTATTGGGCACTGGTTAAGTTCATTCTCCATGTTATTAACTCATCCTTATCATAAACTGCTAAGCTTGGCTCCCAGTGAACTTTTCTGCGAACCCTGTCAAAGTTCAGGGCCTGAAGTCAGAGATATCTCTTATTCCTTTCCACAGAATATTCCTACACATTGCAGGGTGTACTTAGGGGAAGTCTGTCAGCAGTAATCTCATATTACCTCCTCTAGATTTTTTTCATTTCCTCACTGTCTTTACTTTTTTTTTGTGGTCAGTCCACATGTGTCTATAGCAGTATTTGTCAGGGCCTGCTAAGTGGGTGGCTGGGTGGTTGCATCCTGATGAATGCGCAGGGGGTACACAGGTCAGCCACCAGCGTGTTTTGCAGTGCAAGCAGCACAGGGCCAGATTGCTGTACAGACAGAGGATTAACTATGTGAAAATACAATTCAGACAAGACCCTTGACAAATTTTATGAAAATTATCTGCAATGAGGAATTTGAGGAGGCACTCAGTGCTGCAGTCAGCACTAAATCCCTTGTATTTTACAACCCAATAATCAACCTGCTGCTGTGATTATCAGAGTGGAAGAGGATGAGTGGCGAGAGTAAGTGGCTGTTGGTGTGGTGCCCAGACCTACCAGGGCCCTGAAGCAGCTCCAGCAGGAAGCTATCCCCATTTGACATCCTTGCAGTCTAAGCAGACAATGAAGATTTGGGGAAGAAGAGATGCATATAGAAGGCCTTAATTCGGTTGCCTTTGTCCTGTATTTGTTCTGATCAGAATCCTTTCTTCATTCTTTTCTCTACTGTTCCAAAGCCAAAGAAAAGATAATCACACCAGGAGACATAGTAGAACATTGTCACTGGAGAAAAATGTCATCTAACAGTCTGCAGCTTTACCAGCATTGATTTATTGTACTAGGGATGCCAACAGTTTCAGTAAAATATCTTTAAGAAAAAGTCTTAGTTTTTCTTTTCCCTTCCTTTTCTTTAGAAAAAGTCCCATTTCTTCCCAGCAGGAGACAAAGTTTTCTGGCAAATTGAAAGGTCTGCTTCTGTCAAACCAGCAATGACAGCAAGCTTGGGTGAAAATACCACCAAACTGGTCTTTTCAATTTTAGTTAATTATTTTTTTCCAGTTCCTTTTCAGCTTGTGGGAGCTCCTAGACATTTTTAGTAAACCGGATACTCCTGCGGAGGTATGAAATTCTGTGGGTGGGAATTCATCCGTTAAGAAGTGCTACATAACTACTACACCAAGACCACGCACGAAATCTGAGACCTGCCCAGACTTCCTCATGCTTTTGGCTGTATCCTGCCGGAATTGCTGTGATCTCGTGAGCCCTTCTCCACTCCAAACCTGCAAAGAGAGCAGGCAGTGCCCTGGAGAGTTGGCTGTTACATAGCAATGGCATGAACAGTTTCCAAGCCAAACAGGATATTAAATAATACAGATATTGGATAAGTTAAGTCAGTTCACCTTGACTGCAAAGAGACATGAGGACTGGAAATGTTCCTTGTCCGATAACTGTTGTGTCACCCTCCAAAAGTGGCGTTGTGTGATAAAGAGGTACAGCTGAGGCTAAGCTGCTTTTAAGCTCTTAAGTGACTGTCTTCCTAGGATGAGACTAAAGTAAGCAACCCAAGCCTTCCTCTGTCCCCAACCCTCTCTTCATTCCCTACTTGTAGTCTTTAGTGACCCCAGCTCAGCTGAACTGGAGGATCCAGTTTGAAGGGGTCACTCCTGTTGACACATGCTGCTTTCATACTTACCTGTTGAGCTCTTTGCTCCAAGATATCACCAATCACAAATCACTGAATAAGAACCCTCAGAAAATCACATTTCATATGCTTAAGAAAACATTATTACTGTAGGCAACTTTCAAGGTTATAAAGGTTAGATGTGCTCTTTCATCAGCACAGGAATAGGGGAGTGGAGTGGGAGGAAGAAATATGTTCAAAGGACAGGCTACTCTGCACACAGTGTGGAATTCCAGCGTTTCCTTTTGAGTTATCTAATGCAGCCTTTCAGTGGCAGGAGAGTGGTTGGTTAGTAATGAAATTCAGATTCTAGGAAAAGTTGAAGTCTTGCTGTTCAGTGACTTCGAAAAGATTTAAGGATCACTGATCCACTGCCATGCTTTCTTGTACGTGACGGGAAGGATATCTGATTAATGACCTATGACACAAGCTTCACCTGTTCACAGGAATGTGCATACCAGCTGAATACTAAGATGACAAATTAATAAAGCATTTTGTATGGCTTTTGTTGAAAAAGTGTGTGGTCTGGAGGTCAGTTTAACAAGTGCAAATACATGGTTATTTTTAATTGCACATAAGCTTTTTCTTATCCTCTGAAATAGCAGACAGGATTGGGAGGGAGTTTCGCCATGAGGTTAGAGTACGGACACACTTGTTCTTGTTTCTTTTATTGGTCTGGAGATTTTCCCAGTGTTAATCCTTTTAGAACTCAACTCCACAGCTTTCTTTTTTTTCCCCTCCTTTTTTTTTTTTTTTTTTTTTAAATCAATTGCTACAACTGACTCCTTGTTTATAAGCCTGAATCCAGTCTTTTGTTTAGTGGGGATAGACAGATTAGACACACATCTGAATGACCTATTATGCATTGTAAGGACTGTGTTTAATTGGGGAAAAAAAAAAATAACAGCTGCTTAATTTATGGATATGCACAACAGGACAAACAATTTCAACATGGCAAGCAGAACACTCATCATTCATAGAGTTGGCATCATTTCCTCATGCATCGCTGTTGCAGTAGGAATCTCTTTCTGTCAGAGTTAATTTAGTGCTTTTGAAAGGTGCCGGATGGTAACCCTGGAGACTGCAGCCCTGTGCTCCATGCGGGAACAGGTGCGGCACGGGCAGCACAGGCAGAGACGGGGCAGCCTCTGCTCCAGCACCAGCACTAACTTGCTCATAGCACTAGGAGGGAAAAATCATCAAAGGAGAGAAAGCAAAGGTGCTGTGTCCCATGGCCTGTGTTTGGAGATTTTCAGCAGTGGTGTTGGTTTGGAGGTAGGCATCTATCTGCCAGGAACTGGGCTCTTCTCAGAAAGATGGCAGTAAACATTCAGTAGATAGCAATGAAGCTTTTGTCACTACACTGGCACCTTCTCTTATGTGAGGAATTTGCCCCTTAAAGGAATAATGTCCCTTTTAACCCATAGATTTGATATGTGCAGGAAGAAAAACAGCTGTATGACTGGAAACATGACTACACAGTCAGGTAGTCCATGCTCTCAGTTCTATACCGGTGTTGTGCTGTACTTATTAATCTTTTGCAAGTGCCTTTCAGTATATTATTATTAAATATCTGTTTAATTTTTATTATTTTATTTCCTTATTACATTTTCTTTTTTATTCCCAAAATATTCTCCCTAGGGACAAGAAAGTATGTGTAGTGGAGGCTATGATTTTGACAACATTATTTTTGGTTTTGATTCTTTTTCTTTTTCTTCTTTTCTTTTTCTTTTGTTTTTTCTTTTTTTCTTTATTCTTTTCTTTTCTTTTGTCTTCTTTTCTTTAATAACTATGTATTTCATAAAGATTGTAAGATCACAGAAATGCACATGGAATTAATTTCTGTCTTCCATTGTTGGCGATGTTCTGTCTTCTAGGTAGACAAGTTGTAACTGTCTTTCTAGGCATTAAGTTACTGAGAGAGTGAAGCTATATTTTAAGGTTGTGGATCCCATAATTTTATTTAATCTTCTAAAAATATTGGCCCCAGGCTATTGTTTATCTTAAAAGTAGTAGCTGAAAATTCCCCTTGATTTAAGAGTCAATAAGAAGTCACTGTAAGAGACAATAGGTTTGCTCAGGGCAGCTCATGTATTACAGCGTGTTGTACTAATTGGAGTTTCCTAAGGTGTGATGGCTTCATGCCCAGGAACTACATGGCTGTAATCCAACTGAGAGGTGACACATGTAAATAACCAAAGGCTGGGCTTCATCTGCCAAGATGGGATGGAGCCTTGTAGCAATCAGTGGTAATAGAAACTGCTGCTTATGGATAGTGCTGTGTACCTTAGCTGTATCAAGGAATCCCAAAACTCTGAAGTTATGTATTGAACTGCCTAATTTGAGGCCACCATTTTCAATCAAAGGAGAATGTGCCTTCCTTCATTTCTTTGTAATGCATTCCACTGCCCTTCAGCACTCTGTCTTTTTTAGATTCAAATGCAGCCAGATGTTTTTATAAACTGATGATCTTTATCTAAGCACTTTGTATACTGGAGATGTGGTAAAGCATAGGAAGAGCTGAATATCATCATTGACATTTATTGACACATAAATCTAGATAATCTGACAAATTCACCTTGGTGATTGACAGTAATACAGAGAAGGACTGGAGAGAATTGATTCTTGTGAGATGCCACAAATGAAGTAAAACTTCTCATTATTACTGTTTGGCAAGGACTGAAATCCATGTACTCTTGTCTCCTCTTTCAAAAGATACCAAGACATCTGAGAAACTGTTTAATGTATTTCTACAATAAGGGTGAATATCGTCAACTTATTTACAATTAAAGATCCATCACTATTTCTAAGCAGTTTCAGTTTCGTGGTCCAATTTTACTCTAGGTTGTTTCAGGTCTAGAATATTTGAAATCCTTTAATTCATTTATACTTAAACTTTGTCTGTCTCATTTTTGAGGCTTTTAAAGTATACACGGATTACCGTTGGACTGTAGTTGTAATGATTTGAATGTGCAGGGTGGGCTTATCACTGAGGCCTGGGAAATTATGGCATTTCTGAAGAAGGAAGAAAACAGTCTCAGTTTGTATTGCTGACTGGCATGAACTCTTATACCAGAAATCAAAGGGATTTCTGTCCTTTAACCATCCACCCACAGCTCTGCCACTCCCTGATGTGCAGTATGGTTCCTTAGTGTCTTTGGCTGATCAGACACACTACCGTTGCACTGCTTGAATTCTTCATAGCTAGACTATGATGACAGTCCTTGTTATAGCGATGCATTGCTTACTTCAGTCAGGGATATCCTAAGGTTGGGATTTTTTCTGTTTTTCTTAAGCTAGGAAAGATAGAGGCTGAATTCAGAAGCGTTACGATACAGGATGTGATGAATGTGATGAAATGCCAGGACTGAAGGTATACTATTGCTCAACAGCTCTGGGCAGAGCAGCCCATGGGGTCTGGGAAGGCTTTTCAGTGGATGTCATCTTTAAGTGTGACAAGGTAATAAGTGTTACTCAAGTCCTTGACGTTATTGAGTTGTCTGTTTCAAAACGAATCTTTATTATAATCAATAATGCCTGAATAACAGCATCCAGTACTGAAGAATTTCAAGGGTATCTTGTAGGTTTAGCAAATGAGAATCTACCATGGATCTAATTATATAAGCTACTGTCTTGGTACATCTCATCTGGATAGAAATGGGCAGTACTAGGTATTTTTTAAAAGCCTGGTCTTACAAGATTTCTGGCTTCATTGGGGATGTCCATTAGGTATTTAAAAGTTAAGGAAGTTACTGAACCTCCCAGCCCTCTGAGACTAACTGTTCACCAGCTGCAGAGACCATTAAATATCTGTATCATATGTTGCATTTTATGAGAAAATAGCTAAAGCGTTTTTTGCAGTCTGAGGGCACTTAACCTCTGGGCAGGATAACATAGCCTGTGAATTAGGCTGCCAACACAGTATGCCCTTTCTTTTTCAGCCTTTAATTTTCAGGCAAAGCCTATGTATCCACTACTCCAGATCAACGTGTGTATTATTGTTACAAAATCTGATGTGCAAGTCTTAGGATTCATTGCAATGAACTGCAAAACTTCCTTTGACTTCAGTGGCAGATCCTCTTTGTACTTAGAAGGACACAGTAGGCTAAACCTCATGAAAAGAATTAATCAAATTTCTTGCATTGTTAATTGTACTCTAAATTATTAAATTGATGGCATTTTCTCAATGCAATTTTTTTTCACCATCTATTGGTGCTAGTCAACTTCCTGTTCAATTTGGACGAAGAGAAAAGACTGATCCTTTCGTTTTCTGAACTACATAGAATCATACTGTTTGTGTTCGCAAATAATGCAAAGGAATGTTTAAAACCTAACAAAAATGGTCTGAACTGGTATAATTACCTGTGATCCTATATTTTTTGCACATTGATTAGCAAGAAAATCATAAAAAGCTAGATCAACCTCAGCACATTTCTTTCTATGGGAAACTACCTACTACGTAGTGGACAGAATTACCTGTAACATGAAAGCAGTCTGCTTGCCCTACTCTTAAAAGTTAATTTATTGTTAAGAAGGAATAGCGACATGAAATATGCTCTCTAGCTTCAATAGAAGGGAAAAATTATTTTAAAAAATCTCACCCAGATAGACATGATTATGATCTTTGGACATAATCCATTGGGAGTTTTTCATTATTATTTTTTGAAGTTTAAAAAATGAAGGTTAAAATATGGTCTGAAAAAACTGAATGTAGAATGCATTCTTATGCAGCACTGCATTGTAGAAAAAAATGAAAAGAATGGAAGTCTTCAGCATAATAATATCTGATAAACTATAAAAACTGCATATATCAAGCAAACTGCAGTTTACAAGAAGCAGACTTCTTTTATGCATGTGCGTAAGGAACTAAGAAAAGACTCATGCTTGAACATAAATGAGAATTTAATTGACAACTCCTGCAATTATCTGTGTAACAATACAGTCACATAATTAGTTTTAAAATAAATGTTTAAGCCAAAGATTATTATAGAAAACTCAGTTTTACTGCAACAAAGACTAGGAAGTGACAGGAAGATACTAAACTACAGAAATGTGCTCTTTAATCATTCTCAAAAGATATTAATTTTACCCACAGTGAAATCCGAGTGGTTTGTTTCAGCAGTGTTAGCATGGGAAAAGCAGTAGCTGAAGGGCACTTGAAAATGGTCACTAATATGATAATAATTGTGTAAGCAACCAAATGTCTTATCCTAATATGAAGAGTAGATGAGCACAGTATGTGCTGCAAAAATACCACTTTTCTCAACTTTGGCTGTAGTTGCATCTCAGATAGGAGTCTGCCAATGCAACCAAAATAATTGGCAGCCAAACTTGCCTGTTCACATCAGGCTCTTCTGTTTCCCAGTTCTTAATTTATTTCTACCCCTGTGACATACACTAATGCTATTGGAAATAACTGTATATCCACGTGCCAGTTCCATTGAGAAGGAATTTCTGCCAGTCTAATTGAGAAAGAAGTTCTTGGCTTAATTATAGGAAGGAAAGTACCTGGTTATTTTAAGATCAGTCTAGAAATTGTCATCTTGCTGATAATTTCTACTCTCCACATAACTGGTGTTATAATGCTTCCATGTTGTGAGACCTTGCAATGGTCCTGGAGCTATCATCCATCATTAAGGTAAAAGTTAGTTGGATACAATTTTAGGGGAGGTAAGAATGAATCCCTGATGTATAAAGATGTGCTACATAGAACTATCATGAGTATTTTGAGGTGTCTGCTGTCTAAATTCAGACCTTATGTCACTTTATCACTGATACCCCTTATATGTAGATCACATATAGCCTCAACATGTGGTCACCACCTATGTCACTGCTACTATCCTCAAGCTAAGTGAAACATTCCAGGGAATATTTATAAAGTTTAGCTGCAAAAAAGCTTGGGATCTCATAAAGATGTCACTCTTTCCTGTTCTTACCTTTTGTGCTTTTGCTTATTGTGTTTCCACTTATTTATTTCCTGACCTTTCCTTTCATTTTTGTTGCATACCAGTATATTGTTAGGTTCTTGAAGTTTGAATCAAGAACTTTTAGCACATCATCATAGCAGATGGAAGATGCCAGGGGTAGGGAAGGGTAAGACAGGGCTTCTAAAAAATGCGGTTCTAATTCCAAATTAAATGATCAGATTTTACCCACAAATTTTTGTTTTCTAAACATTAGGCGAAAAATACTATATTTTTCAAAGGAAAAACATATTCTTCCTAGTCCCAGCAAAGCTGATGCCCTCCTTCCTTTCTTTTTTAAATGAAATGGAGCACTTGCCATAGAATTGAAATTGATTGAAGCTAGCAGAAATTGCGTGGGAAAAACACATTTTAAATTTTGAAGGGTATCTTGAAGGCAATCTGAGTTAAAACATTAGAATGATTTCAGCGTTCCACTGGAAACGCTCCTCTGCTTCATCTAATTTCTTTTATAAACCAAAAGACTTTTTGCTGATGTTCTGCCAAATGCATATTTTGCCTTTTTTGAGGGGTCTGTCTGGAGCAGACAACTGATCTAGTTGCTGTCTTGAAGTCCCATGCACACTGGGGATATGTCGTTGGCTCTAGTCAGCTGCTTGAAGCACATTCTGGGTTGCCCCTTATCTTCAGTAACTCTGGCAATCAGACACATGGGGGAGGATAATCCGCCACCGAGTCTGCTGGACTTGGAGAGACTTGGAAAACCGTCACAGAATTTGGTAAATGGGGGAAAAGCAAAGGAAAGGAAAGTTCCTTATTCCAGGCAGGAGATCTGGTAAAGATATTTGTCCTATATGACATAGGATTTTCCGCCTGATGGTGATGGTGTGTCTAACAATTTTTATTCAAACAAATAGCTTTCCTTGAAGTAAGGCAGTAATTTTTAACCTCTAAAGCCAGAAGAAAATCTTCCTGCTAAAACAACAAACACACTGTACAATTTTATAAAGCCTTTGCTAATTGTAAAGCTATTTAATTTCTTTTAATATTCCTTTTTTCTTTCATTTTGCTTTTGCAATTGGTTTTTAAGCTAAAGAAGAAGAAGAAGAAACCTTGAGAAAATAGAAGGCAACTGCTGTTTTCTGTAAGTGGTTTTAATTCATTAGATCTCTTTATTCGTTGCTCACCGCCTCCCTCCCCTATTACAGCAGCTTCTGTCTTATGCCACAAGCAAATATAATTTCTGTTGTTGCTTCTTTGCAAAATCCAATTTGTTATGATGTATTATGCATGCCAGTATAATTGCAGAGGAGGAGTTAAACTGAATGACAGTTTAAAGAGGTGCATTCCTTTGGCTGTGTCACTCACAGAGAGCAGCAAAAAGAAAAGTGGGACAAATTGATGCCCTGATGAAAGTATTAATCTGCTAAGATTTCAGATGAAACAATGGGACTGCCCTAATCAAGCCATATCCTCTAGAGAACAAAATGATGGCAGGGACTTCTGGTACACAGAAGATTACTATAGCCTCAGCAGCAATATTAGTGGTATTATCTACTGTATTCTTTGTGTATACATTACTAGCAATTAAAAAGGTGCTTGTCAGTACCAATCTTAGCATAAACCATTTTCTTCCAAGATATGTGAGAGTTTTATGAGATCCTGTATAATGAGTTAGTCTTTTGCCATTTGTTTTCTTAGAAAGAATAGAATAAAATATGTAATAATGATAAATAAGAGCAAAATAGCAAGGTAGGTAAGTATTCCAAGTGAAATCTCTTTAAAGAAAATGTGTAAGATTTTCACTGCAAATGAGTATAGAGGTTATAAATACAACAAATTACACCTTTGTAATTCTGATGCTGGGGAACATGATGTATCCATTAAAATAATGGTAAAGTGTTTTATACTTTGTATTTTCTTCAACAAATTGCAGTGGTAAAAAAAACAGCTTTTAAAGTCAAGCTTTTATTTTACTCTTTACATCACTGAACTTTAATTCCTTTGTAATATTTTAGAGATAACTGTTCGGAATACGTTTCTGTCAGTTGTTTCTGAGCTATTTCCTGAGTTTGTCCCAGACAGCCAGATCAGATGGTAACAGATATGTGGGGCAGGAAGATTTAAGCAGTAACCTCTGATGCACTGGGTACTTCTTCACACTTGAAACTTTCAAAGTTACTCACAGCTGCCTACTGTGTGGGAAAGGACCCTACAATCCAGGATGATTCTTCTCCTCCACTACCTTGCATTATCCTGCCCCAGGTCTTCAAAAACACATGAGAGCTCCTCATGGTCCTTGAGCAGAGGAATGAATTCGTTGTTGGTCTAAACTAGTTACACTCGTCTCTACAATACAGACAAAGTTCATGCAACAGGGAAGTAAGACAAACCTTTCACAGTCTTTATCTTGTAGGAATCAGATAAATCAGTTCTTCAAATGAACAAAGTTTTGATGGTTAGGTTGATTGGGAATGGACAGCAGAGTCAACTGGCCAGTTGTACTATCGTACCAGCTCTCTTTTTCAGGGGCATTGCATTTCAGAATAAAAAGCCTCTCCATTTCTACTGGGCATCGTGAGCTAGGCACTGGAAACTTGCCTGTTACTCCTGGAGCCTCTGCTCATTAAATATTCAACATTGGTAAGTGCAAATCACCAATTTGTTCGCTCAGTCATGTTAAGCTATGATTTGTGGAAGTTTGGGCTCCCCGTAATTGTGAAAATCACCCCCCTGAACTTTTCACTATGTCTCAGTATATAAATTCTACAATCCTTGAAATCTGAGAAAAGTAAGTGTGCCAGTTAGGTGTGAGTACTACCAGATGAGAAGCCAGTCTGACATTGTACGTGCAACATTATGAGATCTCCCCAAGAATCCTAACATGGAAGAAATAGTAACTTGGGGTTTCTAAATATTTTTTTTTTTAATAGAAATGTCAGTGTAGTGCCATCACCTACTGTTCTGAAAAACACTGATTCTTCTCCTTAGATCTGGGTTCAGACAGAATCAAGTCCCTGCATACTTGTGGATTGAACAGGATCCTATGATAATAGTTTTATCCCAGTGAAGATCAATTCAAAGAAAAAGACCTCACGCATAAAAACCTTTTCTGAGTGCTAGTTAGCAAGTCCATTATAAATAGAATCTGTTTATTATTTCCTCAGAGTTGTCTTATCAAATCCTCATAGAAATGAGATCTATCTAAAAGCGTCTTTAGAAATTGCAAACAGACATACAAATTGAAGCGAAGTGTTGCTATTCATGAAAATAATCTTTTTACAGGATATTTTTGTACAAAGAGAAATATTATGTTTGGTAATTTCTTTTCAAAGAGACACTTTAGGCTTCTGTAATAAATAGTACTGTTATCAACACACACGCACAAAAGTCAAGTGACTACAAATTCTTATAGAAGTGTCATGTACTTCAGTAACAAATATTTCTTACAGTCACAGACTTGTACGGTCCTGAGTAGAAGTACTCAGAAAACAAAACAAAATGAAACCCTTCCAAGTTTTAAGCCTTTTTTGTGCCGGCTACCCCAGCTGGTGAAGAAGTAATGTACCGATACAAGTATTGCATGTGAATCATCAAAGCTGATGACCTAAATTTTTACAATACTCATCTTTCACACTGCCTTCAGTGGGTATGTGGGCGCCAAGTGCTTGCAATAGTCAATCCATCAGCTCAGGTGAGAGCAGTCTAGCCCAGTCAGCCTCACAGAAAGCATCACTCCCAAGAAAAGGTAAAAGAATCAGTATCCTGATACATTTCAGAAATACTCAGCTGCTGAAAGAACTGCATAAGCTTGCTCAGGATAGTCCTGGTATCTGTGTGGCCTCAGGATCATGGCCCCACAGAATGGAGATTGCCAAGGCATAGTATTTCACAGCTGGGAGAAGCATAGTTCTCTCTCTAAAGTTCTGGTACTAAATGTAAAGCTGGGGAAAAAAAAAAAAAAAAAGAAAAGAGAAAAAAAAGGATTAGCTTCAGAGTTCCTTTCCATTTCATAGCAGATGAGACACTCTGCTCATAAAAATCCGCACTGAATTCTGACATGGAAATCCTGGTGCATGCGTTCATTGAGTAAAGAATCTAGCATACATAGGATACATCAAGTACTTGACTTTAGAAATCAATAGTGAAATTAAGAGAAATCAGTAAGTGGTCATTTAGTTGCATTTAACCACAGTATTATCTCTGAGTATTTTTATTTTTCTATCCTTTTGTTAGAATGTCTGCTGGGCAGTATGGTTATTACAGATTCCTCTACAGGGGTCACTCATTTGCCCTCACCAAGTAAAACGTCTTTAGTCAGATATTTCATTATACATATAAACAGGCAGGGAACGATTAAGCGAGACCTATAAAGTTTGGCTCAGGCAAGCTTGTTGACAGTGAAGAATAACCTTGTTCTTAAAGTCCAGTTCAGAAGACAAAGCATTGCCATTTCACGATGACTTCTGTAACTGAAGTCAAACACCTTCAGTGCAACGAGAGTGGAAGATGGGTCTAATCCCCCCAGCCCACACTGATTTAGTCTCTTCATGCTGCTCTAAATGATTCCTGGTAACTGGTTGTCCAAGGAAACTATACATGCGAGATGAGATCACAAATTTATCAATATAAAGAACTTCAGCGTTCTTCAGGAAGATTCTCTTTGTGGAAAATCGAAGGAAAGAAAAAAAGACACAGCAGCCTTGCAGTAGGTTATCCATAGAATAATCCCTACTATTCAGTTAAGTCATTTCAAAGGCGATTTCTGCTACCTTGTAAGTATGGCACAACGGGAAGAGGCTCCGCACGTTATTATAGGAAAGTGAATCATTCACTGTAAGGTGCCTTTCCCTTATTGCTCTGTGTGTTATAGCTCAAAGAAGAACAAAAAGCACCTTTCTTTTAAAGGTATTGTATTCCAGTCACTATTTAGAGTAAGTAATTTGAAAATAGCTGCTGGCATTGTTTTTCATCTGCTACTTGGATGGGTAGGTCAGTTTGAAAATGCTTCCTTCCCAGACATTTAAATATAAGCCAGAAATGAAGTATTAACCCTCTTTTTGTAGTCCTTTTATCCATATCATATCATGATAAGTGAGCATGATTACAAAGAGAGTCTTGAGATAAATTAATCACAGGGTCAAAAAAAACCAGTGTCAAAAATTACAGAATTTAGTCTGGAGTATTTAATACAGGAAAGTCTTTTCTTGTTTTAGGAGCAGCTGGTACAATTCTTCACATTTTTAAGTACTGGAACTTCACAACAATATTCAGTTTTTATCATCTTGTACTATAGACAATAAATGTCTATAGAAATAGCAGGGTAACAGTTATTAGAGATTAAAGAAGACCTCTTCAGTCATTAGTCAGCCCCCTTTCAACAAAAACTGTGTTGTTTTCTGTTGAACATGTACTAATGCCTTATCCTGGGAGACTTCTAAATTAGGGCACTGCCCATTTGAGAAAAAGCAGAAAAAATACAAGAACAAACGCTTGGCCTCTGCACTTTCCACCTAATCCCGTGTACTCTTCAGTTGCATAAGGGAATGACCCCGTGCATGTTGCAACTTCAGAAATGCACCTCCTATCTGCACAGTGTGTATTTCACTGGCAGGATTTAGATCTGCACCTGCTATGACATTACCATGGTTTCACAGAACAGCCCTGGCAACAAAGACTTTCAGAAGTCAAACGCTGGTCTCAGTGAATCACCGCTTCTTACCTAGACTTTGACTTAGGGTCACCCCACACAAAGTCAAGAGCAGACAAGGACAGAGTAGTCCCATTGCTTTCACTTGCAGGTGTTCCATTCAACTGGTGCAACCTGGAGTAGTCCTGAATGCGTTGTGAATGTCATACAGGCCTTTAGGTCATCTTCTGGCTTGTGCAATCCCAAGCAAAGAGGGAGGAGCAGAGGCCGGGCAGCCCTGGATGGCAGGCAGCCTCCGTGACTCACAGAGCTTGCTCATGCTCCTGCGCTTGGCCCAGTGACAGCGTTCTGAGCAGTAAGCGGTGTATGCACATAAGAATTTCTCTGGGGTGATGATTCGGTAAGAAGATTAAACATGAATCCAGCTCGAAGCTCTGCCATGCGTCATGCAGAATCGGGGCCTGATTCAAGACTGAAGACTTTTTCTTCTGTTTTCTGTGCCTTTATGATTCATCTGAGTTTATTTCTTTGTTCTGAAATTTATTAAAAGAAAAAGTGCATATCAAAAGGGAAACAGGTTTCACAATGTTAGCTTTGAAGCTTGTAATCCTCCACAGAAACCCAACTGAAACTTCCAACATGGTTTGCCCCACAGAGAGCAGGTGAAAACATGATTTGGAACAGTGTGACTATGGCTCTTAGCTCCAAATGCATCAATTAAAAAGAAAATCCTTCTGCCCACAAATTCGGCCGGTGTTCAATTAGAATGAAAATGTAACAGAAAACTAGATGGATTAAAGAGTACTTGTTTTTCTTTCTCTCCAGTACCCTAAATTCAATATAATGCAACTTTGTTGTTTTGTTTGTACAGATCTAGTTGCTTGCTCGGTCAAGCATTTCTGTCCCAGCCTTCTTCAGCTACAAAAGCTGCTAGTGGTGCTTGCATTCTTTTCATATTGTGTATACAATGAATTTGTATTATCTATTGTTTGTTCTAAACTTCTGACTTTATTTTGCCAAGGCTATCTGTTTTTAAATTAGTAATTTTCACTCCCTCGTGCAATTCTTCTAAATTACTTTTTGGAGTACTGGCTATTAATATTTTAGGTAGCTTTGATGTCTTACTTTATAGTCTTCAATTTTATTTTACATTTCACAGGTTCCTAGTTGCAAATAATCCTACAGGCAATTTTCTCACATTGCAACTATTCCTTGAAAGATGCTAATGTAGCAAGGCACTTGCAATACTGGGGGTTAAGTTAATCACCCAAAATGAGCCGTATTACTGTCAGTCGTATATAAAGACATCCCATAGTGAATTATGAGGCAGATGAGCATTCAAGCTCCTTTATAAAATACCAGAACCTGAAAGTGTGCAGAAATAAGCATTCATTTCAGAATCTATTGAGCTAAGGAATCTGTTGTTTGTTATTTCTGGACTTGAAGTTACCAAACAAATATAATGTTTGTGTTTCCTTTAAAAAAACCTGCAATATTGTTTCAAAAGCCTCTCTGAATCAAAAAAGAAAAAAACCCAACTAATTATTACCTTTATGTTATTGTATTTGGACAGGAAAAGGAGTTGCCTGCTCTCTGTTCAAGCTAACCGGGACACCCAAATAATAAATTGATAGATTAGATTACGTCAATTAAAATGAAAATTGGAACAATTCTCATAGCCTTAGACTTATTTGCAAGTAGCCAAAAGATATGTGCAATAGAAATATATGCTAATTTATTCTTTATATAGTATAATTCACAATATATGTTTAAACAGTTCTTCAAAGAGACATTTTAGGCTCTTACATAGTAAATGTCTGCCAGATATTTTTACATGTCCCCTAGAATTCCCAATGAAGTAAACTTCAGCTAGGATCCATTGGGATGTGAATGATGAAACTTTTATCCAGAAAAATTGAACACTGTGCTGGAAATAGACCCTCCTGTACCTAGAACTAACAAGATGCTATCAAATGAGGTTTTCCTCTGCTCTAGCTGAGCACAAAGAAACATTTAGTTATGCAGGCTGAAGAACATAGTTAGGATCTTCTGCCAGGTCTGATTTTCATTGGTTGCATCATGTGAAATGCTACAGCACTGTTCTGTGTGGGCAGTAGATTAAGGAGTTCTGGACAGTCTTAATCTGTTCTGTCAGAAGGATACTTTCTCAGCAGACTGACTGCTTAGAGGGAGGCAGAGGTACAGTTCAGGGCTGCATTTTAAAACAGCTGTTCAGCAGTACTTATAATGATCTAGGTTTCTGTTTCTTGTCTGGAAAAAAATTGAAATAAGATTTAGTTACATTGTAGTGATATGCATTGTTATGAGAACAAATATATTTTGAAGCAGAAAGATAGAGTGTGTGCAGGAAAGGTTTATGTGGAACACAGTATTTATTTGCCATGCATATTTGATATGCGTTCATTAAATACGCAATAGAAATGTCAACATAAAGTGCTGTTTAGATCCTCCTATAAAAACAAACTGCATTGGTATTAAAATTGGAATGCACTAATCTTTGGTTAAATACAAGCCTTATTTGCTATCCAGCAAAGAAATGTTTGGTTGAGTGTTGTTAAATAACCATATATTTAGCCTAATTTAATTTGCCCTTCATTTACAAAGTCTGATAGAGTGATACTGTGTCAGTGTATCCAGCATTTTCACATAGAATCATCTACCATGGTATGGGGACTTTTCCACTCTCGCCCGCTGACATTCAGTCACTGTTACCACCAGCCCATGCCTAACTTACAAGTATTTTGAACCATGGACAATCCTTCATACAAAGAGCAAAACACATCCATCTTTTCAAGGAATATTTTTGTATGACATAACAGTCATCTGACGTAACCAGAACAGATAAATCTAGTCACTAGTAAAGTAACATTTGAGATAGATGGCTGCATTTGTGAGTTGGAATTTAGAACAAAATGCTAAACATTCCTAAGTTAGGGTATTTTCGTTTGGGTGGGATTTTTTGGCTGGTATATCCATGCTGACTTAAAAAGTTATTCCTTTCACCAGGCTGGACTCAGGCTTCTAAACAGCATTTATAATGATGGTTTACATGTACTGAAAAGATTCTTCTACAACAATCATTGGAAAGGTACTTTTAATCAGGGTATCCAATTAGGAATATAAAATACACCATACATGATTGTCATCCAAACCTTACCTGGACCAGCAGTTTATAGGGAGCTTTAAATTGGACTTTATGCCCTGCAGCATATCTCTTCCTTATAGTCTTTGCAATTATTTCATTCGCTGTAATGCAATCAGGAATATTCCTACTGCCTATGTATCTAGTATTTTGGGAGGAGTCTTACTGCACTATATTATTAACTTAATAATATTTTGAGAGTTCCATAGGTGTACAATTTACCTAAAAACTGTCTTTCTACAAGTCTTTCAGTAGGTTTACCCAGCAATCATTCAAGTGCCTGCAGTGTAATGCAGAGAAACCTGAGCTAGATTTAAATTCAAATACCGGTAACAATCTAAGCAAGGCAGCACTGGGCTCAGCACAGCCAATTTACTTTGCTGAGAAGCTGGGTAAATTAGCTCATGCTGAGCTCTGTGCTGCCATAGCTGACTGCTGGAAGTACCCGGGTTCACTACTTTAAAGCTAGTGCGGGTATCTCTCTGGTGTACTGCAGTCATTGCGGATGTACTCTTGCAGTACAGTGTACACATACACTTAAATCATTGCTTTTCTGTTTCAATGGGTGGGTATGTTCCGTGTATGTTTTTGTTGGATATGTTCCATGTAAGAATTTCCGAATTTTCTTGGCATTATTGTTATAATTTTTATCATATCCCCTGTTCTGTCGCTTTCGGAGAACAGCAGCAGTTCAATTTTTAATTGGTTTTGCCTTCAGCCTCTTTCCAATCCTGCCACGTGTTTTCAGTTGGAGTAACCAGAGTAAGAGGCGTGTTACCTACTTCCATGTGCTTCATACTGCTGTCTGTATCTGCCACATATGAATGTCTTCTGTCTAAAATAAATATCAATGTGGTGCCCCCACAGACGGTAGGGAGATTTAGTTAACATAATGCCATCATGATTGCTTCCTCTCTGCAATGTGCCTGTGCCCAGTATCCCAAGGATTGTATGTAGCAGGTTTGCTGCAGGCCAGTACCCCGAAGGATGTGGATACCACATATGTTCTAGAATAATTAAGAAGCTGTAGTGTGCACAAGATATGCTGGCAAAAATTAAATTGATGAGGAAAGTCAGAAATACACTTTGAAAAAATGAAATCAAGAATTACTGATGTTCAATCATTTTTATATTCCCTCTCCAAATGTTGGTATGCCTGTTTTTTTTCTCCTCTTCCTGTTCCCATTTCTTTGTCCTTTTGTGCTCTGTCCACTGTGAGTCTGACTCTTTAAAAATATGCTTTGATTGATACAGCATCCCCTCAGCTTGTTAAAAGCACACAAGGGTTACACATTGCTTGAGACAGAACAATTAAGCACATACCTTGATACATGAGAAATACAAAGGAAAATTAACACAACATTTGTCTCATTCAGCAGGTTTAATATAGTTATTTATTTGTTTTTAAATAGCTGGTGAAATAGATACTACCATGAAGGGAGCCAGGCAGGTAGACAGACATGCAAGCAGGTCTCCATACTTCATTGTTGTGGAGGATTGATGAAAAATTATCATCTTTGGCAAAAATTCTGAACTTTATGAAAGGAGAAAGCCGCAGAAAAAAGGCAGTACTGTATTTAGGGATTTCATTACATCCTTCGTTACAGATCAGAATGAAAAAACAAGATTTTAATAATGAGGTATAATTCAAAGTAATTAGACAATTAGAATAAATGCCTCATTAAAGTAATGAGATTTGTGTGCTATATAACAATACTTGTTTTTTCCTCATTCCAAAATATGGAAGTTTTGGTCAATATGTTGAGCTCCCCAAAATGCTGTTCTGCTAAGGGTGGCTTTTATTATAGCCCTGAGCAGGGATGAGCCCAGGCTGCATGGCGCTGGTGAGCGCTGAGAGCTCTTGGCACTCAGAGGGACACAGCATATTTTTCAGAGCAGATTGGCAGGGGCCATACACCTTAGCTGTCCTGAATGTGTTTTGGAAATAATGATGTGAATTTTGTCACTTTAAAAATGATCTTATGGGGAAATAGCCAACGGTAAAATGGGTGTTAGAATGACAGAAACATCCTGCCCTCCAGGCTTTTTCATGAAAGAAAAGTATTTCATTGCCATTTGAAACAAGCAGAGACATATATTTGTTTGCATTCTCCTATCACAAACACCAAATCAAAATGGTATGAAGATACAGGAAAAGCCATTACCAAGCTGAGCCGAAAGATGCCAGGTTTCAGCCTGAGAGAAATTTGTAGCCTGAAGTTATAAGCCACTGAAAATAGGTGTTTATAATGGAAGTGCCATCTTAACCTTATCTGTAGTGGCACTACTGCTTTGCTATAATATCTCCTCTCCTAGCATCTGTGAAATTGTAATCTGTCCTATGGCTGGTAACTGAGGAGATGATGAAACCCAGGGATGTGCTCTGAACTACCTTAATTTATCTGTACTAGGTTTTTACTGACACATAAAAAGGGAAGGTGAGCAGGGGGCGAGGGGCTGATGTCAGACAGCTGAGTGCCTCAGACGTGCTTGGGAGAAAGGGAAATAGGGCACTAGATGACTGTCTGCATCAGTCACTAGATTATCTTTTTACACCTCAATATTTTTTCTTTCTCTACAGCAAACATGGAACAAAATTGTTCATCATGTTTGAAGGTTTCATCTATGATACTTGTTTTTCAGCCTAGTGGACCTAAAAGCAAGCTGGTGTAGGACATCATAGTCCTGCTAATGAAGATGTTATCCCTGCAAACTTTCTGCATTACTCAGCATTAATGCCATCCAGCTGCTAAATAGTGGTATGTGCTACACTGATTCTTTGTAATTAAAATAGCACTTCTGCCTCTATCATGTAAGCATGATAAGAGAGAGACCTCTAATGCTATCTTAAAAAAAAGTCACGGTAAATATTTTTGTTGTATAACCACCTAGTTATTTTTGTCTCCTAAATCATTCAATCACTTCCAAATCATGAGTCAGCCTTATCTAACATTTTTGTAAATTGCCCAATTGTATCTTTACTCACACAAATTATCTTTAATGGTCAAACAAATTAATTTTTTTTTCAGACTGTTTTGTTTCTACCCATTAGCTCACAGTAATGTTCAAAGATACAGGACTTGACTCCTTAAAAGTTTTCTTACAAAATTAACCATTTTCCCATTTGAACATGACACTTAAATATTGGAGGGTATAAGTGATGCGAGCCTCAAAAGATGTCAGGATTTTAACCTTTGGCAGAGAAAGCTTTGCTTGTAACTGAAGCAGTATCTCATGTCTTTACCTGGGGTGAGGACCAAACAAGGTAGAACTTCAGCCCTGCTATCACTCTGCAGGGCGGTTCAGACAAATCTGATGAAGCTTTGGATTTGATTCTCTACTGGAGAAAGAAATTGGCAGAAAATTCTGTTATCCAAAATCACTAAGTTTGAACTACTCCACTTAGCATATCTTTCTGTAGCCAGTTTTCATTTATTTCATGTGCATAACACAGAACTGCTAGAAAGAAGGGTCTGAGGGGGTGTCTTTTGGGCATTGCAGCATGTACCTAGCCCTCTGGCCTCATTCTTTCAGGTATTACCCTTATTAATACTCCGCTTTATACTTACATTACCTTCTGATTCTCTTACAGCTGTGTGAGTGCTCTTATTCTGGTTCACGCAGATACACAACAGTCATCAATGATTTCTCGGCACCTCACATTATTCAGACTTCTGCTAATTCTGGGAATTATTTGACTACAAGGGACTACATTTGCCTGAGGGTGTATAGTTTGTTACTGACCCTGGGGACAGCCAGTGTAAGCAGAGCTGGAGAGGCAATTCATGTGTATGCATGCACATGTGTTAAAGCCCTGGAACATGGAGCTCTCAGTCTATGTGACAAGAGCAGTTGTATTCCCCATACATAGATGACATTTATAATATTATTTCCAAATACACTATTCCCATTTTTTTTTCTGAAATAAAAGTATAGAAGGTTATGAAGAGCAATCTAAATTAATAAGTATTTTGGAAAACAGGGGAAATCCTAGAATAGAGGGGGACACAGATCTAAATTTCACCTTTAGGCCAAGTATAATTGTCAGGAACATTCAGCACTGAGGTTGCAATTCATTACTTTCACAAGGATGTGTCCAGACTCTTTCCCATATGGTATCTCATAACAGTGTTTGTCTAATTATCAAAAGGCTGGTTCAAACTGTTTTGATTTTCTTCTTAGTAGTGAAATATATTTTTTTTAAATTGGCATTACAATTTCAGATGTCTTCCTGCAAAAAAATGCGATTGCCGTGTAAATGATGTTTAGATTAGCAGGTTGCTTATATGAAATGTTGGCTTTTCTAATACTTGTTAAGACACTTTAGAGTAGTTCCAGTCCAAAATTGCCATAACTCTTTTCCCATCCTATTTTCTACATATCCTGACACTTTCTTCTGTCCGTTATCCATATGTCCTTCATTAGCAAGGTAACTCTCTGAACAGCTGCAGCAGTGCTGGGAAATGCCACCTGAAACTGGAAGACAAAATCAAGTTTTGAGAAGAGGTAATTTTTTATTTTATTAGTTTACAATGAGCTGTAACCTCTTTGGCAACAAACAAATGAACTCAGAGACTTTTACCAGCTGTTTGTCTGGCATGTGTTTGCATGCCTAGTTTTGAAATTAGCGTCGTGCTTCCTAATAGGTAAGTACAGAACTGCAAGTGAACACAAATGTGCTTCCAGGAGCACATTTATATATATATATATATATGTATGTGTGTGTATATTATTTTTTTAAAATTTATTTATATAAGGAATGCTTAAACATAAGCACTCCTTGTGTTTACAAACAGAGCACTTCTAAACATACTTGCTGTCTGTAGGTACATTACACTTTTAAAGCATAATAAAATAAAGAATTTTATCAGTACCATGTATAAGATAGAAATGGAGCTTTTAATAGTGCTAATTATGCACAACCAAACTGACAAAATATCCTGCTAAATGAACAAGTAGGTGTCCACCTCAGTGACTGAGCAGTTAATTATCTTCATCATAGACGGGGTAATTGCACAGATGTATTTGTGTAGTACTGTAAGAGCACGTTTCACATGTAATAACTGGGTCTAAAAGTCTTCCCTGTTTGCTTTCTGAGATCTTCATACAGACTGCAGCAACATCCAGCAGCACTGGGTAAGTCCTCTAATTGTAGCCCCTCTCTCCCTTCCACATTAGAGTGTCTTTACAGAAATCTGAAAGAATACGGGTGGCTATTTCATGTTAGTCTGTCTTGTGTATTATAGTTTCAAACTATTAGTTAAGAAGATGCCAGACCTAGAGGGATCTTCTACAGCAAAAATGTAACCAAGTTCACCTCAGCTGATTTCCATCTGAAACAAAGAAAAAAAACCACCAGAGATTCAAGAAGGACAGTCCTAAGAGCCTTCAAAGTAAAACTTTTTGCTCTATCTGGATAGACAAAAAAATACCCGAGATGCTGAGTCTTGGTTTTGTCATGGTTTCAGCTGGGATGGAGTTAATTTTCTTCTTAGTAGTTGGTGCTGTGCTGTGTTTTGGCTGTGATG
>JAVJGI010000032.1:20421904-20439908 GCA_035590275.1 Ibycter americanus
CCCATCTTTTCTGGGTGAGGGGAGTGAGCAAGTGGCTGTGTGGTGCTTGGTTGCTGGCCGGGGTTAAACCAGCACATTTTCTGATTAAATTCTGTAGCATTTGGTAAAATAAATCTATCTTTTTTAAAGTTAAAATATAAATGTATGTAAAATTATATGTAAATCAAACAGTTTTGCCTTAGTGCAGCTAGGTTAAAAACATTCTCTAGAATCATAAACCACAGGAACAGAAGCTGAAAAAAGAATTCATTGAAATTCATGCCTCCAGAATTTATACATTTATATAGCAAGTGTGTTGTGCTCTTTCACACTGGTGAGCTAAGGTCTTTACTTCAAAAAATTATCTACTGCCTCCCTACTTCCCTCAATTACCACTCTTAATTTCAAGTTAAAAAACACCTGTTCTCTCTAGTGGTTACTTTTTAATTACCTTGAGTGCCCTAATTCTGTTGTTAAAAAAGTTTGGCATTCCCAAATCCAACTGTATACTGAAAAATTGCTACTTTGTGAGCTAGAACTGAAGTCAGAGCTCAGGTATTGATCTTAGAAAAAAATTACTAAGGATTGTGCGGATTTTGCTCTGACAAGAAAGAATGACTTTAAGGCCTCCAAAGATGCAAAATTCTTTCAGTGACATGCATTAGTGATAATCAGTGTGTGTTGCTATGGTTCAGTAGAAGTCAGTACCGAACTTCACAGAACTCTTTCAGCCTTTCCTTTCTAACTGTATGAATGTGAAAGTAACAATAAATCTTGTTGACAATTACTTCCACATCTATTGGCAGTCAGTCAGCTGCAATGTGAACAGCATTGTGCACAATATGTGCAGCACAGCCAACACCCATTAACTATCTCCCTAGTTTCTCCTGTGACTTAGAGAACATGTTATTTTTCCCCAGTGAGCAGCCCTTTCAAATGTTGAATTAGTAATATTAGCACCAAATACTACTAATTTGTCAGCCAGGCTGTGTTTTTCCAAAGTGTTCACAATGGGGTCTGATAACTGCTTTGTAGTGCAGCAGAGCAAAGACGAAAATTCAAAAACTTTTGTAAATCATTTGTATAAGACATAAAGAAGTGGTGTAAAATTAATCTTTTACCATTAGAATAGTCTGTATCTAAAAAAAACCCCAAAAAAGCAGAGTTTCAACCCTGTTCAGCCACAAACTTCAATGCATGCTAATACAGGAGTATATACATAAGTTTTTTGAAGAAACAGAGCCGGAAACATTTTTAACAATATGAAATACTTGTTCAAACACAGTATTGTCAGGACCTCTATATTTTCAGACTTTAGTGACTACCTTAAATAATATTTATGAAGAAGAAAAGAAACCACTCTGCTATAAATAACAAATTTCTATTGTATATTGTGCATTCATTGCTTGCATACAGTTTTCATTGACATCAGTATGAAATCTGAGCAAATAATTGTGTAGCATATGAAACTGAAAAGCACAAATGGATCAGGGTTGATAGTCTTATTTTTCTAATCAGTTTTTCTATGCAGTTCTTACAGGCAAATGCACATACACACTTATATGCGAAGTCCTACACACATCAATAGATAGACCTGTATCTAATTTTCATAAATACATAGCTATCTACCATCAGTAAAAACATGACATTCAATAGACAACAGAGATTTCCCGTGGACATCTGAAAAATTAATTCAGCTTCTTTCCTTTCACGATATTGTTTATTTTCAATTCATGCTTAGTCAAATACGGCATATGAATGATATATAAGTAGAGGTTGTTACAGCTAAAGCTATCGATAGTTCTCCCCGTTGCAAGATTCACAACAGGTCAGCATTAAGCTGACTGATTCAGTATGAGGAGGGAAAGGGAACCACTTTGGTGGCTAGGGAAGATGCATAGAAAGTCTCTGCCAGAACAGTCTAAAAGTTGGAAGGAAGGTTGTGAATTATGTGTGATTATCCAAGGAGTTTTGTCCACATCTCTATAGCACTCTTTTTTAAAGGGAGAGGATGTAATCTAACTGAAGACTGGATGGCAATATAGGAACGCTGACTGCAGGGAAAGCATATGTTACTGAGGAGCTTTGTTATCTTGCACTCCCTGGAAGGTTCTTCACTTCCAGGACTGAAGAGCCGGCTGCCCCAGGCTGGGAAGGGCCACAGCATGAGACTGGGTGCTGTCTTCTGTGACTGCCAGTCATTTCTCAACTGGACTAATGAATCAATTCTAATTTCTAGAGGCAGGGAAGTCCACAGAGTCTCTCTTGCCTGCTGCTTGAATGTCCTTCCTAGGTTTTCAGCTGAATCATTTGTGGGTTTTGATACAGTTTTTGAATACTTTCTGTGTTGCTTTTCTGCGCTCTGAAAGTTGTATTATAGGAAAACTTATATTATAGAAAACACTGTATTTTGTTCCTGGTGTATCAACGTTGAATGAAAAAAGAAAAACCAAAAATGAAAAAAATACACTGGGAGTGAGGACTGTGGGGTAGGTTCTGTTCTGGGAGTTATCACTGATTTACTTGACTCTGGGCCAATAACTGGCAAACAACTTCAGTGCTACATGAACTGGATATCTAAATCCATTTTAGACAACTGGCCTGATTAACATCCACAGCTCTCCCCAATATGACGACTCAGGCAGTTCCTTACAGATTTGATTACTTGGAGGGAAGAACATTGCCCAGGGATTCTAGAAATAAAATAAATTTCATTACTTTAAAATGTGTTCTGAGGTGCTTAACATCTAGTTCCCAGTTTTGTCATTAACCTTCCTGGACCCATTGTGTACATTGTGGAACTAGCAAAATTTTGACTTAGTTTTTTGGCATGGTTAGCCAATATTTTTAAAACATTATAAGATCCTTCCATGGCAATTTCTACATAACAGAAATGTACTGCCCCTTGCAGAATATATTAGATACTACTTCTTTCTTTCATTTTACTTGAATTTGGATAAAAAGAGTTAATAGAATTATCCAACACTAATAGAGATGAAGCGGTGATCTTTGTCGTAAAAACTGCCTCTGTGCAAGAGTGTTATGTTTTTATTGAAGTGAGTCTTCTGTTTTATGCTCAGCAATTGCCCTGTGTTTTAATTCCCTCATAAGGATCACCAAAAAAAAGGAGGAAAAAAAGGAAAATATAGGACTATATGCTGTAAATGTTATGTTCACATATTTTTTCCCCACAAAGAAAAGGGAACTGCTACAAATGTTGATTTGTTTTAAACCTTTCAACAATTGCAGATTATTGAAATACTAAATTACTGGCACACAAGAGAACTAGATGATTGTTGTTCCACATTTACAACACAAACCAAATGATGGCTTGGAAAAAAAACAACAGCAGCAAATATTTTGAGTCTTAATTATCAGGCTGAAAAGGCTGATGAACAAAAGAGATAAGGGGGGGAATGTGTGCAATAGTCAACGGAAGGACAAATACGTTAAAAAAAATTTTAAAGGCTTTGTCAGTCTCAAAAAGAGAAACAGACTTAATTATTATTTTCCTCTTCATTCCATTTTCAGAGCTTTATCTGAAACTATAACTTACAAAGAGCAATTATAAACAAATGGCACCCAGCATGAATACTTCTCTGAGGTTTGATTGTCTCATCCTTGGCTCTTACATCAGCACAATGATGTGTTGCCCATTGGAAACCAGCATGACTAGGACTGTAGAAGAGAAGCCATGCAGTGATTTAAACCTATAGCTTCATTTATCTGCTCCATATGGAATTGCAACCTGGACAATAGCATCAAGCCATTAAAATGAAGGGCTTATTCCAATGGAACCTGGCTAGATTAGTTAAAGTATTCTGCAATTCATGGAGAACAGCAGAGAATATGGAAATAATTTCCTAGAATAATCCAGAGAATTACTTTATGCTTCTGATATAGATCGCTGGGGAAATAATTTAAAAGCATTTTTAAATATCTTCCATTTTCTATTATGAGCCTTTGGATTTCCACAGTTTGAGAGAAGTGAGACATTGTGGCTTAGAAAACTAATTAGAAAACATAAAAATGCTCAAGTCTAATGGAACAAATCAGACAGAAAAAAGATTTCCATACAGAAAGATCAATGTTGGAATGGAAGCTGCAGCTTTTACATAAGTGTCTTCCTCTCAACATCTTTGTTATACATTCTCTTTGTTCCTGTTAGCTTACTAATTAGCTGTGATTTTTTTTAATGCCCCTTACACTGGGTTAATTTTGTCTTACTCAACAGCAGGGGTTTGTGTAATAATAATTCACATAGCAATGTCAATGATTAAAATCCTTTCATTAACATGGTACCTTAAAGATAATGAATGTGAAGCTTTTAGCTAACCCAATCTCTAGGCTCAGAAAGGCAGTTTTTGCAGAAAATAATAAAAAAAACCTCCTTGTGCAGATTAGCTTTTGCCAGCAGAACAAATGAGATCTTTGTTTGGGTGTATTACAAACACAAAGTCATACAAATCAAAGAGCATTTATTATGAATACAATGATGTAGCATGCTTCTTTTGACAAAAGAATTCTAATAATGTACTTGAAGAATGCAAAATAGGCATTCAGAAGTGCTAATTTTCTGGCATTTTCTGTAGACAGCACTGTCAAGACAGAGATAATCAACTGAGGGGTCAGAGTGCCTTGAGCTGAATGTTGTCAGAGATGTGGCGGAAGGTGCTTTGGGCTGGATACGTCATTTCTCTTCAGCCTCTTCAAGAATTTTAAACAGGTTTATCTGTCAGAATACAAGAAGTGTGGTTCAGTAATTAGGGACACAAGATGAAATACCATTTTGGAAAGTTTTAATAAGTGCTAGAACAACTGTTCTACTGAACTTGCTGTCTTTTCTAAAAAATCCTTTCCACCTACATTCTAATGGTTCTTACATTTCATTTTTACTAAGTGCAGATGTTTGCTGGATGAATTAATCCACATACAAATCGTATAGCTAATAAAGAAAGGTGCCTTAGCAACAGCAGCAGGGTAACATCATTGAGAAGACTAGTAACTCTCATTGAAACCAGTTACAGCATTGTCCCCTTAGTATACTGTGCTTTCACTTTTATAAGTCAAATCTTGATTTTGAAAGCATTCCATTGTACTGTGTAATCTGAATTATATATTTTAATATCAAAAAACATTTGTACAATAGCCAACTAATTTACATTAATAAATTCTGGCTTAAAGTTTTATTTAAAAACCGGGGGGGAAATGGTTTTGTCACCATCTTTCCTGGTTAAGTTTGTAGAATTTTTGTACATTTTAAACTATTTTTTCCCAGTGGAGTGGAAGCTTTTAAATCTCAAGTTAAGGGATCATGCTGCAAAGACTCAAGCAAATCTGTGCCTTTATTTATGTAGATGCTGTCATTGAAGTCAGCTGTGTGCTTGCTAAGCCTTTACTGTGTTAAGGTTTTTAGCAATTGATCAACATGAACAGAATTCCTCAGCAAACGAGCTCAGCTGACATTTTCAGTGGGGCGATAGCCAAATGGATCTTTCAGATTGTCTCTCTGCTGTGTCATTCATTCAAGAAGGAGGTCAGTGAATGGGTAGTTAGTGGGAACACTTACTGCAGCTGTAGCTTCTTTATAATTTTCCTGTGGATAATTTCATATATTTTTGTCTTTAGTGCATTGCTGTTCCCATTGCTCTCATAAGCACAAATAATTGCTTCCATTTTTTAAAGGAAAGAAAGCAGAAGATAGCCCCCTAGAAAGCTGAGTCACTAAGCTGGCTACTAAAATTAATATAAATATGACTAAGTAAAAGTTTCATCTGATGAAGGCATTAATATGAAAGCTGAAATAAATGCTTTTGTGTAAGAGACTGTCAGGACAAAGCTTCAGGGTTTGATTTGCCCAGCAAGATGTAGAATCTGTGAAAATTATGAATTTTATACATATATATACATATGTACGGACTGTATCTTGTTATTTGTCCTCATATTTTGGCTTACAGGCAATATGTAACTTGCCTTATAGCTCTCCTCTCAAAAAAACCCTGCACTGATCCATATGATTTCTTGTCTCCCAGAATGACTTGCAGCCTCAGAAAAGTGAGAAGAAAAACCTTGTTCTCCAAATAAGACCATGCTGAAAAATACGGAGTAGCAGCTGCAGTTTCTGTGAGTTCCATGGGTAAGGTCTGCTGCTAACTGGACACACAGCACTCTGCCACTTCCAGCCCTATGACAAAATAGGGCATGATGCTGGGACTTGCGTAGTGGTATGGCATACTATTGGGACAAGAGAAAAGTTTTAGAAGGTACAAGAAAGATGTATGGGCACTTGGGGACTGAACAGGAAACATGGTGCATAGAGCAGTCACAGTTTTAATGCAGTTATGCTGAGGTAGTTCTGATAAAATGGAAAATAACCCTTTTTACCAGCTTGGAATGTAGGCAGCTCAAAGGTGACACGAGACCAGCTTTCCCTCATACCACACTTTCATGTTCACTCTCAGTACATCTCTGTGTTCCACACCAGAACATAGTTTATTCCCTGTTACATAATCTGAACAACAATTTTGTATGATTCTTTGGATTTTATTGATAAAACTTCATGAAGATAAAACTTCAAGAAGCAGCATATTGTGTTCACGATTATAATTATTTATTCTTTTATAGAAAATGCTTCCTAGACTCTTCATGACATCATTAAATACCACAAAAGGAATTCAATGGCCCTGATAGAGTCAAATCAGTATTTCTTTTTCAACAGAGACAATGAAAAGAGCCAAGACCCTCAGAAATTCCCCTGGGAATGTACTTTTAAAATGCCAATTTGTAGATATTTAGTATTGAAGTAATCATTTTCTAATACAATATTGAAATAATATTGTCGTTGTGATTGGTTTTATGTTTAGCATTTTTGGACCTCTTGAGTACTCATAGAAATAGAAGTGCTTGACAGGCTTCTTGCTCCTTTTCCAGGGATGTCCTCTCAGCTCTGTAATTCACTAATTTCCTCTCCCTTTTTTCTGTTCTGATATGCAATACTCTCCTCACCCTTCCAAATAATAATAAACTGATCCTTATCAATAAACCTTTTTCTGAAAGAATGGGCTCCAACAGATCAACACCCTGACCTCCATCTCTCTGTCCTGAATGAGCTGTGCTGAACTGAGGCATAGATAGTTACCTATCAGGAGATACCTGCTTCAAGATCTCTTTTATATCATGCTATCCAATCATATCTTATTGAATTGAAAAATGCATATCGATCTCTTCTCAGCCTGCTGATGTGTGAGAGTGTATCTTCAGTAAAGACAACTAATAAAAGAACCAGACCTACTGTTCCTATATATGTATTGCCATATTCTGATAGACATTTCAACTTCTATGGCAGATGGAACGGCATACATGATAAAAGAGGGAGGAAATCAAGTGAAGTTGAATATATACAATTGCATCGTGGATGAAGGAGATATTTTTCCACTAGAAAATATTTTGAAGCATCTTATTCCTGTATGAATGGGGATCATCCTCCAGTTACTAGAAAGGTATTGGTACAGCTTGATTTTGTTGTTGTTGTTGTTGGATATATTGCTGGTCTGATTGCAAAAGGAAAAACTGTGAAATAACTAAATGAAAATAGCTTCAGAGACTGAAATAATTGTTAGTTTTGGGTGTTTGGTTGTTGGGTTTTTTTCCTGAAATGTCTGGTTGGGTGTTAGGTCTTCTAAATGTATTGGGGTTTTGTGACTATGTCTCATTGTGGAGTTTATAAGAGGCCCTATTGTCTGGGATGGGTTTTAATTTCAGTACATCACTTGCAACCAAGACAGCCTTGACATTGCAGTTTGTCACACTTTTTTATGAGCTCTATCTCACTGAAGTACATTCTCCCCAGCCTACATCCATAGCCTACTAGTCTGGAACAAAACTCTTGCACATAACGAAAAAAGTAAAATCATACCAGAGAAAATTAATGGGCAGTCCTTTCTACTGGCTTTGTAAAGACTATGACCTCAGCAAAGCTGAGTCAGTGTTCATGCTGCTACTTCTGCCTAGAGCTGTGCAAGATTTCATACTTCTATAAATTTGGTCCAGGGGAAACATATTTATGCAGCCAGAAGATGTGTAGGTCAGGATTTGGTCTCAGGTCTAAAGAGAAAACATGTATTCCTATCCTGTATGTGATATAAGTAGGTGTTCTGCCAACTACAGCTTGTATCTTGTCCTTGTGGTAGACCTTGCCCCCAGTGAATCTTGCTGCCCTCTTTCACCTATGGTATGGTAGTTGTGGCTCAGCTTGTGATCTAGATGTGCCATTAAGTCTAAACAGAGATTATTGCCCCATTCTGACAGGGTTTGGAACAGTTAAAGGCAAATGCTGAGAGGGAAAGGAAAAGAGATTTATAATACAGAGATTGGCACAGTTAGAGTAAAAGTTTTCTTGATTCTCTAACCAAAAGGTTGTCAGGCTTTCTACTTCGTGGAACAGAAACACAGGACAGTCTATAATTCCTCAGAGTAACCATGCTGACATGTAACTTTCTGAAATATAACTCTGAAACAACTCTTTACTGTCTCCAGTAAGGGCAATGGTTGCATATAATAAAAAGGTCAGATTCTAAGATGGAAAATCACCACTCTCCAAGTAAGAAAACTGAAAATGTTTTGGAACGATTGTCCGATTTTTGTGGTTTTACCTTTAAAAGAAAATATCAAATGTATGGAGTTCCTCTCAAAAAAGAATTTCTCTTGCAAATGCTGTCACTTCAATGATTACATGAAAATGGCATCGTCTTACTAGTTTTGACAGGAGTTCAGACTTTGTGTTTGCAACCTATCTGTACTGTAGGTGTTGTTTTATTGTCCATTGTTCAGAAAATCTTCATGTGGTGAAGGAAGTGGATGCAGAGATGACTGGCAAAAGTTAATAAACAGTCAGTACAGCCTTGCACTGCAACCTGTGCTCCTTTCCTTGCTATTCCTGAAATAATGAGATACTTACGGTGTATCTGAGTACTACAGTATGGTTTAAATCATAAAAACATGCTTCTCTGATCATCGGATGATGATTTTATGTCTTCATCTGGGACTGGAAACTAAACAGGAGTCCATAATTAACTGATCATTGCAGAATTAGATGGCATTAAACTGAATTTATTTTATTAAGCTGTACTACTTGCCCAAAGGAAAGGCTCAGTGCTCTGAAGGACCTTCTGAAAAGAAGAGGGAATAAGCTCTGTACAGCCAATATCTTTTCTGTTAATATATGTTACTGATATAATTATTTATGGTTAAAGAATGACAGAAGTGTAACTGAGCCAAATATGTCTCTAAAAACATATAATAATGGTAATTGCTGCATATCCTTACATCAGAATAGGAAAAAAGAGAAGATGAAAATATGCTATAGAGAAGAAATTAAACCATAAAGAAAAAGAGAGTATAAGCACGCTTGTTAGAATTTCTTAGGTTCAAAAGCTTACTTCAGCATCAAATTCACTATTGGCCATTACAAACTCTAGAAATGCACATGCTAATACTTAACAGTCTTGTTAACAGATGATTGGTGAGGAAGAATTTTAGCCTGCAGTGTCTTGAATTCACTGCTACACACATTCTCCATTTCACTCCCCCATCCCCCCAGTACATGTCTGTCTTAATTTCACATGGATAGAACAATTTCTGGAGTTCATTTATGCTGCTTTTAATTTGGCTAGATGGGTCACCACCGGATGATGTGGATGACATGTTTCTGCCTTTTTCAGCACTTCCAGCTCTTTGTGGTCCCATATCATGATGAACCTGAAGTTAACCTAAGTCTCTCCCACAAAACATTGCAGAAAACTAATCCACCATAACTCAGAAACCACTTTAAGAAAAGGAACAAATTCTGAGGCAGTAGGTTACGCTACTTGAACTCAGAATTACATAGATTACTCATACTGACACTCATGAGTACAAAATGGGCACATTTGTGCAAGTGAGATAGAATAAGGCATAGGAAAGATATAAATAGGATACGATCTGCTTTTAGCATACATCCTGCTAGTAACTACTTTATTGGTTCTACTGCTTTTGGTAATTTTCAACATCAGTAGGTCAAATTCAGTAGCAATGTTTCAATCATATGCTGGTAAATGATCCTATGATAAATCTTAGGGACTCCCCTGCAAGAAAGTTAAAAATTGTATCAACTAAGATCTCTTTCTAAATGTATTTAGATGCATCTCTGAATTTGATGTTATCTGTATACATGTCAATACAGATCACAGTAGATTATTTTAATGCAGAATATGTTACCCTGAAACAAAATTATCTCATATTCACTGGATGGTTTCAGAATGCTCTTTGCTTTGCTGCAATTAGATGGTGGTGATGGTGTGATGACGGACATCAACACAGTGACAGAAAAAAGGGACATGTAAGTTATCCTGAGCGTAATAAATGCTTGAGAATTTGACAATAACAATTTGAGAGTCAACAGGGAAGCTTGGCACGATGAAGTGCGGTGAATCAGGATGATCAAATGATTTTATTAGTTTGCTTTTATTAGTCAGATCTATTTCCATTTTTTTAATATGACCAGGGAAAAAAGAAGTAATTGTAATCAGTTTATCAAACACAACCCTGGCAGAGAGTATGCCACTGGTAACTTGATTTTGTTCTAACTGAACACACTATATTTTGACTAATCTTCTGTATCCAAGATCATTCCTCTTAAAACGTCAGGAAGATGAGTCAGAGTAATAGTTTATTTGTTTTGTTTTGGTGTTTTGTTTAGAATAATCTTGAAATACGTTTCAGAGCTGGCCTCATTGTTTCTGGCAGACATGGGACAGATGAAGCTCAAAAAACTGAAAAACATCTAAATTTATCTTCAGACCACAGACCGAGAGTCTACCATGGGTGGTCACAGTATAAGCTTTGCCAGTGCCCCTGCCCTCTCCCCCTGTCACGTGAACTTCACCTAAAATAATCACATACTCAGTGGGAGAGAAGGGATTCTGTAACTGTGATAGCTAATGCCCAAGGCTCCCCTAAGCAATGATGAACAATTATTATAAACTATTCCAAATTATAGACAGTAGGCACTGTGATGGAGACTTTTGTAGACTGGACTGCGACAATTACCAAATGAAGGAAAATATTATTATTTTAGGGAATGTAACATTTTAATACATTGTGAAAAATGATGAGGGAATAATAAATGGAGGGCATAAAAAGAGCTAATAATAAAAAGGAGCTTGGTGAGAAATCCCGCTGTCATATTTGCATTTACCCTGAAACTAATGCCGTGCACATTTTTGAATGCAAATAATTCACAAGAGGAAGCAAAATGAGGATGTTAATAATCATTTTTCCCTTAATGAGAAGCTGTACTTTGATTGAAAGGAGCTTTAAGGTGGCCTAAACTAGGCCTAACAAAGGAGCTTTTGGTTTTGAGGTTTTTTGGAGACTTTAAAGGAATGAGTTAGAATAATATTCTGTCACTTAGAATCCCCAGCATTAACATTGTTATCACAAATCTTATTTTAAATTTAAAAAGACATGTTAGGAAAATTATTCATTCCATATGGGATTTTTTTTTCCACTTCGGCTATTAACTTAAAATGCTTTTTCTTTTGGGAACAGGTTAAGTTTTTAGGTTTATTTTCTTTTCTTTTTTTTTAAACTTCATTCACAAAATAGATTGTTGTATCAGTTCCTTGTCTTAGGACTTCCACACCAAGGCTCTGGGTTGCCTTCCTCATGCTTTTACTTAGTAAAGCCTTGTTAGTCCCAGATGGCTTAAATGGAAACTGGCCTCCTGAACTGACTGGAATGTCCATCTTCTTACTGCTGCTTAGAAATACTCATGTATTTCATAAGAAATACTTTAACGAATTAAAACTAGGTTCATTCAGGTTTCAAAACACCATTTCCAAACATTAAGAATATGGAATTACATTGGATTAGACTGGGGACACCTTGCCAGTGTTGGCCAGCACCGTTTTTATCCACTCAAGGCAATCCTTAGTGGATATAATTCTTTTAAATTAAACCGAGGTTTAAAAGGAGGTGAACCAGATTGATTTGTCTCCATATGTCTAGAATCCTATCAGTCTCACCAACAGAGGAGTATAGTATAATCTCTGTGAGTCACCAGCACACTGAAGAGCAATCAAACATCCTTCACTGACATCCCATGTATGCTCGAAGACAGTGGTCATGTTTTCTGTCAGGAATTCCAGCAAATGGGGTTTGATTTCTTTTTGTGTATTTGTTTTCAGTAGGTGTTTTGAAAACAGCCTGTGGGTTACATATGCTCTGCGCTGCATGTGGTGTGTGGCTGATCACTAATGTGTCACGTGATGCACTTTTTATTTGATTGCACCTGTCTTAAACAGAAAAACTTAAAATGAATATGATGAAGAAAATAATAAATAGGAGTAGTATAAGGATCCCAGTTTTGAAAATCAGAAGTGAGAGGTGCCCTGCCCTTTCCGGGCAGCCACATGGGCGGCCTGCCCCAGGGCCCTGCCCCTCTTCCGGTCACATGGTGTGAGGCCCCGGAAGTCCCTCCCCACTGCATACGTGGGCGCAGCCCTTCTGTCTCAGCCACCATTTTGTGGCAGGGAGCCTTGTCCTCAGTTATCAAACACATGCATTTTCAAGCATAAAATTCCTCACACGGCTCTGTGAGCTAAAACAATTCATTTCAGTGTTTAGATGGACTCAGAGAGGGCAAATACAATTTGATTGAACTGTGGCTCACAAAATCAGAGTGAGTTGCCACTAGTAATTTTTTTCTGCAGTGACCGTTGAGCTGTAGTGTACATTTGCAGGGCATAATTAATATTGCTTGTCATTAAGATGTACCATCTTTCTCATATTGCCCTTAATTACTTTGATTTGATGCTCCTCATTACTCATCAGCTGGCAATGGCACGGCAGGATAGATGTGTTTTTAAAAGCAAATGATGACTTAGGGATCATTGTTAGCATTTTATAGAATTAGTTTCTTTGTGATCTGAGCTAGGTAATCGTCTTGGCCCCTGCAAGACTGAAACTAAGCAGAAAAAAAGTTCAGTAGATAAGAATTTTGTTCTGTATGCCAACCTTACACACTTAAGTAATTTTCTGTTCCATGTTTATAGCTTTTTAAAACATTCTGATACCTCCAATATTGGCATGGTTAATTCTCTCGAACAATGCATGAAAATAGTTTGATGATAATAATGACTAAAGATTTTAACATATTTTTTAATTAAAAAAACATTTCTTTGATTCTTTCCCCTGAGGTTTTTTCAGACTTCTCATTAATGTTGCAGCATGATTATACCTTCAGGTTGATCAACCAAAAATTGTCATCTCTAATGGTGCAATGCTGCCATTTTTCTCATGTTATGTAGCATTAACTCCACAAGTAATCAAATTCAAATGCACTCAGTTGGATTACTCAATTAAATCTTAGTGAACATTGAGGATGGCTGAGTATCAATCTCAGGAAGAGCTTCCCCATCATCTAAGCAAGCACTTCTTTAGGATCTGATCCTGTAACAGCTAATCTGTCTTGAACTACATGTGTACGATTTACCCATGAGGTTGTTTGTGTGCATAAATGTGTGCATCAATCTTTGCTTGATGAAGGCCTTACACAGTGTAACTAATGAAATGAAATTATTTGTCCTCTTTTAGGGTCATGGGTATTTATTTCTCGTAACAAGTATGTGTGAATTTTATACGCTGGTTTCTGATTATGTGTTAGACTTGGAAAAATATTATTTCATGTGGCTATGAAACTGTGTTCAGTAACCCTTTTCAGTTTTATTTTCTTAATGGTGCTATAAGAGTTCTTATAGCTGTGGAATGCCTTCCCCAGAATTTGACAACTTTTAGCTCAAGTTTAATAGGTTACAGGTTTAATAGTTTAATTAAATTTTCTAATGTATGTTCACAGTGCCGCTTATATATACAGAGGTATTAATGCAAAACTGTAAAAATAATCATTTTACACAAGAAAGGATATTCTTTAAGCATATATATAGATCAATTGAGAAATTATTCTGCCTGAAAAGAAAATCATATGCAATTCCTGGATTTCATTTTAAGGAAAAAATGCATGTATACACTATTTGCCTTTTCTGAACATAATTAATTGTAGCAGATACACTTTAATGATGATGATAATTGAATTTTATACATATATTTATATATTTTCATATGCATATATGTTGTGTAAATGGAATTGAAATATTGGTGTTATAACACATACCACAGCACCCTATATTGGCTAGCATTATTTAAAGCAAAATTTTTTTAAAGAGGCTAAAATAGCCCCTGGATTCCTACTACATAAAAGTTGAAATTTATTTGAACCTCAAAAAATTGTAATCAAAAAAACTATAAATTCTTTGACATGTACTGCGTGTGTATGTGTTCAGCATTTTGTTATAAGTGATGATTCACTGTCTTGTGGCATTGGTGTTTACTCTCACACTGATTTATTGGCTGGTCGGTTTCTATGCATACATGTGTGCACTTATTTTCAAGTTTTTTTGTCAGTGATAATTTCAGTGGAAGTATGCCTAGGAATCTATCATATATGGTACTTGTGTTTGGACTCTACTTTATGCCCTTTTCCACAACTTGTGACCTTTTATCCAGACTATTTTTCTCTCTCTCACCCCCTGAGCTTTGTCCCCATAAGACTTTTGAAGTTTTATACCTTCAGATCTCCAGCAAAGAATAACAGGGGAGACAGAAACAATTGGATAAAATGTCACGGATAGAATCTAGTTCCAAAGGAGAATTCTGATTTGTGTTTACTTAGTCTTTAGTTTTCAAGTATATATGACTGTTGCTGTCTCTTCTTTTACCTTCAGCAAATGCGGAATTGATCTATATCACATTTGCTAATTGCATATGTCATTGCAGGTTTTGCCATCTGATAACTGATGGAAGCTTTATGTTCTGAGCCAAAAGCAAATGCATGCAACAACCACAGGTGCATATGGTATTGCTATAAGCTAGTGTTTACAATCACCCTCTGTTGTTCCTCTGTCATTGACTGAAGAGCAGCTATTCTGTATTCTCTAAGAATACTATGTATTTATTTATGTAATTGTAGATCATGGTGGTATTTTTCCCTGGAAATCTAGATTTGCAAGTACTGAGGGCAATGAAAAGATTAATAAATCATTCTTTCAACTCCGTTGTCTATATACTGAAATGTATATACACAAAAAAAATCTGGTTTCTGTTCAAATATGTATAGCTATATTTTAACTAATGTTAGACCTAAAAAGGCCAAGTATATATTACAAAAGGAAACTTAATCACCAAGTATTCCTAGGGCAGTCTCCTGGCTCACAATAATGGTTTTTATGGCTGTAAAAGCCAAGAAAAAACTGTCTCATCATCCCTAAGATTAAAGTTCTTGTCAAGGAAGGAAATCTTTTAATGTATTAAATAAACTAATATATTTTATTGTGCTACATAAAGTTATAATGTTTTAGCATATACTTTACACTGCATTTTAATTCTTGGAATAGGATTTCTGACCGAGACAACTTTTTATCAGAATGTATTAGGATCTTTGTTTTCCCCTTGACAGCTGTCATTGACAGCTACAGTTTTACTCGACAACAGGATATGGAATTACATGCATTAACTGTACTAGGAATGTTTCTAGCATTGGAAGTTGGAGACTGAATTTAGAAAGGTGCTGTGTAGCTTCTAGATCTTGATTTCTCCCTGTGAGACATCATACTGAATACTTTGCACTGGATCCCTGATGGCAGTGGCAGAAATCATACCTTTCATGCTACTTAGGGTAGCTGCAAGACAACGACTTGGGAAGAGTCACTGCTATGGTTTGGGGAGCTTTGGTGATTTTTTTATTGTTCTTTGTACAGCACGCATTAGGGCAAATGTGTATCAGGGGAAAAAACTGAGGCTTAAACAGAACTAAAGAGAAATTCAAGCATATCTAAACAGTTTTCTCCCAGGTGGTGTTTCAGTTTTTGATACCTCTACCAAAATTAAACAGTGTTTTAAACTTAGCAATCTTTTGTATCCTTTATTTAATACTTAACTCCTGACTTGAGAATTATTAATGGCATTAAATATTAATCTTACAGTGTTACCTGACTAATAAAAGGAAAAGATGTCTAAGAAGTCTTACTATTACCCTTACTGGAATCATTTCAGATAGTTAAAAGGTACATGCTATTACAATTCTGCTAGTGGAGCTACCCAATGAAGAATGTTCAATATAATACCAATTAAAATGAGATGGAAAAAGGGATCTAATACTAATTGGTTTTATCTCTAAATTAATAAATAGTTATAGTCTAAAGAAACAAGAATCCTATTATTCCTAATTTATTCTGTAACAGATAACTGCAATGCTTTAGAGATAGACAGAGGACTTCATTTTAGGATTGGCAAATCCTTGCTGGCATTTTGGATTCGCTGACAGTAAATGCAGAAATGCAAGAGACTTGACCTCACAGAATTAAAGGTTTTTAACTTAAATAATGTGATGAATATCAGTGGGGTTTGCTTCTTAGACACCTCCATAAAAAGTGGTTTGGAGCAAATAAATTAATTAATATCGGACATGTCAAATTAGAAATAAATTTAATTTCTTTGTTCATTAAAGTTTATATTCTTTCCAGACTGCACAGTAGACAGTACAATATGCATTTGGAGTGAATTGTTACTACTTTACGTTCTGGTATCATTCTCAAAATCCTATTTGTTGATTATAAAAACTGATTAAATCTAATCTCTTGGCAAATCTTTTGCCAATAGTATCCCACCAATGATGCTGAAACTGCATTGCAGAAACAATGGTTGTTTTTTCATGGCACTATAATGCAGCTTCCTTTTTATCTTTAGCAGTTTACTAGTTTAGGATGAATAAGGTGAAAGTGTATAAATGTGGAATCAGTATCTCATTTCAGAGGGATGTATATTTAGCACTTGGAGATTTTCTTGATCTCTTTTTCTTTCCTGGCACAGTGAAGGACCTTTTTAAATGATTGAGGAAGTCATTCTTCATGAATGTAACATGGTATATTGGTAACATCTCATTTTATGAACATGCAGCCAGCTAGCATATGTGCAACAGTGCTATAGTTCTTCAGACCTAGAATGTTTGGCTTTATTGACAGATTTCTCTGAATCTTATAATTTAATTAAATTTATGAGGTAATGCTTTTCTTCAATCATGAGTTATACATCTGTTTCAAATTAATCTAAACCACACCTAATGTCTTTGCCCAAGTCTCTATATGTAAATGCACATCAATCACCAAGTTGTCTCTTTAAGTTTTTCTAAAGCTGATTCTTAACTTTCTGAGTTTGTAAAGGAAACTGGAAAAACAGTTCCCTAGTTACTTAAATAATAGAAATATTTTATATTCAAAGAGATTCATGTACCAGTAACCAGTTATTTTATGGTCACTGGATTCTCTGCTGATGGAAAGAATACTAGACTATTTTTATAATAATATATAATGTCAGAGAAGTTTGGAGACCATTTTCAGGGGGCAGCTAATCCAGTAACATTACGAATTCCTGGTCTGCTAGGACAGCTCTGCAGTGTGAGCTGTGAGCTCTCAGTGCTCTAGTACAGGCATAAACCACAATGACTACCACATTTTACCATAGATACTTAAAAAATGTGCTAGTCAGTCAGTTCTTACAATGAAATGACAAATATTCCATAAGCTCCAGGATAAATTAATTGTAGTTTTCTATGGATTTATGTGTTTTAGTTGTTTGACACTTATGTTTACAAAAATACAATATTGAGGTGAAGTGTTGCTTTCTGATGAGCATTGGTAAGGCTTTCTTCCATCTGGCATCATTTGTGGCCATGCTGTAACTTTTATAGACGCTCCTTTACCACTTGGCCTGGCTGTTTTCATAAAATTTGAGTGCAGTTGATGATCTTTAACAGCTCTATCCTTATGTCAAATTTGGGTAAGAAAGTAAAAAACTTTTGGTAGACCTATGCAGAAGCAGACAGCATTTATGTGCAAGTTTATTTGCATAAAAAAGAGGGGGGGGGGGGGGGGGT
>JAVJGI010000032.1:20440008-20476827 GCA_035590275.1 Ibycter americanus
GGGGGGTGCGGGGGGAAGCTTTCCTGACTATTTTTGCCCAAATAACTGACATTTCACCTTCATTTTCCCCTTTTCACTTCACGGAGGGATGGAGGTCTTTTGTCTTTCTTGGGGGAGGGAAAGGAAAAAAAAAAAAAAGCCTTCTCTTTAACTGTGCACTAATTGCAATTTATCGCTCTGTATCTTTTACAGTTCTGGGTTTCTCCAGAGCAGAGAAAACATGGAGAAACACAGTTTACAAATGTGTATTTTCAGCCTTACCATGGGGGGGCCATACATTCCAGCTGGCAACACATTAGCTTCCGATTTGAAAGCCATGAGCTGTGTTCCGGTTCAGTTCTTAATTAACTGCATGTCCTGAGGTTACTTGTCTCAAATTTCATTCATATCCTCTAATACAATAGAAAGGCATTTCTGATATCACTAATTTTGAGGGTAGATCCTTTACAGTTCCATTTCTGAACTCTACCGGAATTTAAAGTGGGATATTTTTTTAAATGAGAATGATATTGTTTTAAAATAGGATTATCATTTGGTCTCCCCATGAAGGATCCTCTAAGTGCTAAGGTTATGTAATAACTAATCAAGAGGCTGGAAAGGTGTCATTTGTTTTGTGAACTGGAATTCCAGCTGATCTTGGGTTTAGTATAATAGATATGTTTGATGCCTGTGTCCTCACTGAAGAAGTCAAGGTTTGGTTTGTGGAGGTCCATTGACAGGAATTCGGCAGGAGTCTTGGATATGTCTGTCCTTCTGTACCTGACTGGCCTAGAATAATTTCATTAGTCTTTCACACATGTAAGCAATTAGTTCACAGCTCTACAAAACCTTGTTAATGTTTTAAAGAAATGTATATCTGTGCCTGATATTTTTAAAAGAGTTCCAAATGAAAACATGTAGAAAATATCCCAGAAGTGTGTCAAGACAAAGCAACCTTGCATTTCCTACTGTGTAAATAGCCGTGTGAATTAGAACTTGCTACAGTGCTCTAATTTGCACAGCTCACATCTGAGATATTTTCCCAATTTAAAATTAACCTGAAATTACTTTTTGTATTTTTAGAATTTTATAGTGTAGTCATTTTTGTTTAAACTACTCAAAATGTAAATTTTTTTCTTTAAAAATTTAATGCTTCGGAATTAACCTTGGAAGTTTTCCAAGAATGTTTTTAACAACTATAATTGGTTCATGATCAAATTACTTCTCATTTTACACCTTGGAGGTTGTTATGAACTTCTGCATTTCCATTAAATGATCCTATATTTTCCTCAGTAAATGCTAGTTTGCTATTCCAGTAATTAATAAAACCAAAGAATGGTTCCTACTGTGAGTCTTGCCTGCATGCTTTTAAGTCCGTGTATCATAGGTGAGGATATGCTTGTAAAGTCTGACATTTAATTAAGTTGTTTTGATCTTTTGTTATCCTTTTTGCACGTATTAATTATTATACCTATGAAGTCTAATTCAATTGTTTGATATGTGTTGATTTTTTCATAATATAACAAGGCTTTGTTTCTTGTGTACTAGATTTATTGTGTAACTGTGATCACAAGATACCCAGAGCTTTGTAACATACAACAAAAATATGCTCATGACCCAAGTTTACAATACTGATTATTTTCCTTGTAGGGTAAATGTCAGTAATTTGAATATGTGGATTGATTTCCTTTGTAATGGCTGGATCTGATATAATGGGACTAAGTTCAAAGCTTGGAGAAGGAAACACTTAAAATTGAGAAAGGGGTGAGCCCAACTTTTTACTGTATGTTATTTTTAACAGTGAGTTTGCCCAGTTCATTTCATCAGGATTCAGTGGACCTCATATATGAATACAGTCATTTGAAAGAAATGTCCATATTCTTCAATAAAAAAAGTCTGCATCTGAAACCTCTTTCCTACAAAGAAAGTTCATGCACTGAGTGCAACTATAATTTGACCTGGTAGGTCTTTCCCCCCCTACCCCACTTCCCTAGGCTAGACCTGACCCCTCCCTGCCAGCTGTTAGTGAGTCTGTTTAGAATGAATGATAGCAAACAGTGTAAAGATAGATCTTATTCTGACAGATGTCTCTGAAAGGGACTACAGAAAGGAAGTCTCATGAAATAGGAAATTTTTCTCGAAACTGCTTGAAGAAAAATGCTGTTGCATTAAGCGGTGATTACACTGAATTTAAAAATGGATTCTCTCTTCATGGAACTAGCCACTATTCAAAATCCTTGGATGTTTTGCTGAATACTTTGTAAGACGGCACATTCTTTCTGTTGACTGTTGTTTGCCTTTAACAGTCTATACTCCGGACTAACCAGGAAAGTACAACAACAGGTCATAATTCATCCTGTGGGAGATAAACAAGTATGAACTGAGTGAATGGCTTGAAATTTTTCTTATACTTTGATCCATATTAACTCTTTAATACCTTGCAGGTCAACAATTATGTGTATAATGTATTTTCTCATCTCTGTGTGCACAGTTCCAACCTTTTTTTCCTAAAGCTGAAGGGAAGGACACAGGAAGGTACACAACTGATCTGAAAAGCCTGTAAAACTCAAGTCCAAAGTCTGAAGCTCTATCTAGCCTTCATGGAGTTTGCTCTGTTTCTTTCACAATGTCTTGCCTATAAAACCAAAGGGTTCCCTTTTGACTTCATCCACCAAAGCAGTTAGCTGCTTATGTCACTCAGTATGAAAGTACAACCTTTTACCTTTGCTTTGTATGCGTTATTTAGTGATGCACTGGGAATGAAAGTCATCATATAATATGCACTATTATTATTTTAGATAAAATCGCTGGTTAAATTCTTCCTAATGCAAATGTATGTGAGATGTATTTCAACATGACTAAGAGAACGTATTTGAATTTTTTCAAAGATTTAGTAGGTCTTAGATGGCAGGAGATTCTCCATTGTTTAGGACATTTATTTACATAACCTGGAGAATAAATGATTTCGATGAGCTAAAATTTTGGTTCTTCAGTTCATTTACTTTGATTTTAAAAACATTTATTAGTTCAGATGAAGCAGCTACAGTGCTAGAATTCCCTGGTTATTCTACTAAATTCCCTGGTTATTCTAGTAAACTAAATGTTTTCAAATTTTACAAGGAATATGTTTTCCAGAAAATACTTTTTGAAGTGGTACTTTTGAACTCTTTGCAGACTTCAGGATGTTAAGGAGTATAAACTCCATTAGAGTTGTTTCACTTGAAGATAAAGGAACAGTTCACAACACCGAGAAGATCTCCAGAGCTTCATAGTTATCCTGAAAGATTCTCCAAGAAAAGAATTCTCTTAGTGGAAATCTCCATGTTCTTTGACAATATGTCCTGTATATGTGTAGTGCTGCTGCTGACTCCCTTGTAAGTATGGTGTCTTTCATGCTTCAGATAAATGCCATAGAGTAGACAGAGGATATTTTTCCATTATTTAGGTAAAAATTAGTGCTAACAGGGATTATTGCCTTGCTGGCTTTATTAAAGTTTTAGATGATATTTTGTCAATGAATAGACTTATCCTTTTTTAAATTGATATTACTATTATGCAGGCATGCCTTAATTCCAAATTCTTCTAGAAGATATTGTACATGCCAGTGCCTTTATACATTATTCTTGCTCCCTTGTATGTATATAGGCAGCAAAAACACTAAAAGCTCAACAGAAATCCTTTCTGGAAGGCAGTAACTGGGAATGCAGTTCTACAGGTGGATGTCTGTGCCTAATGCCTTCATCTACCATGCCTCAAATATAGAATGGATAAGGATATAAAGTATTTGATTAGAAATATATTTGCCTTTGTTTTTTTCTATCAGTGATGTTTTGTATCAATTGCCCAGCAATTATGACCCTGTGAGTATTAAGTGATCATTTAGACAACTGCTAATTGTTACTCTTATCTAAAAAAAGAATTGAAAGAACAGCAAAAGACTTGTCATCAAAAATACAGTCATGAGGTAATTTTTCAATATTGAAAATATGATCTAATCCAAGTCACAAACTCTAAATTCCAATGCAATGAGAAATGGTTAGATTGGCAATTTTTCATAATAGAGGAATAAATTGTTAAAAACAAAGAAAGGAATGACCTGCAAATTGATCCTGTATGCATGAATCAATCACATAAATGTTAAAAAACTTGGAACCTGGATTATAAAGTAAGAAAGATTAGTTATTCAGCTACATAAAACTAAACTGGAATTCATTTTTGGATATGCAGAGCTACACAGTGATGCTTCATTAATATTTAAAATCACTATGGACAATGTTCAGATCTTGATATCATCTATTAAAACAATGTCTCACCTACCTAGAGAGTCCTTGTTAACACAGTCTGGTGGATTTTTGTGCCACTAAGACTACTTAATTTTTAGTTCTGCAATTCCACTTACTATGATACACTTATTACACAATAATACTATGTATTACATACCCCTCTTCATACAGTAGCTATGGGAGAATGTTTTTTAATTAAAGCAAATTATTGCAAGCTTAAAGATGAAATGTGAATAAATTTGATAACTTAATAAATTTTGTAATATTTTAGGCAACAAAAAAACCCAAATCTCTATTTTGCATAAAGGCACAATTTTTCTGGAAGGTCTCTAGAAAGTCTCCGCCTCACACCTACTGGTGCAAGGGAGCACAGCACACTCTCCCACATCATATGAACTGATTGCAATTGCCTGCATAGCTCTTTTTTTCCCATGCATTTCAGTCAAAAATCTGCTCCAGAGTATGAGCCAGCCATCATGTTTCTATGAGATCTGCAGCAGATATATCTGACACTCGTCGCCGTGCTTCTGTAGCTGAGCTCTGTGGTGCTTCTGACAAATCTGTTTCCCTTATATTGGCTTTAGCCACTCTGTTCAGTGTGCCTGCAGACTCTTCTCATTATCAACAGTAGGGTTGTGGGGAGGAAGAGAATAAAGAAGAAACAAGTAGATTGATTTGTGTGATTTGAGGAGGGAGAAAAAATCTGCACAGCAGAGCAATTTTAAACTTACGTTATTGCAAATTTGTGTTCCCTCTTTGTCAAGAGAGAAGTGTCAAGTTTTAATAACAACGCATGACAGGCTTAAGGAAAAGGAAGACGGAGTTCTCTTGCCTTCTCCTCAGCAGGTGTAAGCAGCTATTTGTCCATACTGGCCAATCAGTACCTGAGCAAAGGTTGGGTTGGAAGTGGAACAACGTACGTGTGGAGGATAATAAATCAAGCAGACCAGGGAATTAAATGAAGATTTGAATGCAACTCAGCCTATTAAAATAAATGATACCTGTCAATACCATCATCAAAACTTCTAATGACAAGAAGCTGCATATGGTGATGTCTTAGAAAAAACGCAACAAACATTGAGTATGTTCTTTTTGGACAAAGACATAGAGAAGGTAATTGTGAATTAAATCCAGATGCACAGAGAAGGTAAATGAGAACCACCTCCAGCTCTGCCCGATTTCCATAAGTATCCAGCATTGCAGTTTAGGCTACGGGCCTAGATATAGCACAGTTTACTGGATACTTCTTATTGCCCTTGACAAAAAGCAAACAAACAGAAAAGCTTCATTTATGCTGATATCACTTCAACAATATGTTATTGGCATGCTTACGCAGTGTGACAGAGCTAAGCTAATCACATGCAAAGTATTAAGATAGATGCTGAACAAATGTGTTTGCCTCCCAAAAGATGATGATGATATGATGTTTTAAGTGGGTCTGATTGTGTTGCTATTAAGGTTGCTTTACATTTTCCACTCGAGTACTGCATTCAGTTTTCATATCCGTGCCAAACTGTAACCCTTTCATTAAGACAAACAGAGTCATAGGATACATAGCCCAACCAAGTAATATTATGTCATTTCCATCATAAGGGTGTGTATATGTACATAGTTTAGCATTCTCATAATCATACCATCAGTGTCTTTATGTATTTGCAATTTTGGGTGTTATGATTATCTTCTTAGTATATTGTCATTTACATATCCCCTCCTACTCATTAATGGTATTTATGTATTCAATTAATGCATTTCTTCTAAGTAAAAGGTTATTTTATGACTAAAGCTGTGAGAAGGAAAAAAACCCAACCTATGAGTGGAACAAAATGAGACCTTTTGTGAGTAAAGGGCTTTGGAATGCCAGAGGATCCCAAATGCTTATTGTCTGGGGAAGAAAGTAATTTATAATATATGCTGAATGAATTCAGGGTTTGCAAATGAGCAAGGGGATGAGGCTGATTGTTCCAGGACTGCTTTTATTAAGAAATCTGGCATTGTGCTATATGGAAGGTCCACGTTTAAATGGTCCCTATTTGTCATATAACTGGCATAGCCCCACAATGCCAGAGTGTTTTGATGAAATAGTGGCAGCTGAGGAGTAACAGACAGATCATTGTCATCTAGATCAACTATTCCACCACAAAGTTTTATTTACATTTAACCAGACATGGAAAAGATATTTTTTGCTAGTAGAAATAGGTGAATAAACTAATATAACATAACAATAACACTTTACATTATTTTTGTTTGAAAAAGAAATGCTTCTGTCATTTCTTTCTAATGAAAAAAAAAAAATTACAGTCACAACCGTTATGCTAAAACCATTTGTTGCATGAGGAGGGCTATGTAGGTTCTAATAAGTAGGTTAAATATAAACCATAACCATCCAAAAGGGGATTTGCTCAGGAGCTAAGTTTTAGATGTCTAATCTCTGGACATCTAATCTCTTCTATATTACCTGACTTAGAACATGGTGAAATTATGATCTAAGAAAAGTTGTCTGAACACCTGCATGGTAAGTAGAGGCATGTGAAGCTATGTGGAGACATGTTTCCAGAAATCTGCTTTAAATTCCTCCTCTGTCTAGAGCTAAGTTGCTTGGTTTAGGATTTTAAGGTTGAACTCCACCTACAAGATCTGCCATCCCAAAACTTCCTGTGTTATACACCTAGAACTGTTCTTTGAAGACCAGAACAAAGTTAGAGGTTTTCTTTTCAAATGCACCTGTGGAGAAAAAAACTCATGGTTAAGTGTGGGGGTTTTTTTGCTGTGAGATATACATGTAAACCCTCTCAGGAAGAAGGAATTTAACACATTTGCTATTTGTAGTGAGTGCTCTCCCTCCTAGGCTATTACACCATTTTTTTCTTGTGTTCATTAGGAAAGAACATTTAGCTGTACTTTCACTGAGAGTAAATTCTGTTTGTACATTATGTATATTTTCCACCACCCCCTGAATTGCACCCTTAAGGATTTAAGCAATCCTTCGCATAATTTTTGGATTCCTATCAAGCTTAAGACAACCTAAATGAACTGCTAAAACTGGAATAGTTTTGAACATGCTCTGAAACAGACTCCTAGATCTGAGAGGAATGAAGACTAAAAGTCAAACAAAGAAATGCTTCTGTGATTAAATAGTAGGGAGGATGGAGCTTTTTCAATCACTATTTCAGACTTTCCCTCAACTGCAGTTGAATTCAGGGGAGAAGGGGTGTGCAGTTGTTTTGTTTGTTTGGTTGGTTTTTTTAAATCTCTAACTGTTAGTATTTTTCACAGCAACACTACAGAAGTTGAGATGTAATGTGCAACTTGGTAGAGAGACATCTCTTGATTGTGAAGACATTGGTGTTAGAAAAGAGGGATCAAGAACCTGAAAGATATCATATTTATCCAGAAAGGGAATAAGAAACAGCTTGCATTTTTTCTCTTGGAGACTACCTCCCCCTCCCCACCACCTCTGAAAAATAACCAATTCTAGCTGTTTCTGTTCTTCTATTTATCTCAAATGTATTAGAGGGAGAAAGGCAGAATACGTCTTCTTTTGTAAAGGGAATTACAGGTAACAGTTTCAGTCTTGGAGTAATCTTTTAAAATTGACCATGGCCAAATTCAACAATGCAACCCAGACCAGCCAAGTCCTTCAGTATGCACATAATTTTATTCACTTACTTAAATCCCTCTGACTTCAAGAGGATTTAAGCAGTGCTTAAGTGCTTTGCTGCGACAGTGCCTTAAATTGGTAGATGGCAAATTTCAGACAGAGAAAGGAAGGCCACAGTTCTTACAGTCTCTGCTGGTAGGTGCCTAAAAAATTGGTTTGATTTTTTCAGATGATCCTGTGATTCCTACCACCTCCAATTTTGTTTTATTCTTTTGGTGCTTTTTTTAGAGCTATTTTGTTCTTCTTTTTAGGATCCTCATTTATACACCACTTCCAGCCTGATTCCAAACCTAAAAGAAGAGATGTTCTGGTCTGGTTTGGGCAAGCAATGTTTCAGGAATTACACGTGACAGAGAAAATCTCAAGGCAAATCAGGCATATACTAAATCAAAATGGATGGATCTTGCAAGAACACACTTCCAACGCTTAACAAGATAAATAGGGACAATTTCTAATGGGTTATTTTCAAAAGCAGTAAGGTGTTAACCCTAGTGAAAGTAAGTTATGACTTTGAAAATGTCATCTTTTACATTTTCTTTTTGTTTATTTTAGTTTACATGGATAGTATCTTCTTAATGTGATGACTGATCTTTAACACAATCATCATTCTACTTTACTGGCAAAAAGTTTGCGAAGTGTTAAGATGGTTAATGTAACTGTCAGGTGAAATATTCATAAATTTAGCTGACCTACCTCACATACAAAGAGATAATATGTATCAGGGTCTGTGTGCTTCACTCACTTTGCAAAACACAGCCTCTGACTTGAGTAAATGCATGCTAGATTATAAATATGAAGAGAAGGGAAAAAAAGAAAAAAGCACGCTGTTGGGGTTTTTTTTACTTTTTATTTCAAATCAATATTTAGAAGTAGACCCTTTTACCATATGTTTACAAAAAACATGGTCATCACCCTGACGTGAAATTTTGGATTGCACAGAACTTATTAATTAAAAAGTTAATAATTAAGAATGGTTTCCATGAAAAGAAAATCCATGTATCAAAAGAGAGGGAGAGGTGATATTGCAGTGTCCTTTGAGCTTTGTGCTGTTACTTTTTTCCCCATTGAACAGAATGAACTTTTAGCACAGAACCTGGATCTGTTGCTCAGATAAGGAATGGAGCATGTGTAGCAGGCAGTTGATGTGGACTCACTGCTGGCCAAACTGTACCTGTTGGAAACTGTCCTCAGCAGTGTCTTCTGGGAGTACTACAGTTCTCTTCAAAAGAAGCACTCTCATGTGCATTAAGCAAGTGGGGGATTCACTAGCTCTATCGAGAAAATGAACAGTTCATTTCATGTGGGCTTTTTTTTTCCAAAATATTTTTTTCAAGTAAGTTAGGAGTATAAACAGAAAAAAACCTAAGGTACAGTGTCACACGGCATACCTGTGCTCAGTCTTGACACTCTGAAACACTATGACTTGGGCCTGTGCTACATACCAGTCTACATATTTTCAATCCATTTTCAGAAGATCTAACATGTAAATATAATAGATAAGATGATAATCATTATCCTGAATGACGCTGGGTTTGTTTTTCCTTTTTTTCCCCCAAAATACTGCTGACTTACTCACCCAGTCATTGCAGCTAGTTAGTGAGCAGCAGGACAGAGTAATTCTGATTGTGCATTTCATAGTTTTAATTGGTTTAGGTAGCCTGCTGCATGGATGTGTAAAATCTTTAAAAAATTTATCCAGAGAACACTTTGCAAATACTTCTTTTTTTTTTTTCTTTTTGGTGCTTCTTTGAATGTTATTAATAGTGCGGAATAGTTCTAAGCACTTGTTTGAGTGCTGTGCTAGAGCATTTTGTTTCCAGTATAAACTGATGGAGATCAACACTTTTTTGACACTCCTAGTACCAAGTGCTTATAAAGTGTTTATATCTATAATTGTGTCAAATTATGTTAATTAAGCGCTGAAAGACACAAGTAAGTTGAAGTGCTCAAAAAGTGTGTTACTCTGAGTGTCACCCAGGGGCTCTTTACATCAGACACTTGGGGGACAATTTTTTCCTTCTAAGCACCTTTAGAGCACTGTGTCTTAAAGTGTCTTTCTAGCATTAATTAAATTAAAAAAGCAAGTGCCAGTTAAGTGCACATGATTTACTCTTATCTTTTGAAATGCAAATGTATTTTAGACTAAAATGCCCTTCCCTTTTTTACAGTTCACCATTTTCCTCCTCAGTTGTCCCCCACACTTTTTCTTATTGAGTATTTGATTGCTAAAAACAACTATGGGAAAGGCTAGGAATTAACTCCATTATCAATGATTAGGCAGAAAAGAGAACTATTCAAAGGATCAGATACTCATATTAGGGTATCTAATAGCCTTATGTTAAAAAATCATGTTTGCTTAAGAGGTATGCTGTGTAGGCGGGGGCCACTCTGAGTTTGCTCTTCTTATGCCCGGCCCTACCTTTCTGGGTTACTCACGAAATTTATGCTGCAGGTTTCTGGAGTAGCTGTAGTAGACAAGACTATGGTTTTCTTCCAGTGAACTTAAATCATTTGTTGGTCATTAGCCATATGTTAGTCGTGTACATGAGCTTCTGAAGACTAAATGGTTTGGCTAAGATGATCTAGTAAAATGGAAGCTTATGCGCCACATTAGGTGACTGATCTCCACCACTGTTGTAAGATGAAAGAGCTTTGTATGGCACTGTTGATATTTATTATGAGGACAGAAGAAAAAAAAAAAGTTGCTAAAGGAGAACATTTTGAATATGGAGACAGCAGCACAAGGACACCAAAATTTAATACGTTCCCCTGAAGAGTGGAAAAAAAAAATAAATCCTGAAGTCTGATCAAAAATAAACAGGCGCTTTTAGGAATGTTATTGAATATCCTACTTCAAGGGCTATTCTGTTTCAGGATATAATATTCTTTTAGATGTGAGGATAACAATCCTTACATTACCTAATTCTGACTAGACTCTATTAAAATGAGGGGTTTTTTTCTCAGAAACTGTATTTAATCCTTATGTCAATGTGCTGAGAAAGATAGTAAAGATATATCTGAACTTTAAACACCTTTAATCTTTCTCTTTAGCTTTCCTTCTTGTTGCACAGCCTCAGCAATCAGATTTCAACACTCCATTCCTCAGAAAAACTTACAGATTTAGAAACCATATTGAGATAAGATTCTCCTTTCACCCAAAGACACATTCTGCTATGTCTTTGGAAGATCTTTTAAATAGCAATGTCTATTGAAATTTTCTGAATAGATAGAATGTTATTTGGTACTAACTAGAACATGTCAGACACGTAGCAGGAGTCCATAGGAGTGTAGAAGTGATTTGTGTACTCCAGGTAAAGAGACATCCCAGTCAGTCCTCGCTGGGAACACTACCTGAAAAGTCCTTTTTAGCCTAGAGGTTGTAAACTGAATTGTTCTCAACTTCATTCCCTGGGGAAAGGTAACCATTTGACAAATGTCAGTCTCAGTGTAGCAGGAGTGAAGAAGCCAAGAACTGGATAAACACTGGCCTTGTTTGACCAGTTCAAGGTAAAATATATTGTGAGGGCATCTGAAGCCTTTCTTGCCAATTGCTTACACTGTGTATGTATTGGAGCAGCTTTCACTGCTGTATAAAGCAGACAGCTTTATGCTCTGCAGATCCCAATCCAGCTCTTACCTGCAGGTTGATCCAGTTATCGGTGAAGTCAGTTACCAAGGGACTGATTTAGAGTGAGCTGAATAAAGTCTCTGGAGTGTCAATTAAATGTAGAAAAGAAAATTTTAATCATGATTAGTTTGAACTGTTATTGTCTGCTGTTTGGAAGGAAAGGAATCAGTGGTTTGATTGTCTTCTCTAAGGTTACCTATTATACACCATATCCCTCTTTTCTGTCCTTCTAGCTACTTGATTGCCTATTTATTTGCAATACTCTTTGGAAGTAATGAGCAGATTAAATTTAGATAGAGGGCTCAGATCCACTGTTGGCACAGCTATGCTGAAATAAGTAGAATTAGCCAGGAGAGTCAAAATACCTTGTATTGAGCAACCATAAGCTACCTGGCCTGTTGGCGGCTTCTAAAATCCCTGCAGCAGATGCTAGTGTGTGGTTGCACAGTGTAGTTTTAAAGGGCAATGTATACAGGTCTGAAAACCAGAAGGCATTGAAATATAGAATGTATTACATTACCTAGATGAAATAGTTGTCAGTATTATTAATTTGAAGAAGGGACCAATGAGAGAATTATTTTTGCTTTTGGGCAATGTTTCATTTTGTGAGGTACTCTTTTTTTTCTTTTTTTTCTTTTTTTTGTTGTTTTTTTTTGTTGTTGTTGTTTTGTGTTGGGTTTTTGTTTTGTTTTTTTTGTTTTGTTTTTAAATCTTGGGTGCAAGAAAGCTGGACTGGTTTGGATCCAAGTCTTTTTAATCTTACCATCCACCTAATGTTGTGAGTAGTTAGACAAATGGTGTCAGTTTCTGTTGTATAAATGACTTTGTAAGCAAAGCATCAGCCAACAGATAGCTTCCAGCATTGTTATTGTTGTACATGCTGCCAGTGTTCGCTAATTCCAGGGTACAACAGGTCCTGAAAATCTCAGATCATCTGGCAGACCTTAGGACATCTGCTGCTTGTCTGTCTAGGAAAAGAAAGACTGATGAGAGTACAAAATCAGAGGATCATTAAGGTCCAGGTTTAAAGCCATAGCCATGTAAAGAGCAGGACAGAAAGGGGCACTAACACAGTGAAGTTCAAAAGAGAAGCTTATAGGACACAGGAAAAAAGAAAATCCTGGGAGCAAAAAGAATAAACAGGTGAAAATACATGTCATGACATCCTGGCAGGGCATACCACTTTTTACTGCTGGCCATGAGGGTTTCTGGGGTATGGCTGTACAAAGCTGTGGTGTACCAGAAATGCCACTAAGCTTTTAGGCCTTCAACGCATGAAAGCAGAAATGGTGTAGAGTCCCTCTACTTTTTACTTTCCAGTGTCCCATTTGCATGAGGGAATGAAAATGTAGCCTTCAATATAAATGTCTTACTTGATGAATAGCTTATGCTACGGAAATTTTTTAATAAAATGTTCGTACATGACATACTTGGCAATTATTTTCCATTGCTCTAAACTTGTATATATCTTCCTTATGCAGTCACTTAGTACATAACTCCAGTGATGTGTTTTTCCCTCTGCACCTACAGCAAGTTATTTTTCATAAGGATGAGGAAGTGCCTCCTGAGACAACACATTGCTGAGAAGAATTAGAAGACCAAAGGTAATAGATCTTTTAATTTAAGATAGAGCCACTTGCCATTTCTGTTCCTTTAAAAAGCAGTCAATTCTAATTATAGAGGTTTATCTTGGATTAAGGAAGAAAAATACTAAAGTAAGCACTGCTTCTTCTATTATAACTCTAGGGTTAAGGCTTTTCTAAATGGGAGTTATGCATAGTGAGGACAGTAAAGTGACTGCCATCCAGTTCTAAATTAACTGTTCATATGATGGAAATTTTGATTTTCTGAAACTATTTTCCTTTAAACTTTCCATTTAAAAAGTGGAAAAAAATAGGCATTACTGCAGTTACCAATGTAGGGGAAGAAAAAAACATAAATGAAGGTGAGACTTTTTGAAAGGAGGAAAGCACTTCTAATAGTTCTTGTAAATATTCAAATTCATCCACAAAATATCAGAATTCCAATGGAAGAAAACACTTGCAATCCATCTTAGCTAAAGTATTTTCAGAGTCCAATGCAAACAGTGAAGGTTTCAATAAAAGCTACAGACACCCTGGTTGAAAAAGATTAACATGGAAAGAATCACTTTCAGTGCAGTTTCAAAGACAACTGTTGTATTTCCTCATCTTCCCCTTTTGCCTCATGTCCCTGAAATGTTTTTAATTTTACCATATCTTCCTTTTTTCTGATAGCGTTTGTTCTCCACATGGAAATTCTTTTGTAGTCATCAAGATATCTGGTATCCTTCCCTGAGATATCATTTATCATGGGACTGTTTATCACTTTCCTTATCTGGGCCACAGATGTTCTGGCCTATATTTGGAGACTTTATTTTTTTCTGAGCTATCAAAAAATCTATGGAAAGGAATAGGACAACAAAAATCAAGCCACCTCCAACAAACATGGTTTCACAGTCTTTGGAACTTTAAAAATATTCAGATCTTCTTTTGTCCTTGTCATCCTCTTTTTGTCGGAAATGTGATCTGACTTTCTTTAGTACAGTAAAAGATGAGCTTTGTGCCAAACTTTCTGGTGTTTCATTGTTACCCACATGGGGAGAGTGGCAGAAATGCTGTGCTGCCTGTTTCAAAAATCTTGGTATTGATATTGTACAGTCTGCAATATTTAACCCTCAGTCTGTTTCTGAGGCAGAACTAAAGGAACTGGAGTATGTTTTCAGTGTATTTTATTATGGATATCTGTGATCTTACCCTGAAAACTACAAGCCTCTCTTAAAGCATATACTCATACAATATGAAGCCAGAGAAGACTTTTAACATCCTCTGTTATATGTAACAAAACTCTCTATATAGAGTGGCCAATACAAGACTTTGGAATGAAAATAAATATTAAGAACTAAACAATATCTATTTTGGTTTTGCATGTTTTATTAACTCAGTGTTCTCAAAGTAGCATCCTACTGGATGATTAGAAGTTGTATTTTTCGAACTGCATTATACTTTTTTACTCATAACCCTATTCTTGTATTTCTTCATATAAATATGCCTGGAGTTACAGTTTCTTAAGAAAATAGCCACAAGATGAGAAGTCACCAAGGAAAAACTCTTGAAAGGTATCTACATGCACAAAATGAAGTGATAAATATATATGAGATCAGTGTAATACTATAAGTAGTTTATCCAAAATGATCACAATGCAATCTAAATCAACTTTAAAGGAAAATGTGATTAAGTTTAATCACAGTGGTTATTTGAGGTAGTTTACTGTGTATAGATCACAGCTGAAAATCTGTTCATGTACTGATGAACTGCAAGAAGAGACAGAACAAACCAAACAAATAACAAGCCCTGTGACAATGAAAACATCCATTTGAATTTTGACTATTGGGCTTTTGGTATGTTATTTTTCTGAGCAGTGAATGGAAGCATGTGCTGTACTGCAACTTCACCATGCTTGGCCCAGAGAATGCACTACAGATGTATACAAGAGTTCAGAACCTCTGCCTAATTGCAGAAATGTATCTTCAGTAGACTGAATTCTTACTGTTCTGTTAAGCTTCCTCCAAAGCATAAGGACAAGAATGAAGAGAGAGACTTGGTAGGATGGTGGGAGGTAGCAAGAAGTTTGCAGTTTTCAGGATGTAAATGAGCTGCCCTGAGAACTCCCTTTCCCCAGCACTAACAGATTGGAGAGCACCTGGACTTTGCAGCTGCAGCAGGGAGTGCCCCAGAGGACAACCACCCAGCACCACAACCGTCCCTCTCAGTACTTAAGAAGTGCTGAGGCCCGGCTGACCGTACACAGAGGTGATATTTCAGCCAGAGAGATCACCCAGTGGGAGAGCTCTGAGCAGGCAGTAGAGGTGACAAGAAGTGCAGCAGTGCTTTCTCCTGCAGCTTGGAAATGGGCCTGTCCAAATGTGTTTGGGGCACTACCAACAATCACTTGTTCTACACTCTGTCTGGGGGTATGTGTTATTTACCTTTTAAATGGTTTCACACTCTGTTGCTGTGCTTTCCCAAACTAGTGCTGTGTTCCAGTTCAATTTAATGAAACTATTTGTTTTGTACCGAAACTTTCAGTTGCAAATGGGAATGTGTTGTCTAGTGAGAGATTCCAGGAAAATACTTGTTTCTCCTGTTTCGTTTGGGGTTTTGGTGTTAGGGGTTTTTTTGGGTGTTTTGGTTGTTTGTTGGGGTTTGTTTTTGGTTGGTTTGTGGTTTTTTTTTTTTTTTTTTTGGTGGGGGGAAGCTGTATTCAGCTGCTTTTAATTCCATTTCTTGAGAACTCTGAGTTCAGAACTTGGCACTTATTGCTATTGAAAACTCCTGACAGAGCAGTCAAAATACTGTATATGCTAGGAAAAAAAATATCTCCAGTAAATAAAGTGGTAGTAACTCAAAACTGTAGTCATTAGTAATCTAATTAGAAATCTAAAAGAGTTTTTCAGGATACCTGAGGAAGGCTTCCAGAGTTAATGAATGATTCAATCCCTAACTGGCCTGAAAGAAGAGTGCTGAATACATTTGTTTAAGATATAAGTACCAGGCTTTGGACAGGAAGAAAATCTGATAGATATTCTGCATTTAACTTTTAAGTGTCACTGAAACAAGTCTGTGTGGAGTATGAAGCTTCTGGTAACACTTGGGTGACCTCTCATAATTTACAATTGGATGCTACTTTTACATATGGCTAAACCTTTCTGATTATTTTTTTTTTAGAATGTTTCCCTAACAGCGTAATTAATTGTTTTAAGTTTCAGATTTTAAATTAACACACTTGATCAGAGACAGGTTTATTAGTTGCTTCTTACAAAGTATAAATAAGAAACTTTCACAGTGCCAGTGTAAAAATTAAAACAAAACCTGGCCAGATCCATGGCTTTATCCAACGGTTAAAATGAAACTTCAGTAGTGGTATATTTTTTACTGGAATTATGACATGTTTCTTTAAAAGAACACAAATTTTCTTCACAAATGGAACAGCCCAAGGATCTGTAGCAAGCATCCAATATTCTGTTTTTCATCTGTAGCAATGCCAGGAGTAAAAGGGGAGGAACTGTTATTTAAAAGTCTGTGGAGACAGTACTTGGTTATTTTCTTTAACTCTATGATGAATCTGCTTTTAATATATGTGGAGAACAAAGCAGTTCAGACCATTACACTTTCTAAACACAATGTATGAAGAGAGGCAATTCCTCATGCACTTGAATGAGGTGGTTGTAGGCAGTGCTTGCCTAGCATACTAGCTCTTCGACTTGCAGTCCCTGCATTGTAAATGGCTCCAAATATCTACCACACTGAAGAACTGTTTCCTCATCAGTGAGGAGATAACAGGTTATTCAGGGGGGATTTTTTTTTTTTTGTTTTTTTTTTGTTGCTGTTTTGCTTTTAAATAAAATTCTTCATGGATTAAGCAAGTAGCAAGTTAATCACAAAGGAAACTATGTGAGATTCAAGAAACACAAAGGCTCCTTGGGTTGCAGAGTTGCCCCTTTTGCCCATTTAAAACTCCCATCCAGCACAGATGGTGCGTGATTCCTCCTGCTCTGCGTTCTCCCGGTTGGGGCAGTCGCATTTTGAAAAATGCTCATCAGAAAGTAAGGGGAGATAGTCCTTCCAGAGCAAATTCAGCCGTAGCGTTTGATAGTTTACCTTCAAACCTGGCATGCTATGATGGTGCTAACCTGCAGGAACTATGGGCAAATTACCTCTGTGCTGCTTGGCTGGAGTCAGGAGTTCAGATATGACTTTAAATAGCATTTATTGTATGGATTGGCCTACAATGCTATGTTTTTTCCCCCCTTCTTTTCCCAAAAGCATCAAAGACAGGCAATCCCAGTCTGCCCTTTGGGCTGGGTTGCACCCATCTCACAAGTGCCTGACTTTATCTGACGGTGCAGTGGTGCTGGGAGCCCATCAGGAATGTGGGAGTCCTGGCTTCAGTTTCTGTCTGTGCTTGATGATTGAATCTACATCCTCTGGTGGCTAGGAAGTATTTAGGATGGAGATATTCCAAATATTAATTGGATGCAGAAACTAGAAGCCAGAATTCCCTTCTCCCAGGTGAATGCTGAAACAAGTTAGGTTCTGGAGTGATATTTGTTCTTACTTTCTGCTTTATGTCTGTGGCTTCATAGTTAGGATGTAACAGCAAATTATACGCACGCGATTTGTCCATTTATTCAAGGATGCAAAGAGTTTCACTTCAGTGGAAAAATATTATGCTGATTTTTCACTGAATCAACCAATGCTGGGTATTTTATTGGGTTTTTTACTATATACAAACGTTTTACCAACTTCCATCACAAGCCAAGAGCACTGCAGTGTTTCTCATCTTTATGGTTTAACAGTGCACGTTAAGAGAGAAGGGGTTCTACCTTGTTATTTTTACCTCTTCCACAAAATACAGTCTGCAAAATACAGCTATCTTATGTTAGGTATATGTTCAACAGAGATTACGCTAGTAGCTAAGATGGCAAGTTTTAAAACTGAACAAAAGACATTTAAGCTGAATATTTCTTTTTGGTTGTTTGTTTGGGGTTTTGGGGTTTTTTTATATAACAAGCAAATTCTTACTTTTGGTCATTATTTTGTAAACAATAACTAAACATAAGCATGTGTCTACCTTTTTGCAATGTTCCAGTATTGATCTGTGCTTTGAATTCTTTTATCAGGTTACAGTTCAGTATTAGACAAGCAATATTGATAATTATATCTCTTCATACATTTGCCATTCAGAGCTGGCAAATACACATATGGTGAATAAATTCTTTCACAAATGTAGTGATGTTTATATTTGCACAGTAAGGGATACGAGTAAGAAAAAAGTAAAGGGTACATAATGGAATGGAAATTACAAGGAATTTTTAGGCAGTTATACTGCAGTTATTCAAGTTGTAATCTGATGTTAGCATCTGTGCTGTGTTTTATGTTTATTTTCAACTTCCTAACATGAATTTTGCCTTTACTAAACGCAGTATACAGTACAAATAAAACCTCTACTACAACTATCACAGTAAATAGGCATAATCCACAGACTCAGCATCTCAAGGGTATTATATGATCTTTGTCTGTTAAACAGAGTTAATGTTCACCCTATGCATGCTCCCTCACATATAATAAGGACCCATTCTCAGCACTTATATGGTTTAATTGGTAGCATTTTAATGCTGAAATTCTGTGTATTATTTATGATGCTATAATAAAATGGATATGGTTCTTATTGCATATTAAGTCAGTAGTTTCCAAGCACCCCAGCCTTATCAGTGTGTTGTTCTGTCCCACTTCAGGAAAGCTCCCTTCAGCACATGATCAGCAATGAAATTGCAGGGACTTGCAGATAGACAGATTTGAATAAACCTATTTCTATGAAGACATAAAGAAGAAACAATCAGAAGTTCAAAGGTCAGACATTCCTGTTTAATTTTTTAATTATTTCCTATTCTTGCCAAGGTTCCCAGTATCAGCATTCTGCTCAGTTATTTGCCCAGCAGTCATCCTATCCGTATTTGATATGGGATAATTAGTAACTGGCCTTGAGAAATGCAGCCCTTTCTACCATCTGCCCAATCAATGTTAGAAAGTGTTCTACTTCCTAGGGATAGCCACGTATTTTCTGAACAGCTCTTGATTTATTAAAAGGGATGTAATGATTATGAAAAGTGTTAAACTTACAGCCTTCTATTGACAGTGGTTCTGTTTAGCTTCATTAGATGTGATGCTAACATCTGTCCATTGAGATGGAGGCCACCTGCTCATTTTATGTAAGTACTAATAATCATCAATTGCTAAAGACCAATGTATTCAGCACATTAAGCAGTGCCAATGATAAAAATGAAAGTATTTGTAGTTCCTTATCAGCCTTCCAATTTCATCTTCTATTGCAATTATTGTATTACAACTTTCTGTAATCCTTTGAAAGCAGGAAAGAGTAACAGGTCTCTGTCCTTTCAATCTGGCAATTTAAGTCTCACTTAGACACCACCCTGAAATGGTGGTGCTAGTTTCACTGGTTGGCATGATGACTAGAGAATGCACAAGCTGTGAATGATCAGATTTGTAAATGGTTTGTAAACACTGGAGAAATAAGGACGTTCTCCAGCGTGGCTTGCCAATAGTGCCAGGTGACATTAACATGAATTTACAATAAATACATAGAAAAATAAACCCATTTTTTGCTGATCAGTGACATATAAAATGGTGCCTCATTCCTTCTTTCCCTTAAAGATAACCAATACAGTCTAAACTCCTCTGTACACAGCAACTAATATTTGATGAGCTGGTAGAATGGTATTTTTGAAAACAACAACTATTTCTTTCTTTCATGTCTGGTAAGACCCTTTTCCTTTCTCCTAAGGAGTTTATACTATGCTGTATAAAAGGAGAGAGATAAATCTCTATAGTACCTCATAGTATTAAAACTATGTCAACCACAGCTAAACAAGTACCTTTGTCAAAAAGACAGACCATTCCTGTAATCTTAAAGGCATATTCTTTTTGATAAGATAACTCTAACAAAGTCCTAGAAAACTCTCCTGCTATTAAATTAGTATGTCCATTCAGCACGCATGCATACAAAATGGGAATTTATGCTGTTAGACAATAATGCACTTATAGAATTTTTAGCTTAATAGAAACAATGATCTTAATAAGCATATTAAATTGGAAGACACTATTCGATGATGTACATTTTATTTTGCTCCTAACAAACTGAATTACATGCTAAAGGTTTGCTGTCAAATTGAAACCTAGTCAGTCCATAAAAATGATTTAATAACAGGTTCCTGTAGTGCAGTATTCCTGCATCTCCCTTTAACTACTGTGGTTTTAAAATCCATTTTTTCTCACCTCGTTTATGAAAATATTTCTCTCTCTTTTAAGAATTATGAAAAGTGAAAAGGGGTATATGCATGTAGGAAAGATAGTGAAACCTGCCACATATGATGACATAAAAGCTGGCCATATTAAAGTCAGTAGGAAAACACTAGTGAGCGGGAATTCTCAGGAAAAGTACAGCCACATACACCATAAAGACATTGAATATAGGCAATGGCATTGTTACTACTGTGTATCTCCCAAACTGAATAAATTAAGTGTATTCAGAGGGAAGTAAATGTTTTTGAAATAGATGGTTAATTTTTTATTATTTAAAACCAGGTGGTTTTTATCAGTTAATGTGTTGAAGCAAGTGGGATTGTTTATGATGGAGAAGGATCTGAAGAAAAATGTTGCTTTTTAACTTTTGTTCCTAAGAGGATTCTCTGTGGCTGTATTGCATGATTTTTTCTTGTATTTAATCATTGTATTGTGTTATTCCTGCTCTACCTTTCCTACTCTAGGCAAAATATAATCTTGGAACCCAGCTCCATAATTTCGATATTCATATAATTTTACGTAGTTGATGAATCCAGCGTGCAATGGTAAACAGCAGGGAGGGGCTCAATGGAAACTCATTTGTTAGTTTTCCCACTTGGAGGCTGTTATTTTTATAAATTACTGATATTGGACACTGTAGGAGTGCCCTTTTTCATATACACTGAAGTACTTCACTGGCCCCAGGAGTCACTAAGACTAGTGGATTTTAATAGTTATAGATCTTAAATGGAGGGTTAGAAATTGTTTCTTTTCATTACAATTACAACAAGGAATTAACCCCAAGGGTATCCACTTAATTTCATAATATATAGACTGGAACGCTAATAATGTGTCTCTTCTAAAATGTAATAAAGAAGCAACTGCCCCTTGGCTCCCTAGGGTAGATTTTTGTAAAATATATTGCAAAAATGTAACACAAAGAAGATTTTACATTAACAAGCTTTGTAATGACACTAGCTCCAGTACTCAAAGTGCTCCAGAGCTCATAGACACCAAGTATTGGCACTGGTTTTACAGCAGGAATTTAGTACCAGCACTCTTGTATCGCTTCACTGGTACAAGGGAAAACTAAAACAGTGATAGAAGGAGTGGAGGGTAATTTACAATTAAGCACATAAAGAAGTGAAAGAGCAGAGGGAGGAAGAGGGAGTACAGTAGTACAAAGTAATTACTTCCTTCAAGGTCCACTTGGACCTATCCTCTAGCCAAGTTTCCTGTGTTATTTTAATCTTCCATGCCCTATTGCAAAGCAAACCTTGGCCTTACAATTGGCAGCAAGTGAACTCCAGTACATTTGCTGTTCCATTTCCACTTGTGAGTAGCAAAGTAGCCTCTGACCTCTCAGTCATTACGGATGGTGACTGTGGAACAAAATCCTGGCCAAGATCTTAAATACTGGATCAGGCTGTGGTTTTAAATCTACATTAAAGACATTTCTATTTGCTGATGATTTTAATGGGGTCTGAGTAGGTACAGCATCCTGGGAAAGCTTTGCAGTAAAGACAGCAAAAAAAGAAGTACACTAGCTGTGCCTATACTTTCTATACTGAAAGAAAAAAAAAAATGCAGTTAAAAGAAAAATCCGTTTTGGTTTGGTTTGATTTTTAATGGTAATGCTTCCAGGCATTTCTAACAGAGGTTCTACGATTGCTGCTGCTTAGGGAAAATTCATTAGGGAAGAAACCTTTGGCCAATGTTTTTTTTATTATGCATGATATGCCCAGAACTGTGTGTGCCCACTTATGTTGCAAATATTCTGTTTGTGGCAGCAAATGTAAATAGTTTTCCTGACTAATCACAGGTATGTGCAAATGCTCAGCTGACGTGTTTGTACCCATCCCCTAAAATCAGATTTCCCTCAGTTACCTGGGTGAGAATTTTACCTATAACCTGTGACCTGTACGCGTTTATCAGACTCCCACTCCCAAATGCTGGGAATCCAAACTGATGATTTTTGAACTAACTTTTCTAGATAAACTGATAGTTCACATTTAATTTATGTAAACTTTTCTATGAAGATGCAGAAGCACCCGTCTTTAACAAAAGTTACTATTGCCAACTGTCAGAGATATGCCAAGGCAAGAGTGAATAGATGTCTAGAAGGCTGCAAAGAAAAAGAATGGAAATGGAAAGAACGAGATAATATTTTGTTCACCAAGACAGTACATGGCAATACCTCCAGCAATACCTCACAAGCAGAGGTGGGAATGCTAAGCACCACACATGCCTAGGATTGCCACCGTATGGGTCAGCCAGGAGAAGGCATAGCAGGGACTATTTGAAAAGTTGGGAGATCAGATCAGAAAGATCACAGAATGGTTGAGGTTGGAAGGGACCCCTGGGTGTCATCTTGTCCAACCCAACATACTCGAGCAGGGATACCTAGGGCCAGTTGTCCAGGATCATGTCCAGACAGCTTTTGAATATCTCCAAGGAGGGAGACTCCACAACCTCCCTGTGCAAGTGCTCAGTCACTCTCTCAGTAAAAAAGCATTTCCTGATGTTCACTTGGCACTTCCTGCGCTGCAGTTTGTGCCCGTTGCCTCTTGTCCCATTGCTGGGCACTACTGAAAAAAGCCTGGCTTCATCTTCTGTGCACCCTGGCTTCAGGTACTTCTCATATTGATGAGAAACCCCTAGCGCCTTCTCCAGGCTGAACAGTCCCAGCTCTCTCAGCCTTTCCTTGTAGGAGAGATGCTCTAGTTCCTTAATTACCTTCCTGGCCCTTCTCTGCAGTATGTCCATGTCTCATTCTGGGATTCTCAGAACTGGACACAGTGCTCCAGGTGTGGCCTCACCAGTACTGAGTAAGGGGAAGGATCTTCCCCCTCGACCTGCTGGCACTGCTTCACCAAATGCAGCCAAGGATTCCGTTAGCCGCCTTTATTTCTTTAAAAAACAAATAAACAAATCAAAAGACCTGGCCTCTGCAGCTGGCATTTTCAACCCACAGTGAAGTACAGTAGGCTGCTTTCTACTGAGGTGCCTTTGTGCAGTTTCAAGCCTTCCCTCACTTTTTTTTTGCCTTTCTTTTTCCATTCCTGTTTTCCATGGATAGTCACGTCAAAATTTTGACTGATAAACTCCATCTTAAACAAACAAACAAAAATATCACAAAATAAACTGGGAGAAAATCTAAATTCCGAAATCTTGCCAGCTGGTTTCAGTTAATTTTATTTTATTGGTATAAAAATTGGCATTTCTGGGCCTCTTTTTTTTTTTTATTTTATTGGCATGAAATTGAAATGGGGGAAAAGTTTTACATAAGAGAGTTTATATTTTAACAACTTTCATCACCTTCTCCAGGTTGCAATATTAATTTTCTTAACAGTACCTTGAAGTCAGTTTACTCATTAAGAATGAGAATAAAAATGTCAAGGAAGAACAGGACAGGTAGAATAGAAGTTCAGCATGTAACTGAGTTAGAAGCTTCAGCTGAAAGAGTCTGAGGACACAAGTTTCAGATTAAATGAAATGCTTGTAGACATTTCTCCCACTCGTGAGTAGTTATATGCAATAGAGTAATAATTGCAACTGAAGTCATATGAATTATTTCAGCACTCAGGGTTCTGATCATGGATCATAAGCTGGGTTTTAATCAAGGATAAATTAAAAAATAAAATGTTATGGATCTCTTCAAGAACTGTTTTTGTAAATTACAAGTCAGAGTTGTTTCACTAGGTGAAGTCAAGTTGAAATTGTGTGTATGTTAGGAATTAAATTGGAGATCTTAGTGTAAGGGCATCCATTTCCTTTCTTCATATGAAAGCACCCATTGCTAAGTTTCTTCCATCTATTCACAAGTGATACAAAGGCAAGTCATTTCAAGGGAAATCTGTGTTATAGCAAGATAACAAATGTGATGTACTTCACAAACAGCGTTATCTCCTTCAACCAGATACAAACATAGATACTACAGGTTAGGTGCCAATTTGTTTCACACAAATGACATGCTGTAAATCACTCCTGCTGTATTGCCATGTATCTAGTCATATTGCACCCAGCCTCTGCAACCCTAGAATAGATTCATTTGTAATGTAAGAAATGTGTGGTAAAACATATACTATAAAAAATGGAAGTGTCATACTTGAGAGCTGGAAGTGGAAATCTGAAGCACTGACTATTCCTTTTTCACAGGTATTGTAATTTTTGCCCTTTTTGTACTGCCTCCATCTAGTGATAGATAAGTATGTGCTTTGTTTCCCAGTAAGGGTGATTTCTGTGATAGGTACCAGATGTTCAGTAGCCTTTATTCTAAAACCCCCATTCTTTTTAAATAAAATAGGGGTGCATACCCTTTATTACAGCATGAAAATGTTACTTGTCCATTTGATAGGTTTTTGAAAAGGCATAAAACCCCAAGTCATCGTAAGTACTAAGGTCATATTTATGTAAAGAATTGTTTTTGAGAAACTGGCTGTAAAATGTTTTATTTTTTGGAAGAATAATACCAATTGTGCACAGTCCAAATTGTACTGGATGTCTCTGTGTTGTGAAGAGTATGAGACAGCTATAGACTCTTGCCTGCAGAAAGACCAATATACAGATCATGAAAAATAAACCTGATTTTGACTCTTAAGAAAGGCATGGAAGGGAAGAATGTTTAGAATACTAGATCTGTGTGATGCTTTCCAACAGGTTGTCTTGAAAATGCCTCGTCATAAACTCCCATGGGGACCTCATGTCAAAGTAATGGAATAAAATGCCACGGTGTTTACAGTCAACACGGGGGTGGTGCTGAACGCATAGCTGGAGGTATGATACAGGCTGAAGGGATGGGGATATAAAAGCATGTTTGGGATGCTGAAATTACCTTTCCCTTTGACTGGGGAGGAAAGACTAGTTAAACTGATTGCAATTAGTAATTTAACTGTGCTTCACTTATTTAAATTCTAGATCTTTCAAGACCCTATTTCCCCACTTTTTTTTTTTCTTTTTTGTAGTGTGTGAACAGTTCCAGCTGGAAACATGGCATCTCCATCTTCTGTGCGTCTATAAAATCACTTTTGGGAGATTAGAAGGGAAACTTTTTTTTCATTTTTCAATGTAAGAGTTGAAAGTGGTTAAGATCCAGCAAGTTTAATATTAGAAAACATGAGCATGTTATTTCATAATAACTTGTGGCTGATGCTTGCTGTAGGTAAAGGCTGAAAAGATCAGCTTCAAGGGAGTACGTGAGAACAGGGATTCTGCTAATGGACTTCGTGTTCTCAGGAGAAGAAAAACCTTGGAATCATCTCAGCTGAGGCCTTTGAAAATATCTATTGTCCCTGATCAAAAGTATAGTAGATGAAGGAAGCTTAGAAGTGGATGGAGTACTAAAGATAGGCTCTGAAAATTTTACCCTAGGTTGCTTTTATTATATGAGCTAAAGGGCACTCCAGACTTGCATTGGATTCAGTTAAAAGCCTGGAATGTGAACATCAGGTAAATGCCTGGTACATGTGTGTGTGCGCGCGCGTATATGTAGCACAACCTTCCAGTGTTAAGTGAATTAAGTTGTGTGACCTTCTGTGTAAACCATTTATCTACCTGCTTGTCCAGATCAAAGCTGAAGCAGAATGCAAAGTCACAGGTAATCAAAGAACTGAGCTCTCTTTTCAGCTCTGTTTAATTATTAAAGGAAGTTTCTACCTAACTTGTTTTCAGTAATATAATCCATGACACTGTAGTTTAAAATCAATAGTTCTTTGGTTAAAACTGAAAAATGTAACAGGACATTTGAACATCACTGGAAAGGACTGAATCCTTATGCAGTACCTTACCAGCTAAACTACTCTTCAGAGGTGATGTTTCAACTATGGTATGTTTATGTCTGAAATATCAATAAGATGCCACAGAGGGTAGTAAAGGCTTAACCTTTTAACATCCAGTATCTCTAAGAAATGGACCAAAAAAAAAAAAACCACCAACTTTTCTAGAAAAGGTATCCTAGCTCTTACCCTAAAAATGGGTGTACTAGCACAATGCTTGTCTGTCCTTACCTTGTGCAGTAGCAGATTTTACAGGATAAGACAAATATCTGAGCATTAAATGAATTTCTGTATAGGAGAAAAATCATGGGACCCTTGATTATTTGTCTGAAAATAAGAATGCCACTTAATCAGCTGTCAGAATAGTGGAAGGACTTCTCAAGTTGTCATGATCATCAAACCACCTCAAAAACAATGGAAAGTAATTGGTGAACTAACCAGAGCTCAGAAGCATATCCAGTAAACACCATTATCAGAACACTTTTTTTAAGCTCCAAGTGAACTGTTGTCTGAACTGATGACTAACTCCGATCTGCTGTACAAGTCTGCCTGTATCCTACCACTCTAGTAGGGGAAAACCATGTGAGGTTTTACATGGGAGAAATTCCACAGTGCCTTTCACCATTTCGGGTTCGGGGAGTCTTAGATAAAAAGCAGCACGGATTCAATTCCTAAATGTCAAAGTGATTTCTGGCTTTTTGAGTATGTAGGAAGACCATGGTAACTGATTTAAGGTACTGATGGACTGGATCTTGTCCCTGTAACTAGCAAATAACAAAAGTTGTTTAATTCTCTGCCTTCCTGCATGAAGTATAGCTCAGTTGTAACCTGTGCTCTAAACCCCTTTTTGAAGATGCCTCATTCCCACCTAGTGCAAAGCATTATGTGTGTGAGTCCAGAGCGGCTGCTGCTTACCTGAAAGACTGGCCAAACAGTGAGGTTTGTGCTTGTACTTAGGAACAGAGGTCTAGAACAGTGGCTGAGGAGGATATTGCAACCTATGGGTCTCAAAATGCCCCTTAGCCATACAAAACAAATGTTTGCAGATGTAGTAGAGGAAAGGGAAGCTAGAAAGACTGGTTTAGCCAGGCTTTCTTCGCTGAACAGTGTGAGGACTGACAGGAAGGAGGGTATTGAACTCCTATTCAGTTAAGGAGAACTTTAAGCAAGTAAATAATTTGTTTATCCTTAATGTAGAATATTTTATGCAGCATATGGTTGAGTAGGGACTTAAATCAGACTGTTCAGGGAGTTTGTATATCAGATGTGATAACTGGTACTTAGCAGGTCTGCTAAAAAGGACTGTGGAAATACTTGGAGTGGTCTTTTTGTAAAGTTTTTTTTAAAAGTTTATTTCGTTAAAAAGTTTATTTCATTTATGAATCTGAAAAAATCTGTGTCTCCTGGTTATAAATGTCAAGGAACCAAAATAATATAGCGCACCTTGCGACTAATGTTTTAGCTGCACCAAGATATTACTAGTGTGGAGGGGCATGCATTGAGAATGGGAGCAGCTTTTGAGAAGTGAGGGAAGTATTTCTATTTATAACATGGGTCATGCTGTCTTATTCATCTCTGACCATTTCAAATGCATTATATTCTTTTATTAAATCATACTACTTTTATTAAGAAAATCCAAGTAGGTGCTTCTTGCTTCCACAATACTGTAAAATACACTAAAGTTCACTTGAGGGGGAAAAAAACCATTCTGCTTTCATCCCAAAGTATACCTTATTGAGAGCTGTAAACAGACTACACTTTCATATTCAAACTTGCAAAGCAAGGTTCGTGCCACTTTTCTCAGTAAAAGGCAATGCGCGGTTGTACTGTCTTTAGGGAGATATAACTGTCTGGAAGAATGAAGGTACGCTGAGGTCTTGGGCGTAAGTATGTCCAAAATTCATTCTGGTTTAAGCAACATAATTATGACTTGATTTTGGTGTAGCCAGTGAAGTTTGTACATAGCATTCATTTTTATTATTAGGAAAGAAATGGCCTGATCACAGCCAAGACATTTTTCATGGTCTTTCTTACTTGCCTTGAGCAAAGACTGATGAATAGCAGCAGAGACAGCTGTGCTTAGAGCTAGAGATTGTGGCGCTCAGCCTCACTTTGTGGCTGCACAAAAGCACAGCTTACTACTTGAAATTTCCAGCCAACTGCTTCTCTATACTTTATCTGTTACAAAGCATACTCCTCTGCACCAAATAAACCCTTTTACTTGAAGAAATTCACTACAGGAAGTGCTAATGCCATGTCTATTTAAACTTGCATATAATCCACTTCCATATGAGTGTTAAGATACTAGCTAAAAGACTTTCAGAACACCTGGTGTCCATATTGTTTCCTTTCTTGTTGTTCAAGACCCTAGAGAAACCGTAAGTAGGTGTAGCTAAACTAATGTCAGTAATAATCCTAGGTGTCCTTAGTTACTTGGGAGCAGATGATGAATCAGGACACTTAAAAACTGCAGAACTGGTGTCAGTAGGGTATGTGAAAGACGAAAAAGTAGCAGCATGATCCTTCTTATTGGATGGGTTTTCAAAGAACACCCAAACCCAGATGATATAGGTAATTACTGTGCCATTCAGTCATTGAGGCTGCCTGAAATGACATGTGCTGTCACATGTTTGAAATGTTGTGATCCTAAATCTCTTCTCAGGACAGTGTGATGGTGGGTAACACCATGGTACCCTGTTACATGGTTTTTGTGTAGCCAGGGCAGCCAACCAGCATGTGGCAAACTGGGTAGAATTCTCTCCTCACCTTCTGTGGGTCTCGGTCATTCTGTTTCCTGTCAAAACAGTGTGCTAGCCACCATCAGCGGCAGAGATGGGACTGCAATCAGTTTTTAAGTGCCAAAGCTCAGACAGGCTATTGCTTTTGCTCATGTGGTTGCCAGTACTCTTCTTTTAATTATTAAATATTTATCCAAACAAAACTCTTTAAACAAGGTTTAGGTACCTCTTTTCCTCTACCTCATGATTTTGTAAATAGGGAGGTGGGAGGCTAGACATGTGAGCATGAATCCCTCCAAGGCAGATGTGAGCACTCGTTCTGTGAGAAGCCTAATCTATTTGATTATATGTACTAGACGGGCCTAGAAGATGAGAAGACTGAACAACTGTCTAATTTATGGTTCCAGACTGGACTTTGGTGGGGGCTTGGCACCTATTTCATTCACAGTTATTTGAATGTCTGATACTTGAACAAATTGCTACGCACAAAGAAGTGAAATTAGTGCATCGGCTACAGTTTCTTATGTGCTGTACATGCGAGTGATCTTACCCGTCTTTCAGTGTTAGAAGAGGAATTGTTGATGTTCAAAAATATTCAAAATCATAATAGCATGTTCAAAATCATAAAGTCATGCATGAAGTTTCTTGTTTGTGTGATCTGGACTTAGAAGCAGTAAAGAAAGAAACTTTCTGGTGGAAAAATCAAATGTCTGGCATCCAACTGCTTTCAGGGCTGGAGAGTGGTTGCATTGGGTAGGTGGATTGTACTTTTATATGAAAGGGTCTGCGGGATTGGAGTGGTCATAACTGCGCTGTCAGGAATTGATAATCAGAAAGTTGTGCTAATGAACCTTTTCTGCTTCCAATAATTAAACTACCTAATGTCTTCTACTGCATCACCTAATGTGGATGCACTTGAATATTTTTCTATCTAGTTCTGGATATCTGCCTCTTACTAATTTCCTACTAGAAACTTCACTTTGAAGTTTAGACATTTAAATATCTTAAATTACCTGACTATCAATGAATCAAAAGCAGATCCAACAGAAGTTACACAGCAGGCATGTTTACGGCAAACAAGCTAATATTCCCATTGTGTGTGAACAGGGGATCAACATCGTAACATGTTGACTGTAACAGTAAATGTGCTACCCAACCTCTTTGTGTCTGTGTTCAGTAGTCCACAAAATTATGATCATACCTATTACACGCAACTGTTGAAAGAATTAATTCATTAATGTTTGCAAAGAACGTTGACATCCTCTAGCAGAAGGTACTACACAACTGCTCAGTGTTAATTTATTATTCTTTATTGTTGGATTCAATACAACATGTAGTATAAATCTTTAAAAAAGCAAACAAAAAGCTAATCAGGAGTCTCTTATTCACACTGTCAAAGCTGGTAATGACCAAATAGTCTTGTTTGTGGAAGTACAAAAAAAATAACCCATGCTACTTGGTATGTTGAAGCAGCAATTAGCACACATTGTAGGGAGAAGAAGTGGAGCTAGACCAGAAATGAGCCTTGATGAGCCTAATTGCCTTTAATTATCCCTAAACATTTTCTTGTTGTCTGTCTTATGAAGGCAGAAGAAACCCTGTAGCTCTAAAAGGAAATAAGGCTTGGTTTTGTTTTCCTCTTTTAAAGAGGGACATAATAGCCACCATGGAAACATGTTCTTAATCAACGACATTAAACTCCTGGCTGCTCTGCTTCTCTTGAAATTGCCTAGCTTCATTATTATCAGGGGGAAGGAGGAGGGGAAGGAGTTTAATCACTATTTAGCTTTTCTTAGCAAATTAAAATATTAATTACAATACGCATTATTTTATCTTTGCTTAAGCTATTTGTAAGTATTGGTGAATGAGAGCTCACTTCATGTTGGAGTAATTTATTCTTACACTATTCAGACTTACTTTTCCAATTCCTTTTAAAAAATCATCAGGGCATGAAATGCTGTCTTCTGAGAGCCAAGGAAAACTATCTTTTTTTTTTTTTTTCTTGGTCATGAAGATAACTGTATAATTAAAGGTACGTTTTCTAAAAACTGAAATGTGATTACTTCAGCACAGAGAAATGCTACGGGAAGCTGAGCAATGGAAGGCCAGGCACCTACAGACTAATGGCTGGATGTTTCTCTTTTGTTCACATTTGCACAACGCTATGTGGTCATCAGCCTGATCTTTTTAGTTCACAGAATAATGAAAAAGAGACGAGGAAGCTTTTGGAGAAAGGAACTATCGTAGAAAATCCATGGCCTCCACAATTCTACCCCTCTCAAAGCTTAAGTAATATTAGTGATGTTAGTTTGGTTGAAGGAATACAGAAATATGGTGTGATTAAAAAAATTTATAAAATTAACAAGATCAGCACTATTATGCACCTTTTGTGAGTGTCGTACATGCTTTCTTGGTGTGTCCATGCCACTTCTAGTTTTTCACTCTGAGCATTCTGTTGTTACATTTCATAGGAAAGAAAATATGCTGAAAGGGAACAAATTAAACAATGACTCCACAACCAATTGTGGCTCAGTAAACTTTAATTAAAATGTATGCTGGCATAAATCAGTATAGCTCTATTAACTGTAATGAAGCTGTGTTGATTTATACCGACTGCAGATATAATTAATTAATCTATTGAAGTAGTTTACATAGAACTATATGGAAGGCTGTAGGAAACACATAGCACTATGTCAAACAGATGTAGTCCTACACGCATTGTTGGCATTGCTGTAGGTCACTGGACAACAAACGGAGAAAACCAAGAGCATTATACTGTTTTTCACTAAAAAGTGGTTTGTGACTTCTGCTTTCCTTATGGTTGTCTTGCAAAGATTGTGGATACTGCTGGAAAAAGCAGGGCATGACTATAAGTAGCTGTGAGAGCATTTAGCCTCTATTGAGAGAGTCCTACTAGTCATTGGATGTATGTCTGGATTCTAAACATTTGAAAGTGTTTAAGCTTAAGAGGTATGTAGGCTGATTTAATTAAACTAAATTGCCAAAACGAAATCTGTTGATAAACAGAGGGGAAAAGACAATATGAATCTGGCCTTGAAGTAAATCTTTTTGTCTTTTATTTTATTTTTAAACAGTCAAGTTAGCAATTAAGAAAAAAAAATGAGGTAAAATTTGCCAGTGGCAATTTCCATTTCAGTTCGGTTCTAAACCCGACCTCTTTCACCATCATGATCTTTTCCTTTCACCTTAAAGAACAAATACTTTAAAAGCCCAGGGTACATGTACAAAGAGGGTCAACTAATCCAAACAATATTTTTAATTGTAGCCACGGGATGTTCATCTCAAAAGATATGCCATGAGGTCAAAGGATTTTCATTTCTTAATTGCAGAAATCTTACACAGGCTTACTCCTAGACATTGTTGCTGACCTACGTTATTGATGTGGTCTGACTTGTTGGTCCTTATTTATTTTGTATGGCACCTCATTCTCCTTCCCCATTGCCGTGTTTTCTGAGTCTTTTCTAATTGTTCTCATTATTGTTGCTATTGTTCTTATGCTACAAGTAAAGCTGAGAAAAACGTGTATGAAGCCTGGCTACATCACCTCTTGTGACAGCAGAAACACAGAATATGACCATTTCTCATTCTTTCTCTCCAAGCTAAGCACAGCCAAAGACAGCATTTGATTAATCCTGCAAGCCTGTATATATACTACCTCTCACCAAATACAATTTCCTTTTTTCATATGTGGGTGCTCTTGGTCTACATGTGACAGGAAGAATTCCTTCCCAGGACCCAGACCATTGCAATGCCATTGTTTGCTTGCACTTTTCTAATAAATTTGTGACCCAGGAGATGAAGCTGACTCTGCAGTCCAAAAAAGTGATTATTCAGAGTGGTGGAATGCTAAGTATTTCCCATCTTGGAGGCTTTGAGGGTTTGGCCCACCATGTAGAACATTAAGCCACTTTCTGAGTTAGTTTGTCTTTGCATGTTCAAATGAATTTTCCTTATTTCATAAAAGTAAAAAAAAAAAAAATTCATAAGATTTTCAACCTGCCAAACTGTTCAGTTTAGTTTTCATTTTCCATAGAGCATATTTACTAATAGCAGTATCGTGTGGGCTTGGTCTAAACAGTGCTCTTTCCTGTACTTGGGTTGTCACTTTAAAGAGTTCATTGTATTACAGCTACCCAAAGACCTCAAAGTAACTCATGTAAATTCCTAGCTGAACTAAGAAATTAAATCCTTAATAGTAAAATATCTATATTATCTGCTAGAGGATGATGAATTGGTGGTTTTGTGTAGGATTATGTACATCTTGTGCACAGATGTTTGACCTTTTCTTTAGACATGTGTTACTTATGTATTTAGTGAGGAATGGGGTTGGCTTTCCAGCGAGAGGTTGGATCAGGACTTTTGAAGGCTTTGTTTATGCTTCTCTGTGGCAGAATCAATGCAAGAGAGCAAAGGATTGCTGCTATTTGCCCCTTTACCTGTGTCAGCACAATTCCTTACAAGCTGAGAGGAATCCAGGAGTTAGAAGGTTTTTTGGGGGTAGAGGGAATAGAAGTTAATAGGAACCATACTAGTACAGCTGCTAGATGTGTAATGTTTGATTTGCTCTGTGATCTTTGCTTGCTGTATACAAGGCAGCAGTTGAAGGGAGAGTTTAGTCCTGAAATGGGGTTTAGCAGCTGAACTGCCACAGAGTTCAGTTTGGATTGGAAGTCAGAAGCAGCTGTTTTTACAAAGGTGAAATCCTGCATCAGTCTCTCACTGGTCCTGTTGATTCACAGCCTCTAGTATTCTTAGGTCCTCTTATTCTCAAAGGTACAACTTCATCTTCTTGAGCATCTTGACTTTGAAGAGTGGGAGGGTAGTTGTGATCCCGAGGTCAAGGGAGACCTGGTTTCCCAGCTCCTGGTAAGCTTAAAGAGACCTTGAGCTAGGATCCAGTAGCCTGTTCTAGAAATGCAGAAATGTGAAGAAAGCAGTAGTTTCTGCTGAATTCCTGGTGATCCTCTTGGTGTAGTGTTGTTTTTTTTTTTTAGTTACGAGGGATATATTCAAAATCTTTGTTTTATATGCAAGTGCCTAAAATTATGTGCAACTTACTTGGAGCCTAGGAAAAGATGATCTTTCAGACCTAAGTAGTTATCTTATGCTGCCATTAACACTTTACTCCGTTCTCCTCTGACAGTTATTTTACTAGGTTTCATCTCTGTTGCTTAAAAAATTGCCCTTTCCCTCACTACTGTGGGGGGAAGCATGCTGAAGATAAAGCAGCCTCATAGACTGATCATGAGATGTCAACCACAGCAGACTCTGGCACTGACCTCTAAATTTGATCGGAGACAAGCCCTTGACTTTGACTTTAGTGTGCTTTTCTCTTTTGTTTTGGAGAAGCTTGTGTCCAGCAGCTACTTGGAAGTAAAATCAGGAAACACACCTCTCTCTTGTTCAAGACAAAGACAAGGGTCCTATAGCTTCCTACTGACCTTAACTGAATGCAATGTAACAGCAGTTAGTGACACCAGAACAATTCTTTAACTTGGCATGGCTGCGATAATACAGTCTTCAGACTAAACCTCTCAAAATTTGGAGCATCTGAAGAAAGGCTGTATTACAATAGTTTAAGAAGTACTTCTAATAGTCATTTAATTTCTCTTTGCCCTAACAAGAAATCTTTCCATGAACAGTAAGGATGAGAAAGAGTGAGAATACTTTTTTTGAGTGGATATGTATATTAATATTCCTCATTTATCAATTACTTACAGTAGGTGGACAAGAAACCTAAAACCCAACAGATGAGATCTATCCCTGTCTACTTTGTGATGACACATCTCTTTGCCTGTCAGCAAGCTCAGAACTATTCTCATATAAAACCATATTTTGTTTCTCCTGGGAGTATTTTCATGGTGAATTGGTAGTTCTGGCAAACAGTTTTAAAAATCAGTTTATACTTAGTAGAAATAAATTTCAGATAGACATTGTGAAGTTTTGAAAGCAATTCTACCTTTTGCCATTCCATAATCACACAAACATAATTGCGTTACAGTGTGATGCTGTACAGTTAACAAAGATTGAGCTGGTATAAGAAACAGTAAAGTGTTTGCAGAGTGGTCCTTTGTCGGAATAAATACGTTGTGCTCTTCAGCAGAGTTGCTACGCCCATCTAAGTGCCCAATGGTATGACTATACAGCTCCCATCAATTAGCTATTTATTTCAGAGGTTCCTTCACAGTTCCTCTTAGTTCCTTAGTTCCTTCAGAACTTCCTAAGAACTAACCTTCTGTGTAACAACGGAGACCCTGTGATGGTGCGTGCCCCTTAAGAATAAGTACGGAGAATGGAAAATCTTCTAGGATGTAAAAGGTTAAATTGAGAGTGTTCAAGGAAGCCTGACTCAAAACAAAGCTGTGGTATATAAGAGTGAATGTTTTCCACTAATGTAATTTTATAAAGTTTTAATTTACATTCTTAGTGCTATCAGCCATGGAAGCTTCTGTTTCAGGCAGGATCATATTGGAAACTGGAACGTTCAGCCAAACAGCAGCTCAGTAGTGAAAGCAGAAGCCTTGACTCTGGAGGATGTTGAGCTGATATTGAGAAGTGTAAAATCGTATTTCTGAAACTGCTAATAAACCACCACCCATGGTCTCCAAAGGGCAATTTTGTCTTGTATGTTATGCCATACTTTTACTTAAATTAATTGGAACTTTCCCCATTTCTGATCTTTGCTGTATTTTCTTATCTTTCACTACTGAGCAGCAAGCTTGTATTTTATGTGCAGAATAAATGTTAGTCCTGTGTAAACAGCATATATGTGGTTTATGTGCCACTGAATTTCACTTCATTGTATTGAACTGAAGGTGACCTGAAAGCTGCCTACACTTCTTCAGATACCAGCATGGGATGAACACCACCTCTTAGGCAATGCTGTATGGCCTATTGTGGCTAAGAATTATAGTGAACCACTGTCATAAAATGAATTCCCAGACCATAGCATTTTCTGCCATAACAGCTGCTGACAAGCTGGTACCACCTAAGTCATCTCAAAACTCATGGACTTTGGAATTGAGAGGAATCTTCTACTGTTAAATTTACCATTTTCCTGCCAAAAGCAGTAAATCCAAAGGTCATATGTATATATACATATATATGTGTACACACACACAGTGACATAGGTACATCTGATAATTCAGCGGAACTCAGTAAAAGATAATTGATATATTTCTTAAAGTGTCATATAAAACACAGACAACACAGTTCCTATCACAGAATGATTGTAGCATGAATGGACACATTCCTTCAGAAGTGGAGTAGACCTGTTGAAAAATCTTCCTGAAGACTTAAGTCTAGCCTCCTGTCTTCTCATTGGCAATAAGTTTTTTAGTTCCTACCACCTGTAAAATTGAAGGATCAGCATTTATCTGGCTGCACAGTTACCTGGAAAAAAGGAATCTTCAATTACAGATGAAAGTAGATTTATTTCTAGCATTTGACACAGGTTCAAGAAGTCCAGTGGTGTTGCAATGTGGAATATAGTCCAATCCATTCTCTTACAGTTGTATTTGACATTGCAGGATTTTATTTTAATAACCTGAGTAACAATGCTTCCAAGATAGGTTTTTATCTTCTTACTTGAAACTGTCAGCAATGAATGCTAAGTAATCAATAGTCCTGACGTGGGATTTATTTTGCAGGCCAAGATTGGCTTTAAAATATGTCAGGTTGCATTTTTACCAACTTCCTCCCCCCCGCAGTGGATAAAATTGTAGAATAGAAGTAGAAGATGGAGATGAAAACTGAGACTCTCAAGATATCAGCAGAATTAAAGTCCATCTTCTTTCATTTCATTCCTAAATATAGTGAAAGGTGGCAATCACACACTTGGCTAATCTTCCCTGGAGGAA
>JAVJGI010000032.1:20482044-20536888 GCA_035590275.1 Ibycter americanus
ACAGCACGGACAGTAGATGAACTTTTGGAACCTTGTGTGTAAAAGCCTTGTTGCAGCTTGATAGTTTGGTAGTGCTGTGACAGAGTCTAGAAAGATGATGCAAGAAAAAAAAAAGATATTTCAGTTTTTATGTATCGACTTATCTAATCTTTCAGTGGGCTTGGGGCAGAAAGTACAGCGAGGGACTTGAGAAGGCAGTTGACGTTTGGTTTGGTTAGATTTCTATGCAGTTATTCATCATGGTGTCTGACATGCATGGGTAAAAGGTTTTCATTATCCCCCCCTCTACACACACACCCAGTAAAAAAAACCCCTCAGTATGAATGTAATAGTATAAACCACAGAATCTTTGTAGTTTAGAATGTTCCTCTCTCCAGCTTAACCTATGGCTTAATAAATGAAAAATAATATGCACCAAATTGCAAAAATTATGCACAGGCATTCATTTCAGAGTCAGAGCTATTTGGATGCAGCTATAAATGTACTAGTTGTGCCAATAACTAAGTAATGCATTTATTCTAGCTTTATTGTTGGAGCATTTTACACTTGAAGTATATTATATGCTTCTGATCGTATGCTGTGCGCCGTGTACTCTTTGTAATTATGGCAATCTGACTAGTTGCTAAGGTTGAAAAGGTAACTGCCACTAGAAATCTGGAAATGTGAATTAATTAAAACATTTCGTTATGTAGGAGAGCACTGTCAAAGTTCCCGTTTTATGTCAAGTTCAGAGATATGCTAAAAGGCTGCCCTTCTTTGAAAAAAAAAAAAAAGATAATTCTTATTATTTCAGCTACATTGATGAAGATTCACTTCAGATTTTATTCCAAAGTCATATATGTTTCTCATGTCAAAATCTGGGCTGTAAATGGTGCTACCTCTGTGCAGTTCGACAGAGGTTAGTAGCCTCTGGAAGCAAATCAGCATAAGGAGAAGTGAGGTCAGGGCACAGGTAAAGAGTATGTTGTCTGGAATGTGACATAAGGCACTCTCACCCTTTTCTTTTAATAAGCTGTAGCAGATAAGTTCTCAGATGGGATGTATGTTGAAGGTAACATCTCTGTTGTGAGACTCATTCCCATACCAGGCATTCTGGTGGTCATTTTGTGTTGGGGCCCAGGAGCCGGGGGCGGGTGGGGGGCACTGGCAGTGTGTACTGGGCACCCAGTGTTGCTGTAACTGGTGTAATCTTCCTCAAGCTGAGGGATCCATTGTTAAATCCTTTCTAGTTGATTCAAAGCAGGGTCTTCAACCACAAGGTGCCAAAAGGGTGACTGCCTTAATTTTCCTGTTGTATCTCCATCTCTGTAAGAAGCTTTCAGTTGCACTGGAGGAAGTGAACAACTGCTTTTTTGCTCCAGATACTGCTTTAAGAATACAGGTTTTCAGTCCTTACTGACAGTGAACATGGTTTATCTGTTTTTCAGACAGCTGGACAGAAGCACAAGCTTCTCTAAAGACAAATGATGTGTCAGTGGCCAATTGCAGGAAAGATAAAGGATTCCAAAAGCTGTGAATATTGCAGTCAACTATCCAGGGCTTATTTAATATCCTTTTATTCCAGCTTCTTTCATCACTTTAGTCTTTGCTAGTGAGAATATAAGTGGTTCAGTTGAATACATTCACAGAAGTATGATACAATAACTTCTGCCCTATTCCAATATAGAATGGATTACCTATATGTCTTGCTTGCCCTTCTACTCTTCTTCTGTTTCTATAAAACAAGTCTCTCATCACTCTTTCCCATTTGCTATTTTGATCATCATCTTCTTGTCTCCTTTAAGCTACTGTGAACAGGAACTGAAGATAAAATGTGTGTATTTAGGTAGCATTTTAAAATAGCTGCAATTTCAATGCTGGACCAACCCTCTGATTAGACAAGTGGAAAAGCTGTGATGTATACTCTATAATAAATGTCAGCATAGAAGAGCAAAGAAGAAAAAACCATCCTATTAGAGGCAGGGAATAGCCAGGAAGTAAAAGAAGAACTTGTGTCAAAAAGCAAAAAAAAAAAAAAAATATATATTGAAGAGCAGCACAGAAGTTCAAGGGTGACAAAGAAAAGAATTGCAGCCCTTTTGGTGAGTAAATACTTTTAGACAAGTATTGATCTAGTCGGGAAAAACAGTGTATGTTCTCCATTGTGAAATAGCACTTATTGGGGGGGTGATGCACGCAGGAACAAGGTTACGAGTAGTGAAGAGAAACAAAGCATTTTTCCATGGTTGGAAAGCATTTTGAAAAACAGGTCATTTTTGTTATTATTTTTAACGTCCTGTACCCAAGTCTAAGAATCAACAAACTGATACACGAAAAGATCCTCTTAATGATTCAGAAAAGAAATCATAATCTCACTGAAGTCAGCAAAAACTTTTGCCATTGATTTAACTGGGGCCAGGACTTCACTACAGGCTTTGCTGTAATGAACAGTAATCTGATGCTGATGGCAGAACAAAACATGGCAACAAGGGATACAATGCAAAAGCTCCTGTCTTCTGTTCTCTTCACTTTTCCTCCTGTTGAAGGTATTACTGTGGCCCAGTGCTGGTGGGCTTGGAGGACATGGTACCTGCTATTTTCTACTAACTGGACTAATTGATCTGGATTCCTTTACTCATACGGTGATCTGGCTAATGGAAGAAGTTGAATATCCATAAATATAAATGGGTGAGTTGTCTTGTTTCCTAGAAGGAAATAATGCACTAAATCTTGTCATTCCTCACCCCCCAAATGTTCAATTATTCCTTACCTGTTGAGAGAAAAGTGATTAAGTAGTAAGCATTAAATTTACCAATGATGCTACAAGGAGAGCATGGATGTGGAACAGCACTGGCTCTGCGATAAGGTAGTAAAACAGAGAGGATAAGCAACAGAGAAATGGCAGGAAATAGACGGTACCAGACAACAAACCTCACTCTATTCCCATTAACCGGTGCAGGTCTGGAATAATCTCAAAGACCTCAATCCAAATCTGCTAGTTTCATATTGGCATAAACTGAGCCAAACATTGTTTGGGCAGATCCTACCTGCTCTGCCCCTGCCTGTTGTAACAGAATGCCTGCTTGTCTACTGCCTTGTAGCTACAATGAAATTATTGTGATGATCTTTCAGTATTTCAGGAAAAATATTTACAGAAAGCTGTATGAGGAGGCCACCGTATTTTCCCATAATTTGCCAAAGCCAACTAGATACCTTAATGATGTCTCAAATGGAGGAGTTACAGAATTAAATTTCATTCCTTATACCGGCTAGTTTCAACCACATGCTTCCAGTAAGTCTTGCTGCTCCTAGCACTCAGGACACGCAACTTTCAGTATACTGAGCAGATTCACAGCTGTTGATCCATTGTTTGTCTGGAGCTACAACTTTTTTCTTGCTGAGATGATAACCTGTTGTACTTCTTTCTGGGGCACATAACAGACAGCAGCATGCTGACCCACCATTTCACAGGGAGAAGCTTTAGAACATTCCTCTGTCATGTGTTGGAGGGTAACCAAATACTAAATGTTTGACATGCAGGAATCCTTTCCCTTGCCTGCTTTAGCATCGTGGCCATTCATTCAGGAGAAATGCTTTTCTTCTGTAAGCAAGTGATGCTGGGGGTTTGAAGGTATGTAGATTGGCTAGGCTGAATGCATCTGTGTACCATCCATGGAGTACATAATGAAAAATAGGTCCTTTTCATTTCAGCATTCACTAATGGATACCTTCTTAACCCTGTTCCCTGCTGGTGTTGCTGACTCTTACACAAAGTATACTGGCTGGTATGGAGACCATTTCAAGAGCCGCCTGTCTGTATCTTTGTAGTGAACAAAAACCCTGAAAGCTATTCTATTCCTGATATATTTAATCAGAAAAATGTGAAACAGAAGGGATTTTCTATACCAGATAATGAAAAAAGACTTAGTTTTTATTGGAAGGAAAAGTTTATCTAAATAATAAGTTGGCAAGCTTTTAGAACACCACTAATTGCAACAAGTTGCTGGAAGACTCCTTTCAAATTACCAAAACTTGTAAATCAGGTGTAAAGAGGCAAACCAAGCAAGGCTAGTGTTATTTGAACAGTTTTCCAGATCCTAATTCTTCTGCTTCAAAGAAATATATTTTATGTTTCTTTTTTCTGACAAATGCAAACTAAATAGTAACTGATTCTATTCCAATGTAATCATCATATTCTAGGGAAGGGTTGAGGTGCAGACAGAAAGAAGAAGAGGAGTTGTTTGTTTTTACCAGGGCAACCAAGAGCTTTTCTGTGTGTGTGTTTAATGAATGAATCAGCCTACTTTAGCACACAATTGCTTAGATTGATAATTATTCAAGAAATAATACTGCCTTGGGAAAATCTAGAGTAATAAAAAAGAAATCTGGATGGGCTGAATAACCTTTTCAGGCAGATATTTATCTCCAAATGAAGCTATTTTTTGTAAAGTTTCTATTCTTTAGAAAATGCATTATTGGATGGTTAAAAATAATCAGGTTGTTAGTGTTTAGAGTCCAGAGTTCAGGGTGGCAGTGAAATAAAGCATTAATGGATGGTATTCTCAGATGTATAGCCAGGAAGATTGTTAGGTTTTAAGTATAAAGTCAAAATGGCAATATGAGCTGCATCTATGCATCTGTACTCTAGTGACAAGTGTTACCATTACCAATATGAACAGATAGCAGGTTCTAATTAAAGTTACAAGCCAGAGGGAATAGGCATTAAGAAAGAAAAGAATAATTCTGTGAATAAATTGCACTTGATTTACTAGTTCACAAAAAAGGTCTAAAAATTAGTATCTGAAATTACTTTAAATACAGCATCTATCAAACCACAGAACAATAATCAAGTCGACCTAATTAGAACACTTATAACTTTAAGCAGCCTGTAGCATGTTCTTATCTTGACGTGGGGAGACCAAGTAGTCCCCTAAGTGCCAGTTAATCTACAACAAACTTTTGCTGAGACCTAGAAGAAACCCCCCCTGCAGCAGCTACCTGCTTACTTTAGATGTCAGACTATCCAAAATGTGGTTTCTTGTACTCTCTGCATTAAGAGCAACTTCCATGTGCACACCATGAGTTGGATCATGAATGGTCCTCAGCAATTTACACAGCACTTTTTAGGAGGAGTTTTGTCCATAAATATAGTTTAGCCTTCTTTATGTATGTGTCACTTTTACTTACACTTTTGCTTACTTACTCTTTAGCATTCATTCAGGCCAGCAATCCTTCAAATATGAGACAAACATTGTCTCTGCAGACACATAGCTTTTAAGATTGGACGTAGACCAAATTCCTTAGGTCATGCCGAGCAGTACGATACTGTGTGTATTACCAGCACCTCTGAATAGGTGACATTGCCTTGCTGGTACTGAGCAGTCTTGTTCTCAGGGAAGAGTGTATTATAGCTTCAAAAAACTGAGCTAGATAATTTACAGGAAGCCAATGCTAAGGCAAATGCCTAACCAACTTTCTCTTGCTAGGTGTATTGACTGTTTTCTTCATTTTCAGTGGTTTTGTGAGTGGTAGAGTTTTGGTCCATTAAAATAAGTTGTTTTGGTTAAATTCAGTTTTGAAAGTATGCTTTGAAAATTTCAAGACAAGACATGCTTGGAATGATAAATTTCTAGACTGCTTTCTGTAAGCATATTGCGAGCTGGCACTGCTAGGCCATAAACATGAATTAACAAGTTTAAAGAGTTAGAAATGCTCCACTAAGCTGAAGTATTTTGTCAAATTACCCAGACGGATGGACACTAGTAAATTTTTCTGTCTTGCCTTGAAGGGGCAGGAGTTAGTGGTGCTGGAAAGGAGTGAAATGAGAAAGGGCAGAATTAATTCTGTACCTCATTTGATTCATATTAGCCTTTTATTTTCTTCTCCATCTGTCTGTATTCCCCTTCCCTCCCAAGCATTTGAAAAAATGTCCAGACTCAGACTCTTCCAGCAGCCTTTAACGTGCTTGGAAACTGTTTCATATAAACTTGCATGTGTTTGTGCTTTTTCACGGCGACAACCCTGTCGCCAGCCATTTCAGCTACGGTTGATGCTCTCCTCAGGAAGGTTTTGAGCAGTAGCTTCACATTAAGCTACTCCTGCCTGAGAGAAATAGAGAGCCGAGTGCCAGGGTCAACATTTGCAGCAGTAGCATGACTGTAACCCAGCACAGCGTGGTGGCTTAACCTTGGCTGGACACCAGGTGCCCACCAAGGCCACTCTATCTATCACACCCCCACACCCCCAAGTGAACAGGGGAGAGAAAATACAACAAAAGGCTTGTGGATCAAGGTAAGGACAGGGAGATCACTCAGCAATTGCTGTCATGGGCAAAACAGAGTTGACTTGGGGAAATTAGTTTAATGTATTGCCATTCAGGTAAGAGTAGGGTAATGAGAACTAAACCCAAAACTTAGAAACACCTTCCCCCCACCCCTCCCTTCTTCCCAGGCTCAACTTCAATCCCGATTTCTCTACATCCTCCCCCTGAGCGGCACAAGGGAACGGGGAATGGGGGTTTCAGTCAGTTCATCACACACTGTTTCTGTGGCTTCTTCCTCCTCATACTCTTCCCTTGCTCCAGTGTGGGGTCCCTCCCATGGGAGACAGTTCTCCCTGAACTTCTCCAGTGTGAGTCCTTCCCACGGGCTGCAGCCCTTCACACACTGCCCCAGCGAGGGTCCCCCCCAAGGGGTGCCATCCCTCAGGCACAGACTGCTCCAGCTGGGGTCCCCCCGGGGGTCACAGACCCTGCCAGGACCCTGCCCCAGCGCAGGCTGCCCACAGGGTCACAGCCTCCTTCGGGCACCCCCTGCTCTGGCGTGGGGTCCCCCCCGGGCTGCAGGTGGGGATCTGCCCCACCGTGACCCTCCGAGGGGCACAGCCCGCCTGGCCGGGGGCTTCACCGCGGGCTGGGGGGAATCTGTGCTGCGGCGCCTGGAGCCCCCCCTGCCCCTCCTGCCCTCACCTGGTGCCTGCAGGGCTGTTGCTCTCGCACAGCCTCACCCCTCTCCTGCTGCAGTTGCTGTTGTGCAGTTTTTTCCCCTCCCTCTTACCATGGTGTCCCAGAGGCGCCGCCACCGTGGCTGGTGGGCTCGGCCTCGGCCAGCGGCGGGTCCGTCTCGGAGCCGGCTGGCATCGGCTCCAGCGGGCATGGGGGCAGCTTCTGGCAGCTTCTCACAGAAGCCACCTCTGTGGCCCCCTGCTGTTATCAAAACCTTGCCATGAAACCCAACACACACAGATACTGAAAGAAGTAGGCTGCTGTGAGCAGGTCTTCAGCGGCACGCTGAGGAGCTAACTACTCCGGTTAGCCCAACTTTGATTCTGTGAGTTTCTCAGCTAGAGGCTGTGTGGGACACTGGGGGGCCTGAGTGCGCCCCGGTGTTGTGGTGGCCACCTTTGGCTGGAGAGCATCTACACGCCACCCTGCAGGCCCTGTGGCATGACTGGTACCATGAACCTGGCATGACATGGACTTTCAGCAGCTTCACCCGGTCCCTCATGTGTGATGTACGTTATGCCAAAACCCGTGGAGTTTTTGGATCTGCACGGGCAGCATCAGTGACTCACAACACAAACCTGATGTGGTCAGAGCCTTCAGCTGCCATGTGATGAAACCAAAGAGCTGGGAGAAACTTTGCAGCCTGTTTTCTATAGCAAGGGGACACACATGGGCTCACAGAGATTTGGAAATATTTGCAAATGCAGCTCTTGCTGCAATGAGCCAGCTGAGGTATGGGCAGATCAGCAGGTGCTGCAGGACTTCCGTGGTAGCATTTACACCAACAAGTTACACAGACTCACAGGGCTTATCTCTTATCTCCAGACAAATTATAATTAATGTCAGGACAGTAGCTTCAGCAGGGGAGGGAAGGAGCCGCTTTGTAAGCTAATTTCTGGATTGTGGCATTCAGAGGCTCCACTAGTACACAGCACGAGGCAGTGGCACCACTTGTGGTGCTTGGCTTGCCTTGGCTCACCTCTGCTGTGGCAATGTGGCTGCATGTGTGCAGTAACCGAGCTTGGGATGACAAAACGTCTTTAGTAACAAAAATGTATGTGTCTACAAGATTAGAATTAATTATGCCCCTGAAGTAATGCCTGTTGTACCTGTGGATGATGTACCTTGGGATTTCAGTGTCTAAATTCCACCTAAGTTTCACTTTGAACAATTAAGTGCTTTTGGAGTCTGACATCTAGCAGCTCCACATTCAGGCGCATCGTGCGGTGGGAACATTGCCGAAAGAGATGTAACCGCTTAGGGCAAGAAAATTGTGCCTCTCTAACATACTAAAATTAAGTCAATCGTGCAGCTGCTGAGAGTAGAGGGAATGGTTGATGTAATTTATTTGGATTTTAAAAAGAAAAAAAAAAAAATCCTTGTAAAAATATCCCTACCAAGAAGGCATTAAAGAGAAGCAGTACTGAGAAAGTGAGAGCCAAAGTAATTGTGCATTAGAAACTAAGAGGTGGAGCAGGATTAAATGGTCAATTTTTTTATCATGGCAAAAGGCTAATGGTATAGTGCCCCAACATGCTGTATGCAAACTGGTGCTATCTGAAAAACGGGATGAACATGCTATCTGAAAGGTGGCACTGTTTGCTGTTAACAGAGAATTATTTCAGTTAATCAGAACTAGGGAAGATTGTGAATGACCTGGGTTAACAAAGTGAATAAATGGGCAGTGTGATGCAGATGAAATGCAATGCTGACAAATACGAGGTTGGGCACACATTCAGGGGAGTAATTGGAAGTATTTGTAGGCTTTGCAGGGTTCTAAATTAACCATAACTATTTAGGTCATTACTTGCTATGACCAGCTTAGTGGAAAAAATTGTGTTGTGAAGGGATACTATGAAAACAAAAGATGATGTGAGACCATGTAGAGGAAAAAAAAAAAGCACAGAATAGAAAATACAATTCCATCCATAAATCAACAACAACAATTCACCCATATTTCTTTCCTTGCCCTATCTCCTAAAGCATACTGACAAAAAGTAATTCTATGGACTGGCAACTAAATGATTAGAGAAATGGAGGAGCTGAAAACAAGGATTTGTTTAGAAAGGAGTCAAGTAAGAGGAGGCAGAGGGGAAGTATTTAAAACAATGAGGGGTATAAAGAATACAAGTGAAGAAGTTTCTATTTATTTTGCTAATGCAAAAAAGAAGCAAAGTTGTATATTTAAAGAGAATGAAAATGAATTATTTTCATGAAAATCTCGTTAACCTTTGGGACTCAGTCTCATAAGCAATCATGCAGGCTGAAAGTTCAGCAGCATTATGCTATTTTAAAGCAATTCTTATGCTACAAGAAGACTGGAACAGTTATGCCAGATAGCTATTCAATGCTGCTTATTCAGACATCCCGCTTCCCTGTTAGAAAAGCCCATACAGATGCTAACCTGCTGCTTCCTATTCGTGAATCAGACCTTTGAATGTGCATAGATGTTTTTGTGCTCAGCTTTGCTGTCTCTAAACTGGTTGGCAGTGCAGAGTCTACGTTACGCCAGAGCTCCTACTCCAACACACAGAAGGAGGTGTGCACCCAAGGAAGAAATGGTTAAGAATTACATAAACTTTGCTGTAGAAGAGGTTTTTTGCTAAAACTACCTATTCGGAATGTTATTTCTGCAGCTGTGACTTCCCCTGTCTGGGATCCTGGACTGATGACTTCAGCAGCTGGTGCATTATATGGAATGGTCCTTTAAAATCTCCTTGCTGCTGAGTAGAGTCTTGTATGATTTTCAGTAGCATTTATAACCACTCAGGCTGCACCATGGTGTGATCTGTTTCACATGCCAGGAACTTTGATGGGGAGCAGTTGAGATTAATGATGACATAATACAGTAAGAAGAGATATTAATGCTCTTAGGCATGAATTAACGAAATACCATTGAGAATTTATCCTGCATGAATAAAAGGATTTGGAAGTTGTCGTTCTAAAAACCACATGAAGGATTTTACTGAAAAAGAACCCCAAACGCTCTGTTGAAATAGACAGGGTCCTAATGAACCTTTACTCTAGTTTTTTGTCAGAGCTGGATTATCGAGCTGGATCCATTAATTGAATTCCTACTAATTTACAAAGTGTTTATATAAACGAGAGGCACAGATCTTTTGCTTCCAGGGCTGTGGCTGTGCTAATTTTTATCCCCAGCTCAGTGCAAAGCTGGATTCCAGTGTGTGGTGTAGTTGTGAGTAGAGAGCCAGCGTGCCAGTGGCATCCATAAATCTGGGGTCCTTATCTCACGGTGCAGCCATACAGCAAGACTCTTGCTACTGAAACAGTAGCAATGCTCTTCATAAATGTGGAGGGTGACTGTTACCATCTATTTTTTAAAAAAAATCTAAGGTATGCTTTACCATGACCTCCCTGCTCTTAAGTGCTTTTGCAGGGCTACAGCTAAGGTGGAACTGAATCACTGCTGTGTCCTATCACTTTTCATTCTCCATTGTCCCCTAGAATTAGTGAGTTAAAACCCCAGTGAAGATGCTGGAGATATATATATATAATTGTCTACCTGTAGCTTCTCTTGATTTAAAAAATAGTTTTATTCAGGGATAAAACTTTACACTAGCATATGTTGCTGTATAATCAAGTCTAGCGGACAAGTTTTGTCAGTTTTGATGTAAAGTGCGATACCAACGCTACACAGGGACTGTTTACTTTTGTTCTGTTAATGTCTGTTCTGAGTAGTTCAGAAAAAAAAATCCTAAGCAATTAGGACATAAAATACGACACGTATTTTATCCATAACTTATGTCAATTTGAAACACCTTTTATTGCCTACATAAGTGAATATATGTAAACTTTATTGGTAATTTCATTTCAAATTTAAAAGAAGCAAAGGTGTATTGTAGAATTCACAGATAATTTTAACTATAAAGGTATTACCAGTGTTGCATTTCTTCATCTTATGGTTCACTTATGTAGAATTGAGATGTATTTTATATTAAACAATGCATAGCACCATTATACAACAGTTCACTAAATGCACATCCCATTTAATCTTTTGTAGGAATTAATATAACTGGACTGAAGTTACAAGGAAGAATTGAACTGAGCCAGTAGGGTTAACACTGCTACTAACAGGAGATTACTAGCCATAAGAAAATTACAGCTCTTCTGAAAGACAGTGCCTAAAATAGCAGCATATCCTTGGCACCGTCATAGGAACTGGTTAACTGATGACCCTGAAGAAACACTTGTTTCCATTAATTCTGCTGTCATTATTTCGCTATTCTCGAACTCTTCCTCTGAATTCTTCTGTCCTTCTGATCCCAAGACAAGATGGCAGGAACGTGAGAAGAGAACATAAAGAAATTACAATAAGCTGTCAGCTATATAATTATACTGTAACCTACTACACTGAGAAGTTACACCAACAGAAATTTGGCAAGGTATCGGCTGCTAGCTGCTAGCTAAACACAGGACACTCACTAGCATAGCATTAAAAAAACCAGGCTCACTAAAAAGCAACATCTACATTACAAAGAAGCTAACAAAAGAATTCCCTTATGATACTTAGGTTCAGCTGGTTCATCTTAGGTTCATCAGCTACATTTTCTTGTTTTATGAATACTTGTTACATTTGCAATTGAATATATATTTAAGATCACAATGCTACAAACCTTTCTCCAGCATGTAGTTTTGCCACCTTTAGTTAGACACAAACGAGTATTTGCTTGAACTAGGGTTGAAGATTCTGCTGAAAGTTGGTGATGTTATTAGGTCATGTGTACTGTAATTACTTGAGCACCACAATTTTTAAATCCCTAAGACATGATTTCCTAAGGTAGAAGGCAGCAAGTATGCTTTTCAGTTGCCAGACAGTCCAAGGGAATATTTTTTGCTCCAAAGAGTCTGCTGTATACCCTGAATCAGAACAAATTCTTATTTCATAGAGACTTCAGATTTTTAAAGCATCTCTACTAAACAGAAGTAAACAGTTTCTGATTAAATTTTAAATGTTCCAGTGACTCTATTGCAAACATAGTACCTTTTAAGTGCTAAGGAACATACTGGCAAGAGCTCCCAGTAGGGTCCATGGTGAAAGATGCCTTTTTCTTCGAGAAGAGCTGCTACAGTGTCACAGTCCTGATTACAGATACATTGAGGTTACCTGAACCCCACGGTTCCATCTCAACCTGGATTTTATTATTTTTTTCAGAGTTTGAATTGTTTCAACAGCCGGGAGTCTTGCCCAAAATATTCTTCTTTTTCAGCATTTTCAAAGTGCATTGACTTATTATCCAAATGGTCTTTATATATTTCAATGCATTAGAAAGTAACAATTGATAGGGCTTTCGAATGAATTTTTTGCTGTTACCATACAAATAGTCACAGTGGCCACAGGTGAAACCATGGCTTCTGTGATGAGAGGGCATTAATTTTGGAGTTATTTGGAAGAACACCATTTTGGAAGTGGTGACAAATGAAGTCCTTGGTGTTAGGTTTGAGAGGCCCTGGCTGAGAGGGACAAAAGAGGCTTGGGAATCAACACAACAAAGACTTCAGACTTCCAATTTTGCCACTGATTTGTAGATAACATCTTGGGCATCAGCTGCCTTCTGCAGTTCTCTAGTCTGATAAAAATAGGGACAGTCATGCTTATTTATCTAACTCAAAACAGTGCCGTGATGGATTAATTATTTAGATACCACTCGGAGTGTTATCCAAATGCTGCTTATTCATGTTTTCCCCACTGCAACAATATATCTTCATCACTAATAATTAACTGCTAATTACTGTTGCCGAGAATATGATAGTGGTGTTTACCACCTTATTTTTAATTTCGGTACAGATGCCTACTTAAAAGTTATGTAAATATATGAAATTACAGTACATTTTCCTAATGACCCTGCTATGTCTGAGTTTGATCCTATTCAATTGTGACTACAGTAATGAATAGTAAAGATGACCTCTCTTCTGTAGAGATATATAGACAGCTTCTACTGTATTCTCGACACTTGAATCATGAAACGTAAAGAAGCCATTCTAAGCAGGATGCAGCTGGGTTGAAGGACTGCTGATGCCAATTATGCTTTGTACATAATAATGCACATTTTACCTATTTGGAAAAAAATTCACATTTATTTACTGTCAAACAGGTGTTAAACTTTACACTGGATATTAGTGATGGGCTCATTATTAACAGGTTTACACAAAGGGATGAAAAAAGCAGAATTTTGTTGAAACAATTTACATTTCATTAGATTTTTATCATAAAATAAATTAATTACTAAATATAGGCAGAAGGAATATGGAAGAGTAATAGTTATGTTTTATTTATTTTTTTTAAAGGACAGGCACCTTTTATTCACGAGAAAGCTTGTGAGAAGTGTCCAGTGTCCCCTTTACCCCTTACCACCCAACCCCGATTAAAGAATGAACAGGGAATTGAGTTACAATCTTTGTTAGCTATATCAAATTTGTGCAAGGCTTGGCATAATTGGCTTCTAAAACAATTTTCTCCCCAAATTATGTTTTTTGGCAATAAAAATTCAAAATGTAAGAATAAAAACTAACTTGTCAAAGCAGAACACTGTTTACAGTGAAAAGTAAGTGAAAACGGGTAGAACTTGCATTTTAAACATACTACCGTACTATGAACAGAGTGTAAGAAAAACAGCTTATAACATATGTGCAACCAAGAGCTTTTCACAATATTTTCTTCAAACCCTTTAAAATTATTTTTTAATGACAATTATCTTTCAGTTGGACACAAATGTATTTATTTGACCCTAGCAATAGAACAAAATATAATTTCTTTAGCCATTTTTTCATGAGAACGGTTCATTGTACAGTTGAGGAAATATATGAAATAAGGCCTGTGGCTTGATTGCTAGTGGTTAGACATGTATTCAATCTTTGCCCTAATGGAAAAGATTTGCAGTGAACTGCAAACTGATGCAGAATATCTCTCCTGCTTTTGCAAGTCTTGTCAGGAATAGTAAGGTACAGTAAATTTGTCCCACAGGATTTTAGAGCCTACGCCTTGTATATAATACAATGTAGGCCTAGAAAAAAAAATGGTGCAGCCATATTTACAAATTTAGTTCACAAACTGCTGCAGTAAAATGGCTGGGAAGTGTTTGTTTATTTTTTTTCACAATTTTGTTAAATTCAGCAGCAGAAGATATCTTAAAATACCTTGTTGGTATTTCTTTTCTTTGTAACAAATAATTCATTTTAGTATACTCTGTGTATATACAAAGTTTTTGTTTTATAAAAATTCACAGAACTGCGAGGTCCAGTCATCCCTGTTACTGGAGAACCACAGGGTCAACAGAAGTGTCTCTTCAAGCAGATATGAGGGAGCCTGCATGGGGCCAATTAAGTCTTTTTAATACTTGTACGTGGCCTTTAATATTTCTTTGCTACACTATTAAAGGCTTGTCACTAGTTGCATTTGTCCTTCTCTAACATCCCCTTCTGGAATACATCCTTCCTTGTTAATGGGAATTATATAGCCGTCGCTATTACCCCTGCTGATTTGATAGTACATCTGAAGCTGATGGCCAGCTCCTAGGTTTGGCATGCTCTTGTAGTAAATGTCCTCATTTTCGCTCCTCCTGGAGGGAGAGAGATCTTCTTCAACGTCGGGGCTGCTCTCTGGGTACGGAGAGTCTCTGAGATTGGGCATGCTCGTGTAAAGAGAGTCTCTGTTGGGGGACTGGAGGTGGTCGTCAGCCTCGGCTGTCAGCTGTGAGACGTAGCTGTCAGTTCCCTCGGTCTTCACTTTCTTCTGGGGCTGGTACAGAAGGGAGTGAGTCCGCTGAGGAATGAGTGGGGCCTCAAGCTCTTTGTGGTGGAGCTCCAGCCCGGGGGTGTCACTGTGCATCAAAGATGAAGCATCTGCCACGATGGCGTCATCTTCGCTACTGCTCCCGCCGATCACAGCTTTGGCTGGTAGCGTGCGCTCCAGGTTGTGGTTCTTGCTGCTGCCCCGCAGGTTGTTGTGCACTAATTCTGAAATGATCATTTTCTCAAAAGCAGTATCATTCAGGCTTAGTCCACAGTCTACAACTTGCACACTGTCATTATAGTCTCCATTGCGCAATGAGTAGCTGTTGTTGAAATTACCATTTAGCGGTAGAGTATCCATGGCACTTGTATCCCTGGCATTGTTCAGTGAATGTCCTGAAATGGAAAAGGACAGCTCTGGTTATTGCCTGATGTGCTTTCTATCACATAATTATTTTTTTTAACAAAATTCTTTAATGTAGTTCAGGACAAAGTTGTACTTGGAAGTAAGACTTGAGAAAAGTTAGGTTATTGAACATTCCCAAATGTAAACAGTTGCACACCTTATAGGAAAGATGCATATTAAAAATAGTAATGTGTATTTCCTGTGGGGAATAGCGGCATTTTAATTTCTTAATTTAGTGTCAATCCTGTGACTCTTTCACGAGGAACTGTTCACTCCATGCCCTTGCATATGTAATGCAAAGCAATTCATTTGGAAACATCTATGTTTTGAAGTACACCACCATGATTTAGAAAAAGAAAATTAACAGAATTTGTCCTAAACGACACTAAATTAAAAAGGAATTAAATCACAGACATAACTGAAGGTAAATGTACAACATAAACCCACATAACTGGCAAGCAACTACTTCAACAACATTTCTAACATTTTTTTCCTTTTTTTTTTTTTTTTTTTTGAGATGAAGTAAAGAAAAGAAAGAAAAAAATTGATAAATACAAAGAATTTATGTTAAACAAGGACAGCCATCTTTCACACTACAGGGACCAGGGCCCACAAGCACCATCCAACAACACGATAGACAGCAGGTGGAATGACTCACTTTGGACAACTCACATCATGTCTGTCTGCTCAGGCTATCTGGCCTAAGAGTAGCTGATATATAAAAGAAAGTAAAATGATTTATTGTAACATGATGAAGAATTACTGAGCTTCTCAGCAACTTAGTCAGAGCAAGGGTTCAGCAAATTAGATTACTAAGCAATAACAGCTTTTCTTTTCCCACTTAATGTAATTTTTTTGCACTAATATTCTGTCTGCCAACAACGGCCCCGGGCTTCTAAAGGTCAAAGTTTGCCTGCAGTCTGCATCAGTCACAGTGACAGCACTGAATGAACCAGAATAGTTAATTAAGAGTAAGGCCCACAGTTACCATGGGCATGGAAGTCAAATGCAGAAATGTTAGGAATTTCTGTAAGTATGGGTCACAGAAATTAAACCAAAGAATAAATATTAGTTGTGGAATGGGAAGAGGAAATCAGCCATGGCTGATATCTCATAGCTGCTGGAGGAATGACAGATTGGGTAAGTCTGCTGGAAACATGAAAAGAAGTTTAAGGGGGGGGGGGGGGGGGGAAATGAAGGCTTANNNNTTTATGGGTTTTGTTGTGGGTTTTTTTTTTGTTTTTTTTTTTTTTCTTCTGGTAACACGATAAAGAAAAGGTTTTCCTATAGACACAAAGACATGTAAACTATGACAGCACAGTGCTTCCCAAGCAAAGGAAAAAGAAAGAAAGAAAGGAAAAAAAAGGCAACTTTGAAAGAAATTAAACAGTCTGAACCATGGAAAGTCAGATGGTTAGAGCATTCCTACAAAATCACTTTATCTACAGATATGTCTGAAGTAAAGAAAGAATGGAGTGACTTTACTGAAATGAGACTGACCACTGTGAAACTGCTGCATTATATGCAAGGCTTGGAGGAGTATGAGAAAAAAGTTGCTTTGGAAAAGATTATACATTTTCCCATTTTGTTTTTTTTTTTTTTTTTCATAATTAAAGCTGCAGCTTATCCTAGAAAATTCCATCTTCTCTGGAAATATTGTTTTCAATTAAAAAGTAATTGCATTTTCTCATGTAAAGATTTTTGTCTTCAACTTTAAAAAATAGAGTAATAATTTCCAAATAAATTCCGAGTAATTTGCAAATCATTTTGTATTTGTGTTATTGTTAACTCCTCTCCATGTGTACTGATTTAAACAGTGATGAGGGTTGTTTGAAAGGTCTCTTTAGCTTTGATTAAACAACTCTGTAGTTTTGCAATTTCATATATGTTCCAAGATTTTTCTTGCAATGGATTTAGCTGTGCAGAACATATGGCATTTATAAAAGTAGACAACACATGGACCACATGCTGGCATTCATTTCCCTCATGAAAGTGATTTAATTCTATAATTTTAATTCTCTTTTTGTCTGCTAAACAGATACCAAAATATATCTGATAATCCAAAATGAGTTTTCTATGATATACTGCAGAGTTAAGCACGCTAGAATATATTCAAATTGGTTTGATGAGGTAAATTTTGTTGCCCATGATCAGGTAATTCATCTGAAATCTTTTCATAGCCTGTAGCAAGATTACTGTGGGAATGTAAAAATGTAAGTAAATTGTTAAGCATTTCTGCTTGACACTGCTTTGGTTTTAAACAGCAAATTATTTCAGCATTGCATAACTTCTGTTACCAACAGGGTTTGCTACAGACCTCATGTTGTTTCCCAAAAAGCAATATGCAAGTACTTTTTGAATGTGGAAACATTTCATTTGCAAATTGTGAACCACTTGCCCGCTGAGTCTACTTCATGACCGCTAGTTATGTTTTAATTGTGCCCATTAAAAATCATGCTGAAAAAATTTACATTTGATAGGCAAAGTTAAGTTTTACTCCCATACTTGTCTCTCTGTAGGTTGCTAGAGGAAAGCATAAGGAAAGTAAGAAAACAAGAGAATGAAAATAGAAACTACAGTTCAGTTAAAAAGGAAACTTGAAATAAAAACTGGAAACAAGGTTTTATGATCTCTTTATCAAGGATTTACCATTCCAGTTATACTAAAGTGATCATATGACTCATCAAACAGTAACTGCTAGATATTTACTGATTAATTGCACTGTAGTTAAAAAAGGCAACTAGATAATGCAACAACAAAATGTTAGGTAAGTGATGACACCCTTTATTTCTACAGAACTAAACTGTTCTAAATGTTAATCTCAAGATTTTCCTACACAAAAATGATCTACCATAAAGCTGCACTATACTATAGTTTAGATCTGTTTGACGCTGGATACAATTTTCTGCGCTGGCGTATCCAAAGGTGTCAAGATGCCTTGCACTGCTTTAGTATCTAATCCGTTCCATAAGCAGGTTTTTCTCAGCAAGCTTTAGAGTCAACCTTATATTGCATAGACATGATACCTCTAAGTGATAAATATCTTGAAGATGGGCTCTCGGACCATGTGGTGTCAGTCCTGTAATAGTATATTAAGATTTATGCCACCTGTGTTAAAAACATGGATAATTATTGGTAAATACTGTTATGGCAAAGGCATTACTATAATATAGTGCAGTTTTACAAGCTGACATCGGCAATACTGTATTTCTCGAACTGACAGAAATTCAGGGTATTGCAACTTGAGTTTCTATCTAGGGAAAAGAAGGGATTTGGAGCGAGCCAAGAAAAGCGGTTTTATTCAGGAAGTATAAGCACACCTGGTGAGTTAAACACAGGAGCTGAAGGGGCATTACATACAACTGTTTCAGCGAGCAATGTGTTATAGGGGTTGTTAGTGCCGTGTGGTCGAAGAAGAGGGTTTGTTAGTAGGTAATTGCCAGTCATTCCTAAAGCAAAAGAAACAGAAAAAAAATGTCAGTTCTTTAATTTTAGGCTGACAGTTTCAATAAGGAATATTTTTATTCATCATGAATCATGTAGGACTTGTCAAATGTAATTCAGCTGAAAATTTCTGAATGTATTTTGAGCTACGTATTTGAAATGGGAGCAGAAAAATACAGCTAGATCCCAGTCATTCACAGGTGCTGTCCCAATCCCCAAAGTAAACATCTGGTGAGAGTGACATTTACTAACGTATACACAATCACTGTTACACAAGAATAGCAATTAAATGTGTAGAGATCAAGGTACTACATAAAGCTATTGTAACTTTAAAAATGATCATATGGAACACTGCTGTCCAGAATACAGAGAACTGAATTTCTTGAATTGAAAGGTATTGAAAAATCTCTTATGACAGGATCAGAGCTGTTATTCACTTATTAAAAACACATGGATAGTGGAAGGGAATTGCTGTTTTCAAACAGACAGTGGATGACAAACTGCAAGAAGCATATCTTAGTATATGCAAAAGTATGCATGCTGAGGGGAAAGCAAAATATTTGCTCTAAGAAATCAGAGCATTCACATTTTCTCCCGGGACATTCATGCTGCAAATTTATCTGCCAGGTTTTAAAAAAGAATTCCTTGAATGGCAATTTTTCTTTAAACAATCGGTTTACAAACAACGTTAAGATGAAGAAAAATACTACACGAACAGATTTTTTTTAAAACTCATTTTACAAGTTAATGTAACATCATTTAAACAACTCTTGGAATAATTAGAAAAATAATCAGACTATTTTGAGAAATTATTAAAAAGTCAATTAATCTCTGATTTCTAGCTACTAGAAGAAAAATGTGTTGGAATAATGACAAAAAAAACCCCCAAAAACAACCCACCACCAAAAACCAAACCGACACAAAATGCTGTGATTTAAAACTTACTTTAAACACTTCATTAAGGTAAAATTCCACTTTCTTTTCTATTGCATTGCACAGCAGTATATCAGGATCAGTGTATTACTGACCCAAGCACTGCTAAAGAGCCAGCTATATTTTTATAGTATGGATATTTTTATTTGGCAAGGAAGAGATAGTATATATTCCAAATACTAATGCTTTTTACTACTCTAGATACTTAGTAGCAGAAACGTGCAGAAAATTCTAAGACTCAGGGAATTATTGCCTGATTATGCTAATCTTACTAGCAAGTTTGTATCTGTGAACATCTAAAAAGGTTTTATCGTAGCTTTTTTCAGTTGTAATGTACTTATTACTAGAAATACTAACTGAAATATATTCTGCTTGGTTGTTTGGGGTTTTTTTGTGTACTATGTTTAATCTTGGTTAGAATTATTACTTGTAATTTATAATTAAGAGAATTTTTTTTCAATCCAAAATTTTTTGCCACCATTAAATGCTTGATTTTTAAGGAAAAATGATACTTGCCATAAATTACTAGGCTAGATTGTATGTATGTATCACTGAGATAATGACAATATTATATTTGAATAAAGACTATCAATTTTTATAATCATGACAGAACATTGCCAGTGACTTGAGACCAGAACTCCGAAATAGGGAGAAGCTTCCAAGACCTCTGTTCAACTCTGAATTAACTGAGAGTGCATCATGATTAAAGCAAACCTCAGGAGTCAGAGACATCCAGTTACGGTGAAATCCCACACTTTTATCTACAGTGTATTTACAGGGTTTTAATAAGGCACTGGAAGGGAATGTACTTCTTTCTTGGGTACGAAAAATACACATTTTCTACTTCGGAGAATTTATTTATTTTGACTTTGTCAGAGGAACATACAAGATTCAGGTGAGGGGAGCAGTGAGACACACAGGTCTTACCCACTTTCTATAAGCTAAATAGCAAAAATAAAATCATGCTTTCTGAAGTCTTTTCTTTTGCACAATACCACACTTTTTACTTCCAAAGTGAATGTAAATTAAGTACATGTCCCTGGCTACCAAATCTTGAAAAAAACCCAAGGGAAGAAAATTTGCTCGCTGTGGTTGATGACGGCTTTACAGCTGCCCTGAGACTGGGGAATTTTCCATTTGAAACTTCCTGAGCTAAGCAGGAGCTGGTCGCAATGAGATCAGGGCTACGTGTTCTTCTAGGGACGTGGGTGGAAGAACTGGCTTTGAACTTGGCTTGCACAGAGCAGTCTTCCCTCCTCTGCTAGCTCAAACTACCTCAAAAACACACAGGGGGAAGGGGAGAAAGGAAGGGACATTCTGTCTCAGTTAATACCTTTGTTTTCTAACTGGACATGAGAATGAGGTTACAGGTTTCAAATTCTATTTGAGCTGAGAAATTTTGAGTTTTGGCTTCTCTGTGCCTGAAAATCTGGATTCTATCCCATGTGACAGACACGATGCTCTTTGAAATAGAAAAGATAAATGCTTCACAGACATCTTTTGCATAGAAATGATATCAATTAGTTTTCACTGGGAAAATTTCTGCACCTAAAAATCATAGTCAAATATGCATTAAAATGTTACTGCACTCATATTTCTGTTTCAGATTTAACCTATAAAGGTTAGGAAAGATTTAAAATTGTGATCTTGCTTTTAAGTTAAATTATCGATGAGACTTATTTAAATACATTCCCACGAATGGAGGAATTCAACTTCTATAACAGGGGGCCAGTTGAGGGAACACGGTTTTAATGTGCTGGTGGATGACTTTAAAACTCTGCTTTTAGAGAACATTTTTTCCAGATTTTTTTTTTTTCCAAAACATTCTTTTCAATTCTTCTGTGTTAAATGATATAAAATCTGCATAAAATTTCAGGCTTCTAAATCTGAAATGTTCCCAGTGACTGACCTTGATTAAGTGTTGAAGTGCTGTTGATGTCACCTGAGATAAAAGACGATTCAGATTGTTTTCTCACAGTGTCATTCCACATCCTTCTTATACGACTCTGTTAACATAAAGCAGTGAGACGGAAGCATAGTAAGTTACAAAAAGATTTTTAGAATGCACCATTTTGTAGAGTTATGTAGAATATTTGTGTTTATTTTGGCCTAAAGCAAGCCATTCTTTTAGCATGTAGTGAAACTCCTTCTTTTGTTATTAAAAATCTAATTTATTAAATTTCATTTAAATGAAGCATGATGGTATAAACCCTCCTATAAACCAGCCCCTAATTACAAGAAAAATAAGGTGCTTGCATTAGACCAAAGTAAAAGGAAATGTTTAAAAAGAAATCAATTCTACTATGCAGAAGTATGTACTTGCCATCTAAATGATAATAATAAGAAGACAATTAGTGCTTCTGATTGGAACATATCTCAGTAGGCTTTTTATAAATAAGGTTAATTAAAAGATGCTGTCAAAATCTTTGTTACCTGAGTGCCAGAGGAATAGCGAGCGCTAGTTCTTGTTGTTGATGCCTTCACTGAACTGTGGGGACTCTCAGTTGGTAGTCCACCACAGCAGTAGGAATGTCGGAAGCATTTGCCATATTCCTTACGTACCTGTGGGGGAAGAAAAGATTACTTAGCACAAAAAAACAGTGTTAAATATCTCCACTGACAAAAACACATAAGCCCCGCATTGAAGCTACTCACACACTTTTCAAGCAAATAAATAATTCTTGCTTGTTGAATTGTTGGCTGTTACCAAAATCAGGTACTTTTCCCTACTTAGTGGCAGCATTATCAGCTATCCAGGATTTTTGAACAAATCGTTTTCAAGGTATACATTCACTTCATTTAGATGTTTCTGAACTACCATTACTGAGCTATTTATGGGGTTATTTTTATTTTGTTTTCATGTTGTAGATTAATATAGTTATGTTTACTTGAATTGAATGCTGGCTGAAAATAGTCGTTTTATATGAGCTTTTGGTGAAGAAATCATAGAAAGCCTGCCTTCCCAGCCCAGCATGCAAGAAGGGCTGAGGTAACTAGCCTTTGCCCTACTCGGTACTGCCCATTATGTCATCCCTCCGAGAAAGTGTGAAAACCTGCAATGACTATAAAGGCATTTCCATATAAAGTTACTCTGTGTAACTCAAACAGCTGCTAGTTCATATGGTCACACCTGCTTTGGTGCACACAAATTGCACACAGCTTACAAACACCACTGCCCCACTCTAGGCAGAGCACCAGCTTTGCCGGCAGAGGCACTGTCAGTGTTCCAGAGTCAAATTTTGAATCGTAAGGCTGGGAAACAAAGCGTCTTTCATTTTTAGGACCAAAAAATAAAACCTTCATTACTGCCTTTGCTGAACCTAGAAATCTGAATATACCTATGTATATGACATTTTTGTCTGACAGAGCAACAAAACTGATCAATGATTCCAGTATTTGGCCTGCATTTATTCACCTCCTGTTTCCAATGACCTACTGGAAACTTTAGTTTTGTAATTTATGTGTGTTAACATTTGTCATGAAAGTATTCAGCATTAATTTACAGAGCAGTTAATTCTCTTCTATTCAGTGACTGCTACACTGACTACTATTATAGTGCGTACTAGGAGAGCGTATACACATCTTGGCAGCATGACAGCATCAGCGAAAGGACACAGTGGATAAAATTTGTAAAGATGTGTAAGTCTAAATTCGTAAATCTTCCCAGATACTTGGGAATCTAAGTGTCTCTTCTACATCAGTGAGACTTCTAAATTTCTGGGAAAAGTGGGATTTTAGCTAATCTGGAAATTCTGCTTGACCTATGAAAATGTAAGATAGAAAGAAAGTTATGTGCATGTAAAAAGGGGAGAGGGGAAAATGCAAGTTAATGGTGTGGATTTACATGTCATGTGCTGTTTTCAATATTACAAGAATTTCACTCATGGAATATATACTGTGATGTTTCTATAAACTACAAGGTTGAAGACATTTGAATAGTTAGTGCCTTAATTTCAAGCTAGAGACAATAACTCACCTTTTTATAAAAGTATATGGTCATATTTTAAGTGAAGCCCTATCTATATCAGCACAAAAGACACATAAAAAAATGGAAACAGAAATGCACAGACATAGAATTATAATCTTTAACTCTGTAGTCTGAAGAACTTAAGTCTATATATATATCATCACTAGATGGTATAACACATAAGAAAATACATTCCTGAACACTAATGGATATTAAATGCTCCAAACCACTACATAGCAGAGACAATAGCAATCAAAACTGTATTTTTACCCAAATACCACCCTCCAGGGCTGGTTTTGCCTAATGCCTATATTGCAGTGAATGTACATTATCTGTCAGTACTGTGCATTCCACTGTCATTATTTCTAAATTATAGCTTGTTGGAAACTGATGGAAGCAACAGCACTATCATCTTGTCAGAACTGGAAACATAATAGTTTTCACTTTCACAATTCTATTTCTCTGTTCAATTTAGTGACCAACTAGTAATAACAGAATAAAAAGACTACATTAGCTATGCAGAGAGAGGATAGGATGATATCCAGTCAAAGGCATCAAAACTTAAAAATCTTAAATGGCAGCTTTAACATTCTTTCAGGTATAAATCTTATTGCTCTAGGTTATGCTTTTTCACACTTGACTGGTATTTTAATATTGCTTTTTGCTGACTCCACTTAATATAAAAACAATGCACAGCTGTAAAAAGAAATAAAAAAGGAATCTGTTTTTGATTTTCAAGTCCAATACAAGTGGTAGAAAAGGCAACATTATACGAAACCCTAATCTAGAAATTATTTGCATTTTGAGAATGTTTGCATTTTCTTCCCTCTCTTCTTTTCTTAGGCTCCATCTCCTCTCTAAGTGTGCTTTTGCTCTCTCAAAACAAGAGGACTGCCGTGTTCATCTGGATAAAATTCTTTCTGTCTACCAGATCTTTCCCTAAAACATGGCTGAATGCCATTGTCTACACCAGGTTTAGAGACGCTGAGACTGTAAGAGCTGGTACAGTTGAGAACATGCAAGAATGTGATTTTTGTACTTACACAGCACCACTATATCCAATGGTCTCAAACCATTTTATAAATATCAGTTAATTATGTCTCTGGTGAGCTAATTATAACGGGAGTTAATAACCGCTAGGTCTCCGGCCTAAAACTGGTAAAAATATTTAGAATCTAAATATTGCAAATTGGGTATTTCCAAATATAGGATGTTTTATGCATTTTATGTTAAATTTTTTTGGGTGAGATTTTTTTTTATGTCTACCCTTCCTTCCTCTCAACTTTTGTTACTTTCATTTGCCATGCCTTCTAACACAGGCTACGAGCTTTTTTATTACATCCTTCCCTGAAGAACCTCTAAGATATCCTTGGAAGCAGTCCCCACCCTCAGTCTGGGTAAGAGAAGGGGGTGCAGCGAACCCAAAGAGAATCCCACTCAGTTGTGCCCTTCGCTTTCTTCTCTCCTGTTTGCTCCTCTCCCCCCTGCAAGTTTTCTCTCTCCCCAGCACATCTGCTCCTTCCGGACTCATTTGCTCCCATCGGGCAAAGGGGAGCAGAACTAATTTAGCACATCCCACTCATGAGGGAAGCCTCGTGCCAGGGGATTCCAGTTTTTCCAGTTAAGAGCATGAAGCTGTTGGATTGCTAGGGGAGGTAAACACTTGAAAAAACAGTAGTCATGCTGGCATCTTTGGAAAACTCTCCCCATTAGCAGCTGTCTAGCGTTAATGAGTATTTTTTTCTAAAAAATGTGTGTGTCGAAGTTCATAATAAAATTAATTTTTACATCTCACTTAATTTTGTAATGAATGAGCACTCATAATATAATCCCTGTCTATCACCCATAGCTTTATGTGGCAGCTTAATGGGCTCTCAGGAGAGGTCCTCTGTTTTGATTTGAGAGAGAGAGAGAGAGGTTGAGATGGGCTGATACTGTAAATGATCCTTTGTTTGCAGCGCTGCAGCGAAGGTAGGGTTTGTTTCATGTGCACATAAAAGACTTTTGGCTGTAAGTCCAGACTAACATGTACCACATTACCGATGTTAAACAGTGCATTTTCTATAGTAATTTTCTTCCCAAAGCCTCAAAACTTTCCAGGCTCAGGTTGGAAATGTTGAATCCCTTTTAAACAGCCCCAGGCCACAGAGCAGTTACATGACTCCCACAAGTACACACAGCAAGAACTGCTTTTGAATCCTAGTCCTCTCCTCAAAACTACTTTAAAATACTCCAGTTCTTGACATTGCTATTTTTAAAGAAATATATGTGGTATTTTTAAAGAGTTAGGGAACACGCATCTGTGTTGTCAGTAACTTACTTTCTTTTGAAGGGCACAATGAAAGATGAAAATAAACATTCCTTGGAAAGCATTAAATACTGTGAAGAGATAGGTCATCACAACGGTCCCCTCATTGATAAACAGCAGGCCAAATGACCATGTGAGGCCAAGGAGACACAGGAGAGCAAACGCACCCAGGACCCAGGATCTGTAAAAGAAAATTAATTTTAGTAACATTACTTATGAGAATGCCCGTCACCAAATCCAATATTAACATTTCAGTTCCCGCAGTTGACTTTTACTAGGTTCATATTCAAATGTAAAAATTCCTTGGGTTTAACCTTTTATCTACTAAAGAAAGAACAATTCCATTTAGTACTCTTAGTCTCCAGTGAAAACAGCAAGAGTAGATATGACCTTTTTCTTTCTCAAGAACTGCATAGGATGTCAAAACTATTTTGAAATGCAGAAGTATAGCACAAACCCCAGCTACTCCATTGCTTTATCTGCTTTTAGAAAAGAGATTGATAAATCTGGCTTAGCCACTAATCACACCATAGATTTTAAACAGTGGTGCTGCCATATGACACCAAATAATGTAACACAAATGCACAAAGGTTAAACAGCAGATTAAAAGCCTAGAGCCCAAATCTTTAATGCTCCGATAAACTCAGCTAAACTGAAGCTAGATGATCTAACTTGCGCATGAAGAAACCCTGCTGAAATGTGACAAAAATATGGATACTGCTCTACAAAATAGTCTAAAAAAGATTCCATCATGAATAGGTTAAGGAAAAGGAATTGTAGCGAACAGCACAGAATGAAAGGGAAAGGGAATTTAGTCAGTGAATTCCACATCTAACTAATGATCTTACTTGATAAATGGCTTATTATCTTCATAGCTAGAAAGCATTATAAGCAGAAAAGAGAAACAAAATTATTAGACAGAATTGAAACAGAAATTAATAAGAGCATTTTTAATTGTCCATAAAAATTAGTCAAAATTAGGAAATTCAAAATGCAGAGGCAAGCAATTTAAAATTATAAAGGCATATAATAGTTTAAAATTCTTTAGCAAATCAGGTATCTCAAAACTAATTATTTAAAATTAAGGGAAATCCACAATATTGACCGAGTTTGTAAAGTTAAAAATCATGCTAGAAATTTGTTAATGTAGGGTTCTATCTTACCCAGGTAAGTCCGTATTATAGTAGCCATCACAAACACGGTAATTACTGGTGTGGATGAGAAGACAGAAAGAGGAAAAGGAAGAAAAGAGAGAGATGCTAAAGATTAGCTCTCTCTCTCATCATGCAACATGCAATGAAGCTCATACTGACCTATCTAGAACATCTAGTTCACAATGTTAGCCTTACTGAAAACCTCCCTTCACCATTTTCAACATTCAAAGCAAATCTGTAAGACCCTTTCACATCCAACCCTCAGTGTTAGAAAGTTGCACCATCCCTTCAGTGTCGATAACAAAAACCTTCAGTACAACATAAAGCTATACAGAATACAAAGACTATCTAAAGAAGCATGAGCCGCCAAACCCTTGTTAATTATATAACACTTAATACTACTCTGCAAAAGGGATACTGCAGTACAGCACCATGATAAAGTAAACATTTGTTAAATTAGCATGAAAACAGCAGATAATCTTCAAGTTAACAATAATAATAGAGTCAATTCTCTTGGGAGAACAGGATTACGAGTAGAAACTGCTCAGAATCCCTAAATCAAAAAGTCATTTAACAAAACAAACTTAATATAATCATATCAGCCATGCAAACAGGAACATCATTTTTGAACTGCGTTTTAAATGCAAATGAAATTACTACAGTGCTGTGGCATTTCCATGAAACAGTTTATTGGCACTAGTTCCAGGCTGAAATTATCTAATTTTGACCAGCGTTTGTGACATTACAGCAACAATGTGACGAAAGCAGGATTGGCTCTGTTTGCTTCTAATTGACATCTGCAGTTGCTGGGAGACAATGGCATGTGCTCCTAATGGAGAGTAGCTTTCAATCAGTTCAGCAATCAGAAAATAATCATAGTTCTCATACTTGAACACAAAGCACTTACTTAATGTTTTCCAACCTGCTAGAGTCTGGTTTCAAAGTGTTTGAGTGCTTCACCATTTTGCACAATGTGATCACCAGGAAGATAAGATTCAGCTGTCAAAACAGATAAGAATGAAATTAAACTACTTCAAGTAATAGGTTGAATAATGATGATGTTACAGACTAAACAAAAACTCTGTAATTTATTTTCAAATATATAGTGAAACTGCGTAACTCTATCAAACAATCTGTAAAAGGTGATTGCAAATACAGACGAGAGGAAAAAAAATGTTAGAAGCCCTTGTTTCACTTTATTTTCCAAATTCACCACATCATCATGAATGACCGTATTTAGCTCATGTCCAACACCTGTCATTGTCAGCCTAGCTCTGTTTCCCAGCACGTTGTGCTTGACCCCTGCTCACCTTCATCTGTCACCTCTGGCCCTGTTCTCTGTCTCACTGACTTCCTCCGAGGACTATGGTCACCCCTTTACTGTACCATACTAGCTGTCGTTTTATCACCCTGTCCTGCTTCTGCAATGTTTTTCACCTTTGCTGGTTTCTCCCTTTCTGTTTTTTTTATTCCCTTTTGTTCTCACAAATTCCACTGGGGTCTTGAAAACAGCTTAAATGTAACCGAAGAAAAAGAGAAAGAAAAAGAGAAAGAGAAAGAAAAAGAAAAGAAAAAGAAACACAAAGACGTAGCAAACGCATCAAACTTAACAGTGCCACAGGCATATGCTGGTGGTGCACCCTCCCACTGCCCTCTTTCCCTTTGTAGTCTGGATTCTGCCGACGCAAAACTGCATGCCACTTGAAGGGAAGGACTATGCTCTCTTATTCTTGCATCATTCATATAGATGACACCGGGGAAGATACTGAAGGTAATTTTTTATAGTTTTCCTACTGTGAAACAGAATCACAGACACCAAAGATACTAGGTGCCTTTCTCCTATCAATTTCAAAGCATGTGAAGAGCATAGGTAAGCCAAACACAAGGATGCCCGCAGAATATGGGTCGAAAAGTGTTATACAGTTAATTTGAGTAATTAGTACATGCTGTCCTGTATCATGCAGACAATAAAATCATACGTTTGAAAACAGTAAAAGCTATGTCCTTTCAGGGAGAAGACACACCTCCTTATCTACTATTACAATGGTCCACAAGAAATGGCTGAATTGATAGCTAAGAGAAGATGGGAGAATATGCTCGGACATCCTTATAACACATATATAAGATAAATTATAAAACCATTCTTACAGCCTTCTGTATACATCTGCAACTGGTTACTGAAGGAGAAGCCCAGTTTCTCATTTTGGGGAGCCTTTGGTTTGAGACAGCATCAAAATCCTCACCATTTTTGTAACACTGGGGATACCAATTCACACCAGATGTGTTACTACAGCTGTGCCACAATGGTCATAAATGTCACTCAAATCCTAATAAAAAGCGGGTCTTAACAATCTTGAAAAGATGAGTATTTTGAAGGCTCTGATCAGATGATGAGAGTCTGTTAATAACAACTTGTATTATAGAAATAATTCCTACTGCTAAGGGCAATCAAGTTATCAGTGCTGCTGCTGTCTCAAAATCAGGGTGGATGGCAAGAACTACAATGCAGTTCTCAACACCAGAACAGTGTTTGTCAGCTTTTGACCTCATCAGTCCTTGTTCAAAGTAAAACGTTTTTACAGTTGTATCTTGAAATTAATACAAAAAGTGCATGCGAGACAAATAACAAAAATAAGCTTTTGTAACTTATTTCTGTCTGTGTGTCAAGAACTGACAAAAAATACTTGACCTTTAAGTGGAGGCATGTACATGGGGTAGGTTAAGCACGATTTTCATTGCTGCAAAATGTAATAGAAGTGTCAGTATCTCATGACCCTGCTGATTACCTTTTATGATTCTTACAGGTAATGACTAACCAGTTGAGAAACACTTCATAATATCATTGCGATCATTTTGTTCCTCTTATCTAGGTTTCCACTGTACTGCGTAAGTTCCTGGGGTGAGAAAACAAGTTGCTTCTCTCCCTGGCCTTTGCACTAGGCAGAGGACAGGGGCTCTGTGAGTGACCTCACCCTCAGTTCCATGCCTTTGCAGGAAAACTTTCTTCTTCTATATCTGAAAAAGTTTCTTACACATTTTGGTAGCTGACATAACATGAACTTCTCCAGTCTTTCTCAGGAAAAAAAAAAAAAAAAAGTAACTTCAATTTACTTTTTGTGAAAACAAACAGATTAAGAGCTAAGACACATGCCCCATGCCAATCCTAACACATAAATCAACTTTGGCTGCAACCTATGCAAACGGGAGTGCACAATCCAGTTCAGAATAGTATTTACGGCACAGCTGGAAGCTAATCCTTGCCTAAGTAGCTACCCTGGAGTATCCTGCATTGTACTAGCAACATCGTTCTTGGATCAAAAACTCATAGATATGACTTAGCCCATAAATGACTGCCTTATGAAACGCAAGGTTTTTATCCTCTGATTCTTTGTGTGACGGAAGTGTTGGTTTGACACATGAAAAACAAAAGCTTGTGTTTACATACTGAGTTTCCTTTGGCGACATGCAAGCATACGCAGCCCTACCCCAGAGCTGGAGCCAAGCTCCAGCGTATTAAGCAGGTTTTATGTAGACACTCAGCTCTGTCTGTATATATGTCCTTGCTGGACTAGGGGATAACAGTACATAGCAGTTTCTTAATAGAAATTAATTCTTAATTTAATTTGCTTTAATTCTAATTTAGGTACAGACCCCCAAAAGCAGCCCACGGAAATGCTGTATCACAGTAGCTGAAAAAGTCCTTCTAAGATAAAAAGCAAAAAAAGCAAAATATTGTACTTTGAAGACAAATTGCTTTGACATCAGAGCATATCATACTTGTTTCTCCATCACTGTGAAATATTGTATAGTTTTCAGTTCCAGCAGTCAAAAGACCACGGTTTGCCACTTGCTCAAACATGCTGGCATCTCTGTTGCACATTATATCATTATCAAAAGCCTATTTTTCCTGCTTACAAATACTGTAACCAAACCTTTCCATAGATTCGCTTTTGGCTCCCTTACTGCTTTTCATCTAGAAATTGATTGTTTTGGGGGAACTCATGAGTTCAAGACTTTTGGGCATCCTGCCATTTTACTACACAAGACACTAAGCAGTGAGGGAAGGGAATGTGCTGGAGAATAATTGCTTTTAGAAGGAATGGCTGAATTACTTTTCTTGGTGAGAAATATATGAGGGGAGAAGGAAACACACTTAGTGCTTTCGCGTTCATTTGTACCAACTTTGTATAAGGAAAGCTTTTTCAGCCCTGAGCAACCCGGTCTGAGCTCAGAGCTGAGTCTGCTTTGAGTAGGAGGTCTGACTACAGATCTCCCGACGTCCCTTCCAACCTGAATTGTTTCACGACTGTGTGAGGACTGAACGGTTACTGATCTAAGCAAATGAATCTGTAGATGTTTTCCAAGCTTGACAGATGGTCTGTGTAGGACACCCTTCTTTAAGATTGTTCACTGAAAACACACAGTACTCTGGGGTCACAAAAAGGCCACATGAACAGCAAGACGGGCTTTTGAAAGCAAACCTGTAAGAGAAAAAATGGACCTCTGACAATGAGGGCTTTCTGATCACTTCATATAACATAAAGGGCTAGTGACTGGCTGAGCCTTATCCGGACAACTGGGCTGCATCCACCCCTGCACATGAGCAGTACCACTCTCCTTCAGTGTTAGTAGAAAATATAAATGCATTGTGTAAATGCACCCACAGCCACAGCGTATACATCTCAAACAGTCATGAAATTACACCCTCGATAGTCAGTGAAATCTCTTCCATGCTGCACTTCTGAAAATCAGACCAACACTCTTTTGAAGGCTAAAAATAAGAATTTAAGTCTGGTCAGGCATCAGGTTCGGATTTGAAGATTCTGCTGTGATACCGCGAGTGACAAAACACACAGCTTCAGTAGATGGAGCTATAATGTGAGATCTCTTAAAACATTAGCTGATAACAATAAGCAAATAACTTGGACTGATAGCATTTCATTAACGTTTATGCTAGGTTTTTGCTGTAATTTCTAAAAGGTATTATCCACTGTATGAGACAGGATAATAGATTACATAGCAAACTAGCTTACTCCATACTCTGATTTCAGAAATGTATGTAAAATGAAAAAGAAAAAAAAATAATTAGAGCATTTTTTAAGATACCAGTTCCTACTTATTTCTTAATATGACAGGTGTAATTGGATAGAACAGAGCAAAAGAAAGACAATTAGATATATATATAAAGAATAAAAAGTAACTACTTAAAAATCCAAAATTTTAAGAATTTTTAAGGTATTAATCAAATGCATCACCCTGGAAGATCATGCTTCTTTCATAGCCAACACACAGAGGGCCATTTCTGGTTTGGAAATCAGAAGGTACTGACATGAAAAATGGTATCAGTAAGAATTTTGTCTTTCTAGCACCTGAAACCTATGTCATTTTCACAGGGGGAGCATCTTCAAGTCAAATTAACTTTTTAAAAAAGTGGATGTAATAACCTGCACTGAAGACTAATGGATTCAAATTAGTTGCAGGTACAATGAATTAGTAGCCAAATAGAGCTAGATTTTGCAATAATTATGATAAATTTCCCTCTGTGAGCAATAGATAAATACCATTTATCAAGTGTCTACTACAGAAAGATATACATGTATTATTTATATGCATAAGCTTACAAATACAGTCCATTTTCATGTGCAGAGCTAGATTATCTGTGCATCTCTACGTATACATCCACTGACTTTGGTGAAGTAATACCTCAACCTGAGTGAAAAAATAAACTATCTTTCTTATGTTAATGAAACAGAACATCCTAGGAACTTTTGCTTAAACAACCTTTGGTAGCCCAATATATTTGCTCCATCTGTGAGAAGCAAACTCCAGTAGTTTTGGCTGAATTAAAAGTCAAACCAACATCACCCATTCCTTGGATATGAATGAATACAGATCTGCACAGAAGTCAAAATACTCAGGCTTTTCTGACCACAGATTACAGGAGTGCACTGTTTGTTTTATAGCCATGAACCTGCTCAATTGAATCACGTCCGCCTGAGCTTAGCAGCTTAAAATTCATTCCACACAGCCTGCAGTGCTGACATGGATATGATAAGACAGAAGAACAGAAACACCACTCTGAAGTAACCTAGCTGAACTGCACATGTTCTGACCCTTTTTGAACTCCCCAGAGCTTTTGTTACCTGGCAAATGCAGCTCTAAAACCGCTCTTGTATCTCCAGATCTTTGCTCTTAGCCATGCAGAAGCCTATTTCTCTCTGGGACTAGCAGCGAGAGAGGTGCTCTCTGAAGGCTTCTAAATGAGTGTGCACACTGAACTCTCACTGAACTGAATTAATTATTAAAGATGCAGATGGAGCTGTCCAAATGATAAGAACAGCTCCTGACGTATCATGATCCAAGCTTTCATTAAACCATTTCAGGCATACTAATGGTTTCCCACCGCTCATTACTTACATGCTCTTTTCTCATAGATATGATAACCCTGGTGCCCAAAGGCATGACAGGCTATGGAAATAGTGAAGTTGAAAGTTCCTCAGAAGGCGTACTGAGGAATTTCATACTTCCCATCCTCATTTTGTACAAACCTGTATACAAATACAAGTGCAAATGTTTCCAAACTCGAAGAATTTGTAAATTGAAGTAGTAAGCAATACTGTCAAGAAAGAGTTTATGTGCATTGACAGTACTATTAAAGTGAGAATCGGACATGATTTGACTAACATGCTAAAAAGCTTACCAAGGGGAAATTCTCACATGCTACTGACACTAAGCAAGCTACACTACAAATATGGCTCTTTGGTTGCACTGCACCTGACTTACTATTTTTCAGCCATTACACTTCTCACACTTCTTCCTCCGGTCTCTTGCTTTCTCAGTTGGGACAATTAGAGGGCAAAGCAATTGCTAGAGAAGAATTACTCCCAGGAACTGTGCTGTGATTGCTACCTGCTGTTTCATATTTTTGAAGTTGGGAATACTGCTCCCAAAGGCCTTTTGCGTCTCAGCCTAAATGATTTGCTGGAGGATAATAATGTCATGGCCAGTAAATAATAGTGAACTATGTCTGTACATGGTCAATATGATTAAATGTCCTTCACCTCTATTCTCACTCTGACCTGGTTATGAGGAAGTGAAAAAGCCGTCAGCAAAGCCCAAAGCCTCCCATGTGAAATGTTATTTTAAAGCAAAGGAGAGAAATAGAGGTGACTTAGCAAAATACTCCCAAGTAACAATAAAACAAAAAGCTAGACACAAAAAGCAAAATTATCACCACACAATCAGACTTGAGGTAACTGAACTGTTGTGGCATGAAACTTAGAACAATTTTCTAGTAATGATTACAACAACTGCAAGAAAAAACTTTGTGTTGAAAAATACTATCATATAGGAAATACTAAGCATACCTTTTAATTGTAATCGTAGGTTTAATTAAAAAAGAATCCCTATCATCCTGAGACTTGATTTAATTTAAGTGTATTTAGAATAAACTCTGTACAATTATTATGGCCTATAGTTAAATCTGACAAACACTATAATTTTTCTAATTCAACTCATACACGAGTGCTGGCATCTACGCCTATTCTTTGAAAATATGCCAATGAACTCAGACAACTTCTACACTGCACAACTATCTTTTCTGAAGTGACTGCTCAAGGACTGAAATAGTTTTTGATATAAACAAGGAGTAAAACCAACCTAAATATACATAAGCTTATTTCAACACTGAAGATACCAGGAAGGAATAAAGTACCTATGAAAGATTGGCTGGGTACATTTTTTTACAGAAAGTTCCATAAACAAAGTATTGATTTATTTTTATATGGTAAAGTAATGTAAACTGTAAGCTACAAAAAGTGTTGAAAGAGTACATCTGGCATACAGATTTATAAAACTCAGAAATTTCAAAATTATGCCTGATGCATGTGCTTCAGCTAAAAAATATTTATGACAGAATACAATTTCTGAATTTCGAAATTCAAGGGAACTGAGCTTCTGTTAACATTTCAAATCTCTACTACTGTATAAAGGCAGGGGAACAGGTAACTATTTAGACTTTCAAAAGCATGGCAACAAATTAATTCATCCTTCCAAACGATCAGCTCTCTATGTACATAGACTATGTTCCCAGCACCAGCCTTCTAGAATATTTCCCAGATACAGCCAGGCTTTAAAGACTAGACTTTAAAACTAGCAGAGAAAAACAACGTGAGCCAAAATGCACATCTTGCATTCACTTTCCTTTCAAATTCTTACGTTGTGCAGTGTTGGTATTATTAGTCTGAAATAACAGGGAGATGTTTTTTCCCTGGGTTGACAGATGACTATGTGCTTTTTACCTGAAAGCGCTCAGAGAATGGATAATTGATGTATGAACACAACATTCAGTCTTAAATGGACAATGGGGCGCACAGCTGTGGGTATACAGATGGGTGTGCATGCATATGACTTTACTCAAATGATTGCAAGAACATGTGTATGCTTTCTACTGGTTACATAATATTCTACTATTTATACTAAAACAGATGAACTTGTGTATCTGACATGCATTACATGTAGCATAAATACACACAGAAATAGTCATGGAAAAATATGCATATGCATATGCAAATACACATACATATACTGTGTAAGTGTAATGAAATATAAGATTCACCTAATTATCCAATGCATTAGAACACCCTTTTGAGATAATTATGTTGGATAATTAGCAGTTAAATTCTGGAATGTGTACAATAGTGACGCAATTGAAAGCAATAACAATGGTTTCTTTAAAAAAAACCTTGTGTTTAGTACTTCATTGATTTTTCATATGACTATGACTACACATGTCAATATGACCTTCAGAGTTCAAGCCATTAGGAAAAAATGGCTATGCTGAAGTGCCACCACAGCTTTGACAATTAATCATTTCGTCAGCACTCTTTAAAGATTTCTAAACATTTATATAACCACTGGTCACATTACAAATTGTTTGTAAGCATTTTCGTGAAATGTCTTGTGAATAAGGATGGTATTGACTGACGTTGTTCAATCTTTTTAACTTTAGCTGTGAGACAACCTAGAAAGAAGGGAAAAAACAAAGTTCTTACCAGAATAATAAAGGTAACAGGTCCAATGAAACTCCAGATAAAATAGTTATCTACATGGAGCCAGCAACTATCACGGAAAAAAAGAGAATGAAAAGCGAATTGCTTTAGAACTTCAGTTCAATACATGGAAAGTGCAAAAATACTTCTGAAGCTAACACTTTGTCAGTAAACAACGATAAACATTGCGCAGTACCACTTAGTCCATGGACAACTTCTTCCAACCTGAAACTCTTCTGATGAGTCCTGTTTAATAACACTATTGAACTTGAGACTACATCATCAGGAACAGCTAGCACATAAAAAGAAACAAAACCAGAACGTGCTCACTCTCCTTTCAGTCAAAAGGTTTGGTCACAGGTGCTACCATGGACTAATGAATCTAACAACAGTAAATATTTTTCACAGGTTTTCCATGTAATCTTCGAAACCTGCTCTTAACTTTGTATCATATCCAAAGTGCTTACTCCTGAGGAACATGAGACAGAAAATGTTCAGATGCCATGTTCTGCTGAAAACCAATATGGTATAAATAAAATGCCCCAACTGGGAGTTGAACAGTAGAGAAAGAATACATATGATACCAGACTAAATGACGTGTAAACCTATTAGGGCTGTTTTCACTTAGTGATTTGTTTTTCATACAGCCTACTTCCCAGCTGAATTGCTCTTATTTGTCTTTCACCAGTAGCAAAATCAAGCAGCTTTCGTGTAGCCAACAGTATCTTCCCATTCTGTAACTAATTTCATCAAAGGACAAAGTAAACACTAAGGGAAGGCAAATTCATGCCTCCAGCAACTCAAATCCTCAGAAATGTTTTCTGTCTACCTTCTGTCACTTTCTATATATACACGTATTTTTGTAAACAAAAGGCAGTGGCTAATTTTAATCCTGCTATACTCGCCTGATAAAATATTATCGAAGTGAAACATACGGGTTGGAATATTACACTGTTACAATTCAGGACAAGAGTTAGCTAGAGGGGCAGCTGAACAAAGAGATCTAATGAAGCATTAGCTTAAAACTGCGTGGTTAGGCCTGTCAGATACTTTAAGTTGAGAATTTTTACTTAATATACATTTGAGACCAAAAAGTTATTTACTTTTTCAATTTGTTTCAGGTCAATCTTTTGTGTTAAAAGAAAGACCATAATTTTGAATCGGCCTCTCTAGAGTACAAATCCTCTGAACCTAGAGAATTACAAAAGACTTGATTGTAATTTGTGCACAGCATTGCCATTCTCTTACCAATAAAGCTTTCAGATGGTATTTTAGTCTGTCAGGGACCCTCTGACAGCTAATAGGCTTTAAAAAATTATTCACTTGAAAAACACTCAGGTCACTTGCAATTACTTACGCTTTCTCTGTTCCATAGCTCTTATAGTCAATAGCTGCTGAGACACCAACTACTGTAGCAGGGAAGAGGTAGCCAGCAACATAATAGTACTTCTTCCTAGAATATTCACTTTCAAATACTTCTACTAACATTAGATAAAGCTGCACTCCTTCTAGACACATCCAGGCAAAGGCTGCCAGGAAGAAAAAGTGTAAGAGACCTGCGAATATTGGACATGCAATCTGCAAAGAAAAAGAAAGATGGAAATATAAACCACAAAATCTTCGTATCATTACATCTCCAACAGTGTGTAATAGAACAGGATATACTTCTATCAGAGATCTTTCACAAATTCAGGAGCATTTTCCCTACCTGAAAACAGATACTGAACATTTGAAAATACTAGTGTGTGCTCAGTAGCTACATAAAGTAAATTCACTAAACAGCGTGAATGAACATAAGGAAATTGTGCCCTTGCCCCCCCAGCCTTCAATTATAGAGTGGACTTTTCAATTTTCTAAACCACTCTTTAATTTTTAGGACTTACAGTTTAGATAATCTAGGACATAACAGTTGGTTCTAGATGCATAATGGAATACTGCTTATTTAAAATTATGAAGCGGCCATCAAGCCATTTTTATCTGCTGTAATTTGGAAGTCTCTACTGTCGTAACAGAAATCAATCCAATTTCTCTCCCCTTTGGCTGAGTTCTGGATGAAACTACACTGAATTACTAGATTTCAACCCAAATGAATCACTTCAGAATTAAATTTCACCAACACTGCCAAAAAACCTGCATGAATGTGCAGTGTAGAAAATGTAAATATATAGATAAGGCTCTGTACTAATGTGTGTGTGTGTATATATATATATATATATAAAAAGTAGTCAATAGCTGTTGAGACATATGAATATATAGAGAAAAGATATATACATTCCTAGTATGTCAATGTTTAATTTCATCTCCTCTTTCAAAAGTTTAACCACCTGCTTCCTTCACAGCCAATGTTTCTCAACTGAAAATGACAAACATTGCAGTAAGTGGGAAATTAAGGCCACAGTGATAGTTTTGATGGATATAAATACTATTTATGAACATGTCTGTCTTATTTTCATACTGAGATTTTATTTCAGCTTTGCTGTGTCAGAATGCTGAAAGCTTGGCTGAGTCGTCATGTTTTAATTCAAATCCATTTCAAACAGTCATTTCAGAGAACCAGATCAGTACACACAGAGAAAACTTACCTTGTACTCTGTCTTATCGATGCCTATTAGGAAAATGAACTCAGCAATGAATAGGTTGATACAAAGGTTCTTGTGAATAGTGTTACGATCACTTTGCAGGCCACGGAAAAAACAGAATGTGAAGATGCAGATGGCCAGGCAAACAAGAGAGATGACAATTCCCACCCAGGTGATGACAGTGAGGAGCAATTCGTGCACTCCATCTTTGTACTAGAAATAACCAAGAATGGAGAAAATTAATATGACTCTTTATGAGTATAAACAAAAACCTATTTTCACAGGTAGCATCTAGAAAAGTTACTTGTTCATTACATGAGATGGGCAAAATGTACTCAGTAATTTCTCAGTTTCAGGTCAGCTTCCCAGAAGAGCAAGAAGAGGAGCAGGTCTGAGAGAAAAAAATGTGACTATTTTAGCCAGCTCAGATAGCATTTCTACTTTTTCTATGACTTGCTGTAAAGTCACCAGACAAGAACAAGTAGAGGTAACACTCTGAAAGTACCTCTAGGCTCTGACATAAAGAGGAAAGCGTTCCCTGGGACCTCCTATAAGAGCACATGTTGTTTCCTACAGACCTGCAGCTCCACAGCTGAGAAGAAAGCAATGATTTACACACCAATTAGGACAAAATGCAGAATATGTTGCGTGTGTAATTTCAACTCTAATCTCACGTTTAGCTGAAGAAGGTTCCTTACTTCAGTTGCAACAATCACTTTTGTCATCTTGGTTATCTTTTCAGCGACCTTTCTGAATACAATGGCTTTATGAGAAGTCTCATATCCTTGCAAATATTGCATGCTCCGGACCCCATGACATCCAGTAAGTGCTTTAACTAGACAACAACATTTCAGAGTATGAGGAGGCATTTAAACAACCCGTATGGAAGCTCCTTGACCTTCCTGCTCTAGGGAGAACTGGACCTTGTGCTTCCAGGGAACAGCCTGCACAGCTGCCCCTACAGATACCCTTCAGCTGTACTGATGGGAAGTCAGTAAAATGGTTGTATGTTTGGTCAGTAACTTTAAAATACGACTTGAAGAAAACTCTTGTCCTTCCTTCTTCTTCTTCCCTGTTGTTTTGCTTGTAACTTTATTGATGAGGAAGAAAAGTACTACAGAAAGCGAACTGCTTTGGCAAGAGTGGGCAGAAGCTATAGATAGTTAAGAAACATAAGCAATATTGAATCTTGCTAAAAATTTAAAGCTAAATCTTTAAGAGTTTGTTCCCTGCCAATGGCTAGAAACATCATTACCTACCACAATTTCCCGATGAGCCATAAGAATTGCAAAGTTGGTTAGGTGACTGCAAGCACACGTTGTATGAGTTTTATTTGTGTCAACCAGTTTGCAGCCTTGAGTTGACCAGTACCCCATCATAGTCCTCTCTGAGTAGTTCCAGAAGGAACAATTTGCATTGAAATAATTGTCAGGCTGGGAGATAAAAGCATAACATAAAATGAGGATTTCACACACTAAGATGGCAATAACAATTGTTTAATATGTGTAAAGAGTAATTTAGATTAAACTTTGCATGTTTCGGACAATAAAGTTTTTCATCAGCAAAATTGTGGACTATGTTATACAAGGAAGACATCTAGTTTAAAAGGGACTTTATAGTCCGAAACACTCTAAAGTGTAGTCTCAATTACTGTAGATCCGATTTTAAACAATTACAATTTCCATCTTACGATTTTATGCACTGATGGTACATTATAGCCATTTTTTCTTTCTTCAACATTAGGACTGCAAATTTATTCTGAAGATATTTTGCCTATAATTGAGAATTTGAAAACATGACCTTTTTCCTTTGAATCTCACCTTTGGCCAGGCCAAAGTCATGTGAACAGACTTCAGGAAAAAGTTGATTTCTCAATGCCTATCTATTTTGATGAAAAACAACCAAAACAGATTTATAAAAAGAGGCAAAATGAGAGGAAAACCAAACCATATTTTCTCTATCATGGTAGTAATTATTTACTTTCCCCATGTGAGACATGAAAACAGAAAGAACCAAACTAAATTAGCAAAAAAAGTCTGAAATAAATTACCATGAAGAAAATATACACAAATTTAAAGTATAACAAACCAGGATATAATATTTATTCTTCATTGAATAAATGCATTTAAGCAATTTGTATAGGCTTCCAGAACTTGGTCCAAAATGAATGTAAAAAGTTAAAGTGTCATTAAAACTTGCTACAGCAGATGATCAAGAATTTTGTTATTTTCTACCCTGCTACTAAGGTAAGAGTTAATTTTCAGTTAGAAACAAATTAGTCATTTACATTTTCATGTTGATTACTGAATTAGCTTTCATTAAGAATACACTTAAGTTCTAATAATCACTGAACCAGGCTCATTTAATTTTATGTTCACAGACTTAACTAAGCTTGTGTCTCTGACCTAGTCCAACATTTAAAATTCAAATGGAAAAAAGGTTATTTTTCTGCATTGCTTTTCTCTCTTGCTGATTTTATGACCTTCCCATTAATTCATTAGCGTAACTCACATCAATGTGTTCCAGCGTAAAATGCACAGGATCAGTCAGGTACACCCGGCTGGACTCCTTGTTGATAGAGGCTGCAATGACGTGGGAGTTGACTGCGATCGTGCTATTCCGCCCAGCAAAGTCACTGCCTAGCTTTATGGTTGCATTTTCAGTACTGAGAAAACGCCCCAAACTTTTGTAAATGATGAAAACCAGTTTTGCTAATCCTACAAAAGAAAAACCATGCCATCGTCATGCCACAGAGGTCTACAAAAAGACAGCAACCTGCACTGTAATGGACTAACAATAAAGCATCAGTAAACAAAGAGGCATTTTCAGGCTATGGATTTGAGGAAAAACAACCAGGTACCCACAACCTTCGAGAAAAAGCCACAGAGCAGTTTTGTTGTGTTTTGATATTTTAACTAGGGGAGGTAATATAAGTTTTATAAAAGTTAATGGAGTTTCAGTGCTCTGTGCCCAAGACTCACCGTTCCTGCTGTTCTGTTTCACGGTGCTTGCAGAGAGCTGAATTGAGTTGCCTCCTTTACTGCCCTGAGGAAATTTCAAGTCCTGCACCTGGCCTTCAGTAATGAGCACTGCAACATCCAAAACTAAGCAAACCAGAGGAAAAAAAAAAAAAAAGGAAAAAAAAAAACAACAAAAAAAAAAAGGTGGTAAAAAGAGGAGAATGTAGAGAAGGTCTCTTGGCCAGATTGCAATATGCCAAATGAAAATATTTCCCCCCACTCTTTTTCCAACACTGCTGTCCATATTTGCCACTGTAAGACAGATCTGTACTACATGTTTCAAGCACAAAAGGGCTAATTTCTTTAACTAAACGTCGTGCACACTACTGAAATGACAGCACTTTAATAGTAATAACATGACATCAAACCTTGTTTTAATTTATGCCCTCAAAACATCCACTTAAAAATACCACACACATGTTGCAGAGAAATGTTAATTTTGAAGATCCTGAGGTCTATGCTCTGCTAACAAATGTAGAACTTTATGTACTGATTTAGACATAAAGATTTTTTTAAGTCAGCAAATGAATACCTAAGTATACTTACAACATGTTTTTAGCTAAATCAGTATTCATATCTAAAAAAAAGATCTGATTTTTTTCCCTAAATCTAATTGTGTATAAAAGTTTATAGGAAACCATTTTACTGGTTCTGCTAGAAAATATTTAAATTGAAAACTTAGATGCTACTCAGCCTTACTTAAGTATTAATTTTATAAGACACTGTATGTTAGGGAGCTTACATGGGATTACCATTGAAAGCTAGATTCCCTGGGATATGTAAAATCACATAGGTCAGAGTGGTCAATTTGTTGACAAATATCTGCATTATATTAAACTGGTCTAACTATAGGTCTAAACTATAGACTGACAAAAGGTATGAAATTAGGAATTTCTTTTCCTTTAAGCCACACATATGTGTGTGCACTGTGAATTCAGTCCTGCGTGGCATCAGTAATGTGTTACTATGATTTGAAGACAGTTTATCACAAGAAGTGTTGTTCAGACAGTCTACTGAGGTCCGTGGAACTGTTTATGTATATCCAGAGAGAGACCTTCTGCGAATCCACACACATTCCTTCAGAAAGAAATGCTGCAGTTACTTTGAAAATGGACTGTGAACTTTTCCCCACCCCAGTATCTTCCTACTCAAAAACTAGGCAGAATCATCTTCTAATTTGAAATATGCAGACATGAAATGTGAAAAGTCTCATTTCTGTGGTCTATTACAAGTCTCCATCTCAGTACCCCTCAAATTAGCAAACTTTCAGACTCCTTGTCCCTTGCTGAGACTACATTAATCTCTGTAATAAGATGAAGGAATTTTAATTTTATGCATAGCAATGATTTTTGCTTTAACACATCTTGCGTACCAATATATGCACATCTCTAATACCAAACCCCTTCATTTCTCTGTCACCACTTAAATTCCAAATTATGCTCCAACTATCTTCAGCTATTTTGCGGTCTCTGGAGCATAGCTATTCTGCATTATGGGAGATGTAGTTCACTGAGCACATTTTTACCTGAAGGCAGTCATGTTTAATATAAACATTTGGTCTATGTTCCGAGTGCCTAAAATATTTAACTGGCAGTGTACGTTGTAAAAAAGTAATTTAAATTCATTAGGAACAGTTTATATGTAACAGGAAAGCATTTCTGCAGCTCTACAGAAAGCAGTTACCTCAAAAAATCCATACTCTGCCATTTAAGCACCCTTCATATCCATACATTCTGCTAATGATTTTTCAGTGGTAAATCAACTTTGCAACATCAACTACTTTCCATTTTACGCTGTATTAATGACACTGAAGAAGAATGCTAATTTTGAAGAACTGAACAAGAAAAGCGTGTCTCCCCCACTCAGAAGCATTACCTTTCCACCAAATGTTGTGCAGCTCAGCTTTCAAAGAGCATGTTCCCATCTGGACTATTTTATCCTGATTCTGCACAAAGCAATGCACAGCGCTTTAAATTACGCTTGAAAAGAATTTTACTTACCGATATTTTCTGTGGGCATTGAGACTCTAGTTGGTTCTAAGAGATTATCAGCCAAGACAAAAGCCCCTTCTTCCAATGTATCAAGTAGCATTGTGGCTGCATGGGCTTGTTCTGAAGAATTCATGTCCTTCCAGGACTCCAGAGCTTCAGGCCTGAGCAGGTTGTCCACTGTATCCACAATTGCCTGCATTCATTAGAAAACTATCATTAGGTCTGATTGCCCTAGGCAGCTGGGGAAAATTTCCAACGTTATCTGGTGACAATTATAATACTTAACTGTCAGAATGATTTACTGTGATTTAATGGCACTAGAAAACTATTTTCAACATAAAAATATTTTCCATCCTCTCGCTGGATTAGCATTAATCGAAGTGCAGTTAGCCACTAGCACTGTGTGGTCTCTAAGTGGTAAACATGCAGATTTGACTTGTCTCGTGTCAGATATATAGACGCTTATTAATGTGCTGGAAAATGTAAAAATAAATGCCAGAAGTTTTGCCTGAAGTTTTCGTCTTAAAGTTAATGTCAAAATGTATAACTTCTATTTCAAAATACTAACACCAAAAATGGCATTCTGCAGTTTAGGCTAAAATGACAATAATACTCTTCTGGAAACTTAGTCCAGCTCATGCAGCCATAGCACTATAAACTACTTGTCTATGACAAACTGCCTTCTTTATTACAGGAGGCATGAAATGAAGCTGACTCAGTGGATATAAATTAGCCCCAGCCACTCTCACTCCCCCTCCTATTCCTGTACCTGTTCACAGATACTTAAAAAGATTACTAACTCCCATTCCTGCACAAAGGTCAGTTAAAAAAGGAAATCAATAGAGCAAACAAGATGTCCACTGACTGTCCCTGTTATCAGTGAAGGCAAAACTGTAAAACTGAATAAAGCTGCCATTTTAAAAAGTCTTTCTTGTAACAACTCTATCATCATGTTTTAAAGTTCATTAAGCTGCATATAAAGTAACAGTAAATAAGGAAGAAGAAGAATTCAGCGACATGATTACATTATTTTTACAAAATAATCCAATCAATCAGAGTAATCAGTTAATCAATTGAAGGCAGGCTCTTACATTAATGCATAATGTAGCTGTGCGTTGAGTATGCTGTGCATTGAGTACGCCATGCATTGCTGAAACACCCTGTTTACTCTGTCCCATTTACCTAGTCATAATGTGTCATTAAGCATATATATAATTTGTTTGATCAATTTAAAAGCATCGGGAATGGAAACAGAACACATTGTACAAACAGAAAGATGTTGGTCTGGAATACTACATTGTGCAAATAAACGAATAGGAAAAGTTGGTCAAGGCTATTGTCAGAGCAAGATTAATTAGCCTAATCCATTTTAATATCCTCTTTCTGTCTGCATTCTGAGCGACCACGACCTTCCTGGCAGGTGGAAGATACTTCGAAGTGGCATTAAAGCCTTTTTTCTTTCTCTAATGGGAGACAGAATAGGCAAAATGCTCGCACTGATACTGCTGCGGCCATTAACTAGAGTGGAACAGAAATTGGTCTGCAGAGGCCAGATTCATTAGTCACCAAGAAATACAGATTGGAGCATCTAATCTGAGGTACAAATGAATCCTCTGTCACAAAGTGGGCACTTGCTTCATTTGCATAGCGTAAGTCAGCTTTTGATTTGTAATTTCAAGAGGTTTATCAGTCTTATCTAAGCAGAGAAGCCCATTTGAGACCTACAGAAAATGACACCGGTTGGAAATTCAGGTTGCGCTACCATTTTGTGTGTATCTCCATACAGTGCTGACAGTATGCGTTCATTAATATGGACCACATTTTATTTATTACGAGGTGATCTTAACTCTGCATTTTTCCTGTGGGAAATGATCACCTGCCCGGTAATGTTTCTGAGGCATTCTCTCCCCTCAGAGGTGAGCGGGCGGTGGGCAGTCCCTGTGACGCAGCCATTGGAACAAGCCCACTACTGCTCTTCTCACGTTCATGTTTGCCATTGAAAATGAAGTAAGAAAGCTCAGTCTACTCAAACCACACCTGCTGCATTTCCCTTCACTATTCAAAAATATTTTCTCATAAAAACCTATTACTATTATTATTATTTGAGAAGAAAATTTCTCCCCAGATCTTTCTCTTTTTGTCAGATTTTTGCATGACTGGACATCTCCCATCCACTTCCAGGGCTGCGGGATAAAAGACAGAAGTTCCCTGCACAGAGAAACTTCTCTTCAGTAAGAGTCGGAATCATTTTATTATGTTGCAAAGTATTTCAAAGTTCTTTTCAAAAATCGTTCTAACATTTTATCACAGAGGGCATAAGTAAAAATCAGTACTTTAAAAGAAACTCTGAAAAAATGTGCAATAAAATTTTTCAGAGCCAGACACAATCTGTTCTAGGACTTTCTTTCTCCTCTTCACAGGCACGAAGTGGCATTATTGGCATTGTACTGCAGAGCAGGAGCTGGCCACTATGGACAACCATTCTACAGCAGATGAAAGAAACTGAAAATGGGGTAGCAATGTGTTACGTGCCTTCCATATAGCCTGGTTAATGGGACATGTGGCACACATTTTACTAGCAAAGTTAGAGAAATATTTGTCTTTACATTTTTATCCGGAAGTCACTGAATCTGGCCTTTGTAACAACTCTTAAAACTGTAAGAAAGAGTGATTTTACTAGGTATAAGAATACACAAAGAACAAAGCAGGCTGTATAATGTACATTTTTCATGCAAGCAAATTAAGTCTAAACAGTCTTTGATATAAAATACTACCAAGCTGAAGTAATTTCTGTTAAGTTGCCAGCTTTTTCCTCTACCCAAAGCTGTATTATGAGAGAGAGATGTTACTTCCAATTCAGATAATAACCATTTCTGCTCTTTAGTTTTGAACAAGTTGAGGTAAAAGAGGTATAAACTTTTGATCTTTAATTTTTTTTTCTGAGTGTTGTACCTGTGCAAAGCCAACATTTGTACAGTTGATATGGGGCACAATACACATTTATCAAAGACTGAAATACATAGGATCATGCAGCAAGATGATAAAGCGTGGCAGGTTGCTGAAGCAGGGAGAAAGCAGGGTGACAGCACAGGAGAGATACCTTAAGGTAAGCCCTGCATGTCTTCTCTCGTTTTTGGAGCTTTTTAGTAAGAAAAAAGAAAATCAGAAGTTAGACACATTCTGGAAAGCTTCAGAAATATAAAAAAATTAGTCTGGTGTTTCAAAATCCCAAATTTGAACTACAGCTTGGACATTAATCTAGTTTCTGTCCAGTGATGACTATAAAAAAACATCACACAGGAAACGTTTTTCCCCAACCTTATGCAGGTGCCCAGGTATCTTTGCCCAAACGGTGGGATTTGTGTGAAAAGGTCAAAGGAGAAAATCCCTGTGTGGGCAGTTTGATCTGTATCTGGGAAAACTCTTTTAAGGGCCACTAGGGATTGTACCTAGAACTATTGCCAAAACAACAGAGGAGTGCATGGAGCTCTCTCTCTAAAGGAGGCTGAAAAAATGTTTTGTTTGTAGCTTGTTGACTAAGCTGACGTAGGAAGAGGCCAAGAAATACAGCATTTCCTCTGAGAAAAAGAGGAATGGTAATTACACTTGTGATTTGTGTTTAAACCACAAAGACATAAGTTTTCTCTGAACATCATTCTGGAGAAAACACTTATTTGTGTTTTTTAGATATGCGTATTAAAGCATTTTCATAAAGTTCAATTATAAGTGATGTTGGTGTCTTTAAAAGGCTAAGAAAGTGCTTCTGTTCTGTAGGAAGTCAGATTAAAATAAACCCCTGCACCTATGCAGAATCCCACTGATTTTATTATATGTTCAGGGTTAAAAGGATCACTGGATAAACACACTGATTTGTTACAGAATTTCTGAGAGCTAATGCCCATTTCCCTCACACTAGTTATAATGCATTCCAGATTTTAATAAGGGACACAGCTATGTATTTTAGGACCAGTCAGCTATTGTGAATTATATCTTATTCCCTAAAGAAGGTAATTGCAACTTCCTGCTGTATATTTACTGCTCTTTTCTCTTACATGTTTATTCCAGAAATATAAGCATGTGGGAACAAAGTATAGATTAATATTTCTGAAAGGAAAAAAATAAAAAAACCAAGGGCAATGGTTATCCCAGCAGGAGGAGGTGACAGGAGGTGTGTACCTTGTTATAACTCCTTCCAGCCGAGTCTTTTTCACTGGGCCGCAGTTCCTGCAGCTGAGCATCCAAGATGTCCACAAGCTGCTCCATCAGCCTCACTGATGAACTAACATCGCCAGCAAAGACCGGTCCTTTGGTGTGTTTAGCCAGTTCATTGGCCAGACTAGCAGCATTTTCTCCACTTCTGATCTGAAATGACAATTTATATTATCTCAGCAGGGTCCCTTGTTCTGCTTGCGGCTCCTAATTCCAATTCCCCGTGTACCTTTGTTGTGGTGAAATAACCATTTGCACATACATTGAAATCTGCAACTAATTGAGACCAATAACGTTCTCTTTATCTCAGAAGATTAAAGGTTCTTAGATCTGTGACACACAAAAGCAGTTCTTAACAGCCATCAAAACCAGAAATCAGACTGGGACTTTTGGGCTAGATCTTCTATTCATCCTCACTTTTATTTTACTGCCATTATCAGACAGTAAGAAATCTATTTGTTCATACTAGTGCTTGAGGCATTTGAAAGTCAAGTAGCCTGGTACTGACAACAAATTATCGAGTTTTCATAAACTTAGTAAATCTCAGTAGGGAGGGAAAACACAGAAAGTGGCTCTGCGCTCTAATCATACTGTTATTAACACATTCAGACAAAGATCCATTTATTACAGTATAATTTTTCCTGAACCAAAAAAACCTTGCTGTATACCACAGCTTTTGCTGCGTGATTTATAATATTTGATTTACTAAGCAAATATACCTTTTGATTTCTGAACACCAGCAAAGCTCCTTTGCTTTAAATAGCGATAAAAACATGTAATCACAGACTCAATACAAGAACTTAGAGGGAGAGTGTACCCAAACACACATAGAAGCCTAACTGTTGGCCAGCGCTTTGCACACAAAGTACACATAACTCCTACTTTAAATGAACACAGAGTAATAAAGACGGCTGCAACAAACCGAATTATTAACGCTCAGCGTTAAAATCCTTAATCACCAGTGTACACCAGATGAAAAGGTTTCAACCAACCTTCTGAGCCAGCTGATTTACCCAATGTGAGGTGCAGTTGCTAAGATCAGGGCCTTTGGGGTTCCACATTCCTGTTAGGACCACGCAGAGATACGAGGCCGTTCCTACAACAGATGTAGAAAACTAGAGTGAAATGGAAACCATTTTTCTGCATGCATTCAGGAAATCGGCTACACTGTGCTCCTAAGCAGTGTTAAATTCTGAATGCCGCTAATGGCAGTAGTTGACAATAATTGACAAAAACGTAAGGAAATAATGTAGATTACAAACAGCAATAAAAAAGTCAGTGAAAAGTACCAGACGTTTTCTGCAAACAAACAAAAAGCCCTTGATTTTTCCTGGAGCTCATCCAGAAGGGAGCTCATAATGAGAAAGGCAGCTGTAAGCATATTTCACAACAGTCTTCAAGCAAAGCCCTAGAATTTGACCTGGATTCTCAAAAGCGCATGCACGAGGTAATTCTGCAGCTATGCTCAAATGCTGTTTGCAGATTAAAACTTGACCATTGCCTGTAGATACTGCATTCTCTGAGCAACAAAAAAATCATGTGACAGACAGCTTGAGATTAAAAAAAAAAGTTCACCATGAGAGAGCGGCACATTGCTTTTGAAATGTTCGCTTGAAATCAAGATATATTTTTAAAGGCAATACCTCGTGTTCCTTTGGGACAAGGGCGTTCAACCATCATTCCTCTTTGTGTCTGAGGCCAGCTAATCCCCCTGGCCTCAGTCGGTTCACAGAATCTCTCTGGCAAAGGGAAAAAACTTGTCACGGGAGGAATTTTGGTTGTGGAAACGGGTGGTGGTGGCTTGGGTCCTCTGCTTCCTTCCTTTGTTCCTCCAGCTAATGTTGTGCTTATGGGACCTTTCTGTGATGTAGTGCTAGTGGTTGACACTGTGGTTTTGTATAGCTCTGCTGAAGAAGTTACTGTCACTGCTGTGGTAGGCACTGCACAGAGAAAATTAGAGTAATAATAAAGTCAATGACTTCAGAATTATATAAAAAAAAGTTCTTTACATGTTATTTATGTAGTTTTAAAGGACTCTCTGGTGTCTCCTTTCCTTTATCTTAATATTACTCTTTTCTTATTGCTATTCTGGGTGCTTAAGATATAACTTTGACTGATTTCTTTTTTTTTTATACTCCCAGCTCATACCAAGTATGATGTTTCAGCACATTCTCCAAATAATCCCTTCTGTAATAAAAATTGATAGTTACATTTCTAAAGGCTGAAAGGCAGTACTAGTGAGTTATCAGTATATAATAAGCACATTTAAAGCAATTAAAGATTACTTAATCACTTTTGCAGAAGGAGTAACTCAATAGACAGAATCATTGGAATCAGCGTGCCGTAAACAATGTGGTCCAGCTTTAACAACAAAGGCAGTGGGCTGGAATTAATGAGACTGTTTTAAAAGACAGACCCCAAAACTTCAAGTCACTCGGTACACACCTTCCAGGAAAATAATTACGATAACATCTTCCTAGCCGGCTGTCATGCTGCTTGAGAAAGCTGCAGCATGCCCGATTAGCTCCAAACGGAGGCAGCGCCTCGCATGTACGTGGTGTTCTCATGTTCGAACATTTCAGGCCTTAGCATCCTTTTTTTGATAAAAGCAGATATGAAGACACAACCTGTTCAAGCCAGTGGCAAGCGCCTAGTTTAATCTTTTATGAAACACTAGGATCAGCTCAGGTCAAATCACTTCAGCCTGGGACTCACAGCTGCCGACTCCACTGACCCGTGCCAGGGAGACGTCGCTGGCGCTGCCGACGTACAGCCTGAGCTGCGCCAAGGGTGCAGGCTTTGGGGACAGAATACTAGTTAACGCTGGTGGAGATGGCGGTCCGGAATTCCTATCCACGACTTTCAAATGTACACTGAGCAACGACTGAAACAATGCAACTGAGCAAGGCAACTGAAAGACTTATCATTATTCATTTCCAAATCTTCATTAGTGTTCACAGTGCGTTATAGGCACACAAAAGCACAGATTCTTGTGCTGAGAACAAATAAGATCATATCAAGTATTTTTTAAATCCTAACTGATACAGAAATCAATGAAGCTAATTTTAGGATTAACTTCAGTAGATAAAGTGGCTTCCTTTTTTCTCTCTTCTTTCTTCTGCTAGGCCCTTGAACTCCAACTTACTGGACAATGTAACTTCTCTAAATTAAATCATGAACAAAAAACAAAAGAAAAGCTGTCTCACTTCCTTTCAGCAGATGTTTTTAAAGTTAGTGTTTTGTATAAGATTAACTTTCAGTAGGTCAGCAGATAACAATTATTTCAAAATCCTTTTTCAATTGTATTTCAGTTATAATACATAGTCTCAAATCTGAATTTATCTTTTTATTTTCATATGAATTTAGAGTGGAGTTTTTGAACATCATGATTTGTTTTTAAAGACTAAATGTAAAGATGTGCTTTTCACCCCTCTCTTGCTCAAAAACGAGAAACGACTTCAGCGCTGTCTTGTCTTCAGTCTCATTCTTGGCTGCTTGAACACAGCCTGTGTAATTGTGCCGGACTTGTGGCGCAGCCCAGCTACTATGAAACCTATTTAAATCCTCGGATCTGTTCTGCAGGTGCTTGCCTGACATCTTGTGAAACTGCTGTAATTTTCTTTTGATTACAATGCATCCAGCCTTCTAGTGCTTTCCCAATTAACATTTGTCAAAAGCATTTGCAATCATTTGCAGAAGTGTCAGGCAATGTCTTCTGAATCAGATCCTGGGGAATGGGCGACTGGTGGGGATGGAGAATGATGCAGGGGACAATCAATTATTACTATCCATCCCCTAACATATTGTGCTAATTAGTACATACTTAATCACTGAAATGTGTATTAGCATTATTGCAATTACTACTCAAAACCAATAATGTTTAGGATAACTTTGTCTCAAGAGCAAAATCTCTCCGTAAGAATTCATAACAACTCTCTGAAGTTCAGTAGTGAAGTAACAATTTTCAGAATATATTTTGTGCTGCACCCTGAGCTAAAATATCCTGCTGTCATTACACAACTTTAGGTAGAACAATTTTAATGCTACCCATTGAAATAAATTTTAAAGCATATCACCTATGATTCAAAAATGACCTGCATAGCTTAGTAGTAGTACATACTTTAGAAATATATTTGTAATATAACATTTTAGACGGAACACTTCAAACCACCTCTCCCACAAAACTGAAAAAAAATACAGATAACTTCTAAGAGATTTTCTCTCGAATTAAATTTAAAAAAAGGACAAGTCCGTATATTTAAGAATGTACCAGGAAACTTCAGACAGCTCTGGAAGTCTGGGGAAGGAGGTTGAAAAAATAAGAAACGACCCAACACATCACTTTAAGGAATACATGTAGCTTTTAAAAGGCAGATCATTTTGTTTCTAATGACCTGTTGGGGAACTTAATCTGCAAGGCCATTCTCCTAAGCTGCAAGAAGACACATGATAGCTGCCACCACCTGATGTGTCTTGTTCTGAAAGCTGAGGGTGATGGCATCTGCGGGCTTCCATGCACTGTCTTGCAGAGTGCTTTATCAGTATAAGATAATGGCAGTGATGATTAATACACTGCAACTAAGAAGAAGAACAAACTCCATGTGGAGGTTATTAACCTATTGTTCCAAGCAGCAGGGGTGAGCCTCTACAAGGCCGAAGATATGTAATTTTTGTCCAACACCAAAAAAGCCACATTTACAATGTGAAATTCTATTTTGGACTTTTTGACTAGGCTTAACAAGCCTAGGAGAAAACCAAAACCTCTTCTGCCTTCTTCCTTTTTTTTGTAAGAATAAGTGTGTGTTATTATCAGCTGAAGACAGTCTTAATAAATTTAAAAAAAAAAAAAAAAAAAAAGAGCCATAGGAAGTAAATTCAAAGACTCAAGTTGAGGGTAATTAATTTACATTTGTTTCATGCAGTTCCTAACAGCTGATGTAAACAGTTATGCACACTATCTGTTTCTAAAAATGAAGACACCACTGGAGTAAAACTTAACACCTGTTTAACAGTGTGATGTCTATAAAAAACATAACACAATTGCCTAGGACAGCAGGGGAATAGTAACTTTGTCTCCCCAACTGACAGTGAAGAGCAGACTCTGAGAATGCACACAAGCTATCTAGTATTCTTTGCCGACAGCTTTCTATTCTAAACTGGCATAAAATACATTTAAAAAACCACTAATCAAGCCAAATAAAAAAAAAATTGCCACCCAAAATACAACTCTGACCTTAGATTTTAAATTGTATTGAAATGCTCAGATGATGTGCCACTTCTGAAAACACTAATGGTCCCATTTTCATCTCTGGCATCTAGGTAATATTAGAAATAGGCTACATGGATTTTGCAGTTAAATGTATGCTCTTATAGGCGAGGAATTTCAGTGTGTTTGGACACGTGAAAATCAACGTGCCCGCCTTCATTTTCAAAAGGTGTCATACACTGAGCTGCCATGTAAAGCAATGGGAGATCAGAAGCCTGTGCAAATTCAGACTTCCCTGCTTTCTGCTTATTACCACTGTGTGCCTGTTTTCATGCTTCAGTGAATAGCAGGGAAGTCGCTAGGACTCACCTAATTACCTATAGGTTCCAGCTATTATGCGAGCCCGTACTCTATTGACCCTGCCAAATTCCATTTAGTCGAAAGCCAAATGTTTACACAGCCATTTATAAATTTATACCCTGAAAATTATAACAAATACACCACAAAATTAGCAAAATATCTATGATCAAGAAATGTGCTATCTGGTCCCCATTATGTTGTCTTTACTTGTACAACCACTCTTTAATCAACCTGTAGTGCATCAGATTCGATATAACAGTAAAGATCTAATTTACTTAACAATTTGCTGCATGACTTCGTCGTAGATTCTTAGTGTTACAAAGATTTAGTCGCACCAGTTTCCTATTATTTCAAGCCCTTGGTGATAGTATTCTCCAAGTTTCTGTTCTGTCCACACTCACAACATCCATATTTTCCTGCAGTGATCCAATAAAACTTAATGATGGGTATCATGGTACAAAAGGGGAGACAACTTCAGTTTGAACAGTTTGCACTGTTAGCGCAAATTGGGATGAGTGTAGATGAAATCTCTCCCTAACGGACTAACACAGAACAAAAGGATTTATCTTCTTTTTGTTACCAAGGAAACCTTACAATGTAATGCTCATATTCACTTTTTAGGGGGAAAATTCCCTTCATTCTTCCTGGTCTTTTAACTTAAAATTCCTTTTCAAAATCCTGTTTCAGTGAGGATTCATTTGGTGCCTCAGATACCTCCTTTAGAAAGAACATTACAGGAGATATCCAGTAAATTTACCAAGGATATAAAAACTCAGGTTTGTTTCAAATTTTTCATAGTGGCTTTTTGCAAGGCCTAATATATTTTATTTTATTTCTAAAATAAGGTTTTCATTTTTAAATGTAATTTTTACACTTACCCTTAGAAAATGTGCTCTTCTGCAATACCTGAGTGGTACTTGTCAGCTGTATGTCTGAGTACCATTTCTACATCTATGTACTATAATTCCCATGAGAAGAGAGAAGAAAAAACCAACACATGAAGAATGAGGTTAAAGGGGGGGAGTTCTAAGGGCAGCAGACCCCACGGTCAGGGTAAAACAGTAGCCAGGCTGCAGCATCTGCAGTTCTAGAGATCTCAAGAGTTCTCCTGAAGATTAAGAAAACAAGGACATGGGGAGTGCATAACATGGACAGTTGCAAAAGGAGAAAACAGTGTAGGTTTGCAGCGAGGGCAAGGTCAACATTAGGTTAATTACAGTAGTATTTCAGAGGTTTCAATAGGCAGATTTAAAAATGAAAGAAACAACAAAGAGAAAAAAGGCAGGTTTGGGGTCATGGAAGAATCCAAGATTTTGGCCCTGGGAGCAAATGTAAACCCTTGAGCTCGAAAGTGTGACTCAAATGTGACAAATTTGTCTTTCATGTAGGAAGAAAGACTGTTGTTTTTGAAGCACTCGGTAGTTGGGTGTTATGGTGTAGAGAAGAACTGATAGCCAAGACAGATAGATGGGGGGGGGGGGGGGGG
>JAVJGI010000032.1:20536898-20630854 GCA_035590275.1 Ibycter americanus
CCCGCGCCCCCCACGAATCAGTGTGTGTCTATATATCATTATTGCTCCCACGGCAACAGAAGGAACACAGATTGCTGAGTTTCCCACAATGGTCCCAAGTTAACCATTCGAACAGAAAAGGCCACGACTTCCAATTTTGAGGCACTGACCTTGTGACACCATTAAATACTTGATATTAAAGTACCATTGCAAAAGACACTAAAAGAAGGTTCTTGTGTTAGGTGACTTAAAGAATGTTATCCCAACACCTGTGTCTTTGAGTAGATCATTAAGAAATATGAGTGAACCACAAAAAACCCAAACCAGAACAAAAGAAACACCAAAATGTCCTTCATCTAATGTGCTGAAAATCTGATCTAATTCCATATGGGATAAAAAAACTCCAAATGTGTAGTACACATACAGATCCTTTAACTGTCTAACAACAGAAGGACTGATCTTCATTTTATACAGACTTTAAGCTGAAACAAAGAGGAACTGAGAATATAATACAAATAAAATATAGAGTTAGAAACTGCACAGAATCTCTTCTTGGTTTTATAGCAGTACATCTCAAGGACAATCATATTAGGTAATTTTTCCTTTAATGTAGTAGTCTTTAACTACCGGCAATTGTCTTAGGCAAAAGAGGAAATGAACTGAAACGTATTCTTAGATCTCCTATGTACAGATCCACATGACACTGAAATACTGGGCATTGGCTTCGTATCAGGAAAAACACCTTTTGTGAATAAATGCATCACATATTCACATAAACCTGGTGTTTTCATATGGTTTCTATATTTTAAAAAGGTCATAATCAAAATATATTTACTGATGTTGTAACGCATTTAAAACCCAAGCGTATAAATCACTCAAAAAATATTCCTCCTCTGTCTTCACGGGTGAATGGGCAAAGAGCTCAGCCGAGAGGCAAGCACCCTGCAGCGTGTCCTGGACCCCTTCTCGTCTAGGTCTGCCTGTAATAAACTGTTTCTCCCTGTCTTGCGTGCCAGCAAGGAACACAGGAATGTGATGGGGTGCTGGTGGATGCCCAGGTCTCTTTCTGGTATCAGATGGGATGTGGCCAGCACACGTGCTGTAACTTTGGATTCTGGAGACTTTCTCATAATAAAAACACTATGCAATGTCTTAATGGAGACCTTTGGTGGTTTACTAAAGCAAAGGAAGCATTCCACAAAGCCTTTTCTTCTCTCCCTCTCTTCCTTAACACTTTCCTTCAGTGCAATGATTTAAAGATTAGCTTTTGCCACATTCATGGCAGCTGCCTGTACTGCAAAAGCTACTTAAAGCCTGCACCTCCATTTTCTCCTCTTACTATTAAAGCTTCGGAGAATTTAAAATGCATTTTCATCTCAGTTAAACTGAATGAAAAATGACATGCACGAGAATGTATGAAAATGAAAGCTTTAAATTTTTTCTAATTACATAGGTGGGTATGTCTCTGCTAAGTGCAGCCCCTGAGCCTCCCTGGGGAACCGACTGGCTTGACTTAGAGAGCAAAGCTTGCCAGGACGGCTGCCCTCGCAGCTGGAGCTCGGTCCTCAAACACCTGGAACCTGCCTCAACCCTGGCCATGTATTGCCAGGGAGGGCTTGGGGAGACAGACTGGACAGACTGTCACTTGGCTCTGGAGATCATTAATGTATTGGTTCTAAACTGCCTCGTTCTGCTGCATCTTATGTACTTTTGCACCTGGAGAGGCTGTATGTATGTTGATATAATTGTGCGCACACTACGTAGTTTGCACTGCTGTGCATGGATCAGCTTTGCTGAAGCAGGATAGCTACTTTTCATGTGGAGAAGCCATTATTACTACTTTTTTGAGGTAGAAAAAATGGCTGCTAAACACGCATACCAGTTAGATGAGAGAAGTGAAGTATTACCTCCATTGCTAAAGCAGCTTATCAACATTCTGTTCCTTCCTGCATGCATCTTCTGCCACAGAGCACTGCTCTTGGTATTTACTCTCCTCTGCAGATGTTACTATGTGTCTGTGCCTGTTCGTGTCATTTTTAGGGATTTCTGAGACCTAAAGACCTTCGTTTTTCTTTCCTCTTTTTTTTCAGTGTCTTTCCTTTTAGGTACTTGTTCCAAACTCAAGTGAGCTGAATTGCAATTGTAATGGACTTACCGAGAAACCTGCTAAAAAGATGTCGAATAATCTTGTCTATCCTGGCATTAGAAACCATGAAAATAGGGCTGCGGGAAAAAACTTATGCTTGGTATTGCACATTAACCCCATACATCTTCTCTGGGACCTCCCAGCAGACATCACTCTCAGCTGCTGGTGCCAAGAAGTTAAAAGGTCTGCATATATGTTGTAATCAATTCAGAAGTCAGGTAACACTGAACGGATGGGAACAGGCTTCTGGCTCAGTGTGAATGAACTCAAACTTAGTTTAGCTACAGAAGTCAAACTGACTAAAGGTGTAAAGTAAATAAACAATTCCCCAACTCATTCTCAAACACAGAAAAGCTACACGCTTGTATTTAAAAAAAAAAAAAAAAAAAGAAAAAGAAAGAAAAGCACAAGCCTGTAAACCAAATAAAATAATTGTATCTCTCTTCACAGGTTCTGCAAATTTGCCTTGCATCACTGTAATGCTGTGCTGCTGAGCACGGCACAAAGAACCCCTCCTTGCCTTTCTGCCAAGAGCTAAGTCTAAGACCAAAGATATCATGACACAGTTACCTGAATGGAAGTACAAAGAGATTAAAAATGAGAAAAACCAATTTCTTACCTTGGGCAGGATCAGGTGGGCCAAACTCCAAAGAGTATCGCAGAATGAAGTTGTTATTCCACACATACAGCTGGTTGTCTCTGGGGTTGTAATCCACTGCAGCGATGTACTGGTACTGGTTGGGGAAAGGAATGTCCACGTGCTCTCCTCTGCTTAACCTGGTGTTGTAGATGTAATCGATGGCGTTCTTACCGGTCTCGCTCTCATTGTCCTGATACACTGACCGCACTACATACAGGACACCACATATCATGAAGGCATTGGATGCTGCCCGCTTGTCATATGTCGTTTCCCAGGTGGCTTCGAAACGCAGGGTGTAGGGGTTCAGCTGGCTAATTACTATCATGCCGTTGTTTTGCTCTGTAGCATAAATTACCCATAAGCCATTTTCATCAACCGCCAAGTCAATATCAGTCTTTCCTCCCCATCGGTATGGAGAGGTGTCATGGTAATTAGCGTAATTGATTATGGCCTCTCCGCTCTTAATTCTAGTCCTCAAGTCGAATTTTACTATGTTCCTAGTTCTCTCCTTGTTAAAAAAGACAGCGCCATCATACACCACAAATCCAGTACCATCCACTCGATTTGGGAGTTTATACGTTGTCTGCTGGCGTCCGTTTTGGAAGTCCTCTAAAGAAGCATATTCTATCAAAGTATCGGTGCGATACGGAGTCCATGGCATGAAGTATATTTTATCTGCAGCTTGGAGAGGATCTTTGCACCAAGCACCTGCTTTTTGTTCAGCTTCATATAAATACGGTGAGTCCACAATTGCTTTCAACGTCCCCGGGCAAACAAAAACTAACAGTCACAGAGAGAAGTAAGACAAGAATTACGTCAAATTAAGATTGTCTTATAATAAAAAGGGAAAAAAAAGAAAAAAAGGTAGGTAAATCATAATGACTGTGTCAGGAAGAAAAAAAATCAATTTAATTGGCACTAGATTATACCTTCTGTTATAATTAATGCAATTATCACCCTTTATCATCCACTTTTCTTAAAGTTACCATGTTCTTGCTGTACCAGTATGGAAAGTGGATGGGAACTGTTTTCACTAGTACAGACCAAGGCTCAATGGCATACACAGACAGCTGAAAATGTAGAGCTACTCTTGCATTTTCATCTTAGACTTTTAGTGAGTACGCATTAACGCTCCAGAGCTTTTAACTGGTGTGCAGCAGTGCGCTAGGTCATTTCAGTCCAAAAAAAAAAATCACATCAACTTGTTTAGAACTTTAAGAAGTGGTGAGGCTGAAAAAGGAGGTGCCTCGATTAAAAATAAAGGAACAAAACAAATCATCAGGTATATAGAGAAAGCAATTAGGAGCAGAGAAAACAAAACACAACCAAAGCAATGAATGAAACAGACCAGGAAACCCTGTAACCATGGCATGCTATGGAGAGGGTTCTGGAAGCCAGGCAAGATGACACTTGATTAACAAGAATTTACCCAAGGGTGAGAGAAAGAGAGGGAAAGAAAGACAAAGAGAAAGGGAGAGAAAAAAGCAAGGGAGTCTTCCCTCCAGCCCAAGTATTTCAGACACTATACCCCGCCACCTACTTTAAGCAGCCAAGTCACTTTATTGCAAACAGTCGACTTCTTTATGAGGTGTACTTATGAGATCCTGCTGATTATCATAATATAAGAGTGTTGTGGGGAGGGGAAGGGAAGAGGTTAACATCCATAAGGCACATAACAAGGAGCTGGGGTTTGGACTGTATACGTTATTTACCTTTTTGCTCCACTTCTATTTTAAGCATCGGAAGAAAAATAAAAAAGTGCAAGGAAAAAAGAAAGAAGATTAACATAAATTGACTATTAATCTAAAGATTAAATTAGTAACAGACGCTAAATATAGGGAGAATAAGAACTGCACTATATTGGATAAAGAGAAACAGACAACAGGAAAACCTAGCAGGAGAGAGATTCTACGGTTACACAAGTGAACATGGATCAATCATTTTAGTAGATTAAGGAGGCAATACAGATAGGCTGGCATGTAGTTTCAGTTAGTGAACCTGAATAAATAATGAATTGCTTTACTAATGCATGCTATACATACTCTTCTTCTTCTCAAAGTATAATGCTATCAAGTTGGTTTTCAAGTGACACATTAATTTATCATATATGTGCGAGTGCACATATACATATTAATTAGATCATTATAAATTCAAAATGCAGTATATTAATTATATAGGTTTGTATGTGTGCTTATTAAACCTTCTCCCATCTTTGCCCCAGTCACCCCTCTGCTTTTCTTTCTTGTAAAGAAAGCAGCTTGCATCCTTTAGCTCTCCTTAGGCTTTATTTTATTTGTTTTCCTGAACGTTAATCTTGAGAACTTTTGCCACTTCTTAGTCTGTCACTGTAAAATCAGACTAGAAGGAATAAGCAAAAACATCTAGAAAAAAGAAGCAAAAGCACAGTAAGCAAGAGGAAAAGAGAAGAAAAAATTAACATTTAGCGCATTCAGATATTCTCCAGCATCATCGATTAAGCCCGAAACAGCAAGCTAGTATGCAAGAACAGTCTACTAAGTGTTTAAAACAAATATCCATCCCGCCACCGTACATGGAAAATATAAACCGAACCCGATTAACAAAGTTCTATTACTATAGCAATTTTTCCCCAAGGAAGTTTTAAGGAACATGTTATAGGAAGACATATAGCTGAAGTCCAGCTAGTAAATAGCTTTCCAATAATTATTTGCAATAAAATCTATTTCATATACTCAGTAGCCTTTGAAGTATGCTCCCTTAGTTTCATAAAATGACCTGGAAAATGACAGATGTACTGATCTGTGTAACAGCAGCTGCTGATACCAAGGAAGTGTATCAAAACTATTTGCACAGCTATTACAGTTTCAGTATTACAGTATTATCCTGAAGAATGTATTTGTACGTTTCATAGAAAGTTTTGGATTTTCAGTTTCATTTAACAAAATTACATATGATTATTTTGAGAGAATGGTATTGGCTGAGCTGATGTAGTGTTTCTTCAGGGAACAATTCCAAAACTTTATGGGGGAGTGGGAGGGGGTTAATAGCCTCAAAATGAGCAGTAGTTCTCCTAGCCTTTGTTCATTTATACATCTTTAGGTATAATACTTGTTTTTCTGCAATTTGTAATTCTTGAGTTATCCAAGTAAACAGAAGATGTATTCTGAGGTGAATTCCTGGGTTCCACAATCAGTGTTAATGACTTTCAGATGATTCTGTTTGTGAACTTTTATGCATGAGTTTATTCGTTGCCAAAGAGCAATATTGATAATGTACCTGCTTAGAATTAATAACAGGAGAGGAGGAAAAAGATAGGGATAACTCAAATCATTACTGGCATGTCTGCTTTGCGTGCATTGGTGTACAGCTGTACATTTTTCAGGGACAGATGGGCTTATTGAAATAAACAAATGCTGCAAAGTCCAATCAATGCAGACAGAAAGAGAATAAAACACTTTAAAATGTTTTCTACTGAATTCCTGAGTCCAAAAAAGGCTTAAAATAAAAATGCACAGATGTACAAAATGGTACTTTTGATGTTCTTCTTTATGAAAGGGCTGACTTCTGTTATTCAGTCGAAGTGTCAACATACATTGTGCAGCGTAACTGAGAGAAATGTCAAGTATGGTACTCTCAATTTCTTTGTAACTTAATCAATAACACTGTTATTTTAGGACAAAGCAATGCCTATCAAATTTGTCTAGAATTTTAGTTTTGTTGGAGATCCAACTGAGTATGTCAATAGATTTTTTTTGTCTACACTTTCAGATGCAAAAGGGAAGCTTTTCATTAAGTAATTTCTTACAAGGGCAATGAATAGGGAACCCAGAGAAAGCTCAATTAATATGTATGATCAACAAAGCAGCTATGTATTTCTGGAGCCCAGCAAGACATAAGAGGAGCTCATAAACTGCATTTTGTACAAGGGTGACACCAACTCCAGTGTGTAAGAACTTCCAAGTTTTACTACAAAACCTGTACAATTGCTATCTGCAATCTGTCATGGACTGAAAGGTGCCACAGTGAGACACAGTAAATTTTGCATTCTTGCAGTAACTGAATGAAGTGGGGGAAAAGTAAGAACCATAACTCAACTCTGGTTAGAAGTGCTGTGATCACTAAAAACCTCCCTTCCTAGACCCACAAAAGCCTATCCCACCTTCCTAACAAGTCTCTTATGCTGGGGCAGCTGCTATTTGTAAACCTAATGATTTCAGCCATTCCGTACGTTTAGATATGGAGCACTGGAACAAGTAAGGGAGAAAAATATTAGACTTGATAACTGGAGTTTATCAGGCATCAAAGAAACTGGGAAAAATACCAGGATCGGCTTTGTGGGACCAGGAAGAAAGACGGTCAACAATCAAAACCACTATTGAAGCACAATATGGTTTGAAATCAAACTTCAAAACTGATTTTAGTAACTAGCAACCGTTTGAATGACTGCTGGTAATGACAGGTGATGCCTCCTACAGTCCTGGAATTGGGCATTGTGTCACCACTGTACATGCTGCAGTTGACAAACTCCAAAACTTACAGACTTTGAAAAGCAAGAAGTATCCAGAATCCTGGGTTATGATAGACACAGAATTACATAATTCAAATGGTAGGCCAATGCAATTGACAGTAAACAAAAATAAACATTTTAAAAGTAGAATAACTACATGTTAGAGCACAGGGTAGGCCGCGCTGTGGCACTATACTTCTGAAAACTGGAAAAGAAAAGATTCCTGTAGATAGCAATACCCAATCGGTAGAACATATCCACACTTCTCTTCCTAAAACAGCATAAAAAATTATGTTTGAACATTATTCGCATTACACTTTTTCTCTATGAGCTAGCCTAGTGGAACTGGAAACGTAACCTCTTGTCATTTGACTGACCTCATGGTTTGGAATCAGATGCACTGCCCTCTTTCTGAGAATTTGGGAATGAAAATAGCGCTAAAGTAAAAGTGGGTTTTGTGGAACAAAACTTTGGTTAGATTGGGGTAAGACATCATCACTCCTCAAAAGTGGCACGAGAAGAACAGTTACAACAAGCCACCGATACTACACACAGGAGGAATGGTACTAGGGATCACTGTATGCAGTAGGCTTCCAATCCTACAAATGGTACAGAAAAAAAAAAAAATCAGCAAGCAACCATTTCACAATGACACAGCAGAAATGAAGAAAAAAGATGATCTGTGTTTGGCCTTTAACAACAGTGAAGGTTCAATGTGGTGAAACAGTACAGAGTAGTATTTCAGTCTAAGAAGTCTAAATTTTAAAATTGTGCAGGAAACCGTATGGACAGTTTTGACATAGCTTTGCTTATGCCAGAACTCATTTCCTTCCTTTTTGGATATATACTGTCACCACAGTGTTTTTGCATCTCAGACTTGGCCTGTTTCCTGTACCAACAGAAAATGTGACTTTGGTTAAGGATTACTGCAGATCAAGAAATTCACACTTAATAATAACTTAAGGGAATGATCAGTGCACTGCTCAAATTCCATTGCAAACACAGCTATTTCTCTGTTGAGTTACAGGACGAGGGAGAAGTCACTGCAAAGAATGACCTTACAAGAAAGCAAAACCAGTTAAAATTGTCGAATCTGCGGAACTTTTCTAAACATGCACACATGTCAATGAAAAAAAGCATCAATTACTGCAAGGAAATAGGAAGTATGTCTAAAGCTAGTGAATTCTGGCATTAGAAAGAATATTGTACAAAACTGCTGAAGTAGCCGTAACTTCAAAATTTTCTGTCTCAATATGATTTCAGTATTTACTTTGCTTTCAGTGAAAATTTCTGTTTTGGCAGCTGATTCAAGGCACAGTTCATATTTTCTCTTTACATTAGAAGTGAACATTTCTTTCTCGCTCTTTTCCCCATTGCTTTTAAGAATCAACTTTCAGTAACTTATTGATGAATTATTTACTCTGAATCTGCATTCACTTATAATGTGCCCCTGAAGCACAAAGTCCTCTTACAACGTCCCCCAACCAGGGCATTTGCCTCTGAGTGTCAGTGCTGGGCTTTGCTATGCACCCAAAGTCACCACGACAGCAGGTAGCCTTTCAAGTAGATCATGATTAAAATTGAAGTCAATTCCTGCTTTCGAAGTCTGTGAGCCAAGCCAATTTGTCAGCAACTGGTAGCGGGCAAAAGTACAAATTTCTATCTGGCCTATTGAATAGCTAATTTGAGTTTGTTTTCTGGAAAAACAGTAGCCTTAAAAGCCAAACACTTAAGAACACAGACAGACACTTGGCCAGCACCACACCATGGCTTCCTTCCACACTTCGTGAAGCTAATTGGAGGCCCTAGTCTGCAAGTGCTCTGCATGCATAATGGGTCTGTGGGCCATAAACATATGCTTCTTTTCCATGTAACAGCACTCCAGCTTTAATTGTGAGGGCCAGAGGAAGTGAGCAAGAATAAAAAGATTATACTTACTGTAAGGAACACATTCATACTGAACTTCTAGATATTTGTATGTTCCAGGACAAGGATCAGGAAACACATCTGACCCAGTAACTACTATACACTGTGTTCGGTTGTTGCACCTGTAATGGGAAAAGAAAGCAAGCTAATTAATTTAAAATTACACTGAATTTGCAAGTTCACACTAAAGTACTATATGCAGTGCTAACTCTCTTCACACTTGGGCAGTCCAACCCATAAGACAACGAAGTTAATTAATACTACATCAAAGTCCATAAATAAGACTTCAAGACAGTATTTCAGTTCAGGCTTTACGCTTTTACATTTGGAGGAGATGTTACTCATTTCCACTGGTAGAGATAGTTGTTCCAAGCATATAGTGATTTGATACTACTGTTCAATAAAATCAAAGCAAAATGTAAAGATGATACAAAATGAAAAAATATGTAATTTTGAAAAATGTACGGTAACAGAAATGAGCAATTCCTTCCATCTTCAGAGATATACATGCTGCTGAATGGTTTTACATCTCAGAGAGATTTTTGTTGTGATTCAAGGAAATTATTTTGGTTGGAATAGTTGCTGTAGACAAAGAGCGTTAGCATTTCCATTTCAATTATTTTAGGAGCAATTGGTGGACTCTAAGCTTCCTCTGTTAGGTTACAGGAAGAGGTAAGGAATGACCATCTGAGGAAATAAGAAAAACAGTTAAAAAGGAGAACTGCAAGAAAATTAATGAAAATGTATTTTAGAGGAGATACTGAAGCATATATATGATTTGCTTAACAATGGAAGCCAATCCATTTCGATATAGAGAACAATTTGATTACAATACCTCTAACCATGAGGGTCTAGTGAATTTAATGTTTTTTGAAGTTTGGGTTTTTTTAATAATAATACTACTACTAATAACCAAGATATTTTAGACTACTAATCATTGGGGGGGGGGAGGGGGGGGGCGCACACGGGCACAAACACACACACACAAAAAGCTTGGAATTTAAAAGTGGAAAAACAATCACCTAACCCTGAAGAGGTGATCAAAATGTAATACAGAAAATAGTCAGAAGGAAATGGAAGAAAAAAAAGAGAAGGTCAGGGAGTTTGGTGACTAAAAGAAAAAGAGCTTGGCTGATCTTCTCAGGGGTTAGTTTTGTTTGTCAGCAAACTGAGTAACAGAAGTCTGAACTTAAGTAATAGTCTAGCCTTTGACTCCAGCTGTACATCAACTTCTCTGTTGCCCTACTACTTCCCACACTCCCTGAATATCATATCCCCACATCCCAAGCTAAAATAATCTATCTTGTATCGACGACTTTCCACAGCTGTAGATTGTCAACAGATATAAGAATAATTCATGCTACCTCATAAAAGGCAGAGCAAGCACATCTGGAGAACTCTGATATAAATCACTTTCCTTTTTATATACTAATCAAACTAGCACAGAGCTTGTCAGATTATGCTGTGCCTCTTGCTGAGCAAACACAGGAACAACAACTCTTCTGACTTGATCAGTTAATTATTTTCTTTTTTCCTTTTTTTTTTTTTTTAAGCTACTTATTTCTAGCCTCATAAGACTCATAATTGCAGAACTAATTGGAAATAGCCAGGTATTTCTGTATATATGAACAACCATGGATACAGATAGATGGTGAGGAATTCACCCGTCACTTCAGTGCTGCTTGTGGCAGGGACCTTCCAGAGAGCACAGGCAGGTTCCCTGTACAGCCATCGCACAGGTAACGCCGTGCCACCCCCAGTAACACCATCATTCACTGCAACAGCTCGTGCAGTTTATTACAGAGTCTGGAACAAGTATGACGCATCCAATGGCTTTCAGACCCATGCTGAAGTGATGAAATGTGCACCCAACTTGTAGAGAAAATCACTGTACTGAATCTGTAATACTGCAAATGTACAATCCAGTCCCTTTTTTGTACTCACACCAAGGTCAAAGTGCTGCTCTCATGTGTGTTGTGTGGGAGGAGGCTGTAAAAGCAGAAGGTAATACAGCCCAAAAACTCACAGGCCTCTCTGTTCTAACCCCTGTACAGGGTTTTTTATGCCACACATCTCAGGCCAGACTAACCAGCATGAGAAAACCTCGGATTTAAGATTTTGTAAGTAATTTCTTTAAATTTCATTTTGTTTCTTTAATGAAAACCTTACACCAAAGCCAAAAAAATTCCTACGAGAAGAATCTGCGTAGTGCATCATTCAGTATAATGGTTTCCACAGCTTTGAGCTGTATAAAAATTTCATTTTACACTTGAATGAGTGGCAATTAAGAGAGAAATATTGATTTGTTACAAAATAAAATGGATACATATTGGGAGAAGTTGCTTGAGAATGAAACTCATGAAGGTCATATTTAGCTGTGGGAAAAAAAGTTCTACTAGCAGTATTTGTAAATCTTGTGAAAAAGATGGACGGTTGTTTCCATACAAAAAGTTGTTTTCTTCCCTTTCATTTTCCCCCAGTGAAAGACTCATAAGGTTGCCGTCAGTCAGGAAACTAAGAGCTTCATGCTTGTACCGAAAGGTTGCATAATAATAAATCAGAAGAAAATACAGTTGTTGGGTTTTTTTTGTACAGTAAGTGCCAGCATCAAACTTCAGGCACTGAGTGGTGTTTACAGGAAGTTGTTGACCTTCTAAAAACTTCTGACTATTTCTTCATGCAAGATTTCACCCACTGTGCATATGGTCACCTTCTGCCAAAATGAAGGAGACTCCTATTCGAAAACAATGAGCTACGCCCACTGCTGCAGCACCCAGCAGTGCTACAAAGCACACCACCACCTCCCCAAGAAGTGCAATTACTTGGATAACTAGAGGAACAGAAGGATTCGTGCTTTAAGCTGCAGGTTTTATATTCAAATCACTGATTTTGCTGCATTGCTGGTTGCGTTTCATAAAATCTGAGTTAATTTCTATTCAGGTTCTGATTTTCATGCACTTCTAAGATTTCAAATTAAAGACACTTGATTAAAATATTCGCATTTTAGAAAGTCAGTATTACTATTTGTTTCATAGTTAGCAGTCATATTTCAGATCCAGGGAAACTTTCAAAAAAACCCACCAGCAACTACAGCAGCTGTCAATCCCAATTCCTGGGTTAGAGAGAAGAGATGAAGAGTAAGTGGACTTAGTAAAAGTAGTTCTGAGACAAGTAATTCAGGGAATTTACACTACTGCAGTTTGTTCTCTGAATAAATGAAAGTCTTCTGCCTGCTGCATTGTTTTTTTCCCCTGTAAAACCAAGGCCAGTAACTTCTCTGTTAGTTACTGGCCTACAGTTCTGCTGCTGCCTGCAAAGACCATTTTACAAACTGATAAAGGTTTCCGTTGAGCTTCTTTAAGATAAGAGGCACTGAATCTTGTGGTATATCGGACAAAAGATACTCCATTCTCCATAAAATAGCACTAAACAGCAGAATATCCTACATGGCTACAGATTATTAAAGCAACTGCATCACTGCCACAGCAGAGCTTCCCAATTTTGAGAAACCTTTACACTTACACTACGCCCAAAGAAGAGGATATTACACTGTTAAGAGCCTTCAACTCATCCCTGTGATCCATTTTCACTCTCTTTTGTAAGCGGCAAGCCCTTCCTGAGTGCGCCCGCTTAATGGGATTCTCCAAAACCAGACTATAGTGGAAATGAAGTACCTGGCGATTTGCCAAATTGGCCTAGACACCATTGGGGAAAAAAAATAATCCAAACCTCAAAAACCTTAACTGGCAAATAACTTGAAGTCCCTCATTAATTTTAACCAACGTTATTCTTTCTACACAATATACTATTAGTTTGGTCCATCTATTCAAACTCTTTTAGAATTGTTCCCATGAAAACATGATACAAACTAGCTCTAATTTCTGCAAATTTAAGAAGTCACATCACAAATACTTTATCAGTGTCTGTAATCTAGTGTTTAAGTTTTCTGTAGGTTTTAAGTACCTTTTAAGTGTTCTGTAATCTACTTAACTGCATACTTCCCTAGCATATGTTAAAATACGCAAATTCTCAGGTTTTATATCCAATCTTATAATTTGTATGTTCTCACACCGAGAAATGTCTTCACGCTTAAGACGTTCACAATATTCTCACAGATTTATGATACAATGACTGTCATTTACAAGGAAATAAAGCAGATCTGCAAAGAACTCTATACAAACTCAATAACAGTTGATTTAGGAAAGGTAATATGAATTAAATTTGAAACCCTAGTTAGCAAAAGACTAACTGTAGCACTGAAGGAATGCAATTCAGGTTCCTGTGCCAGCAGCGGCAGGAGTTTTGCAAGGGGAAATGTAGGAAGTATCACTGTTCTCATAAATGCAAGGAGCAATTGTGTACTCGTAACACTCGTTTCTTCAGTATTTTAGTATGAATGAAGAAAGGTTACGTTTTCATAATGCAGATGCATCACTTAGACTAATCTAAAAATCAAATGGAGTGTTTAATTAACAGTTGCAGTACAATGTCTGAACTCCTCTCACCTCAGGAAGAAGACTGTGCAAATGAGGAATGGCCCTTTCACATTTCAGATGAATAAAGAAAAAAAGGAAAGTAAAGCAGCTCCATCAGGCCTGTTAGCAAGGATCTTCTCCTGCTCACAGTGTAGCCATGTCCCTGCTGCATCCATCCCGTCTGCGCTCAGCTTTAAGGACAGCTGTACCTTCCATGATAATTTGTTTGCATTTCAACTAATCTTGACTTGTACAATTCCCAACAAATTGCTTTTGCTCGTTTTTTATTATCATATGCTCATTAGTGCACTTTTCCACGTGCAATGTATGGAGATGAGATTCCATGTGCAATCTATTGTGTGAGGTGTTTTAATCAATAATCTTGTTCTGCTGATTAAGCAGGGGCTTCTGTTTTGGCAAGATAACATTAGTTTCTCCTGTCATGCTCCAAAAGCTATTGGGAATCTTCAGCAGATCATTAGATATGCTACAATAAAGCTTTGGTACATTCTCTTTTCTTTCTTAAATTACTTCTTCACTGTCCTATCATTCCCCGTCACCGCTGGCACTGCATTATTATTACGGCTCCCCTGAAACTTGCACTAGAGCTATGTCTCCAGGCCATAGGATGCCATTTTCAATTGAAGCTTCTGCTTGAAAATATAAATTAAGAAAATTTCATTATCTCCTGCCAAGGGCCATTATTCACCACTGTTCTAAGGAAGATTAAAAATGCAAAATCTATGGACTTGAACAAATACTCCAGCATTAAAATGAAAAACAGTGTATCATGACTGGACCAGAAAGTAAAGTACTGGAATCTGAGGAGCAGATTCTGGAAAGGCGTTGGCATTACATGGATCAAACCGACTGACTGAGAGAAGAGGTCATCTTTATGGGTAAGTCACATCAGTCACATGAAGATACACACAGGTCCTTTCCAAGTGGTTCTTGTATTTTGCAAAATTACGGTATGTAGAAAATAATGTCAACATTACAATTTATCCTTCAAAATGCTTTTGTTTTGCATACATAACTTTGACAAAGATAGTAACACAAAAGAAACATCATGTTATTTTGAGAAGGCTAGGGGTTAATGTCCAGCCAGAAATGGTCCGTCAAAATAATATGGGGAATTGCTAATGCTGCATTTCTGTGAATGAAGTGTTTCATTACGTAAGTAAAATGGAAAGAAAACGTAAGTAAAATGGAAAGAAAACAGTCATGTACTTCACTTTAAAAAGAAAAAAAAAAAACCAATACAAAGCCACGTTTAATAAATAAGATTAATTTTTAATAAAACTGTCAATACATTTAAAAAAATCTATCTTGGAATGTTTTGAAACTTTTAAGTCAGATCTGACAATATTTCTCTTTCAGCATATTGATTAAATACTTAAAAGCTAGCACGATGACATGTTCCTGCATATTGCCTGCAGCAACCTGCTTAAACACCACTTGAAGCACGTAAACTCTGAGTTGTAGCACCACATACTCCATATGGTCTTCTTGTTCCTTAATCACCCTGGGTGAGCTGCAGCCTGAGTAAAAAGAGATGGGAATGTGGGATGGCTATGCTTCGTGTATTGACTTTTAACAACAGCATGTTTTAAACTGAAAAATTCCTGAAACTCTTTACCCAGTGTAAATGGCTGTCTTTACATATGTATTCCTAATGGTCTACAACTGCCACATGAGATGTGCTTCTGTTTTTGTATGCATATTCACTAGACCTCCACTCCTGTTATTAAACTGAAAGTTACATATGTATGAAGATGTCAGATATTACTTAAATGCTATGTTTTATTAATTTGGTCTTAGAAAGTGTGTACAAAACTTACATATAAAATAGCCACAGAACAGAGATTCTATATTAGGGGTGTGTAGATACATACGTACGCATGCGTACACCCCACAGTAGATAAAATTATTTAAAAGAATGTATTTAAATTCTGAGTTTCAAATTCACCTCATAAGAAATACATTATTACATACTGAAACCTCATGAGTAAGCAAACTGGGTGTAACCAAAGCCTGAAAAAAAAAGACCTACGAAGAAAACCAGCCTTGCTATAAAGCCCTAATTTGAAGCAGCATTGGCCAGCCATCACTGGAATATTCATAGCGCTCCAGCAACCGGAGCAGCAGTAACACAACCCTACCCACGCAGGAAGAGTGAGCACACGCATCCCTACAGAGCTACGCTTCCTTCAAGATAGACATCCAATCCTGCAACCAGCCTCTTAAAAACCCAGGATGCCACAGTGGCAATTTTGCTTACTCGTGCAAGAGTTTCTAAAAATTATTTTCAAGTTAGAATCCCCAAAACTATTACGGGGAAATGAGCACACAAAAAGAAAATAGCACCAATTTTACCTAGCTCAAAGGGAAAACAGATTTAGTGTGCTGTGGTGGTAGTTTTCGTATCTAAGAAAACAATGGGAGATAAATAAGCACATATGAAAGCAGAATTTGGCCACAAGAATTGTGTCTAGATATTGGTGATCTTCCTGTGACCGCTAAAACAGTAAGGCATGCTAGAACTCGGTCTGAAAATTCACAACCCAGTCTTGGGATTTTCTATGAACTTGGCAACATGACCACTACAGCAATAAACCTGGTGGCTTCAGATGAAAAATATTTGGGGGGAAAAAAAACCCGAGAAAATTTTTTCTATTTTCTTTTTAAATATAATATTGATGGTTTGTTGAATCTTCCTAATTACTGAGTAAACATGACATAAGGAAGCCGAGCAGTGCATAATTAATTGTAGATCGTGCACCACAGCGTTGTTTCCGTTTGCCCGATAAATAGGCAATAATATTTAATTGTGTTTTCTTTACACAGTGTAATCTTGTGGGAGTCTAAGGGTATGCACTGAGGATGAAAATTCCAAATAGACAAGAAAACACAACAGGAAATCCCTTTCTTAGGATTACCCAGTCTGATTCACTATCAATGAATGTGTATCAGACCTATACGGTGAAGTAATTTAATGGAGTATTTCGTGCTTTCGAACCCTTCTTACAATTTTAATACATTTAGTTATGACCCATTAGCCTTTTAGTGTTCATGTTCTCTAAGTTCAAAGCAGTCACTGTTAAAAAGATGAATCTTCTTGCTTACTCACATCTGAGCTGTCAGAGATACTTTTTCTTGTTACAATTGATCCTCCTTCCAGTACTTTGTTTATTGATGCAAAGGTGCAAATGCTATTACTATGGGGTTATTACTAACCTGAAACTGAAGCATCACATAAAATGGGGGGGGGGAGCGGGGCGGGGCGAAAGAGGAGATTTAGATTCCAGTAGGATACATAACTCCTGCCTTCTCTCGGTAATTTTTTGAGTGCTTTTATAATCTCCTCTTTCTATCCCTGCTACTTTCTACCACATGTATGAAAGGCCTAGTAGAACTGCCAGCGCCTGTGCAGAGATGACTGTAAAGCAAGGACAGGAAAGCCAGGCATCAAAAGATGCAATGAGGTGTGCAAAGTAAATGGAACAATCTCCTGGTGAGGTTTGCGCTGGTGCAAACCCAAACCTTGCAACAGTATGAAGCAGAAGAGACCTGCTTTTTAGAGAAAACATTTCTAAAGCAACCCCGCCTGAAGAAGAAGAAACGGAAATAAAGTCATATTCATAATTTCATCATACTATTTATGTGCATGTGTATTTGCAAGCAAAATGCAGCATGGGACTACAGGCAGTGCATACCTTGGTACACCAACTAAGCCAAGCAGATCTGCACTGCTGAAAAGTAATCAGTTCAAAAGATCCAATTAAATGTTTCACCATTTAGACAAAATAAATAGCCTGCAGCTATGCTTATTTACTAATGAAAACTTCAGGAGTGCAGCATCATAATATCTGAGTGATTTACACAGATTATTCACACTGGATGAACGTGAGCGCAGCGACATGCCTTGTGGGTTGAGCAGGTTTCAGGGGAGAAACGTAGGGTTCGGTAATAATACCGGAGCTTTACAAAGGGGCATTTATTTCTGAGGCGCAGTGCTACAGCTAAGCGTATAGAAAATCCAAGTGAAAATCCTGAATCACAGTGTCTGATCCTCAGGCATAACGCTGCAACAGACTTGCAGCACAAGAGACTCCCAGGTAGAGAGCATAGGATAAGAGTAAAAACCCTTTTTTGCAGCACTGTCAATCTTTTTTATCCATGGCTTGGCATGCAGCATTTTCATAATGTAGTTAAAAGTTATGTAACTTAAGACAGCATCTGAGTCATTATTAAATGAGTAACCTGAAGAATTACAATATTGAAAATTTGTAGCTTTACCCCTCACGTTAATTTGCACAGATCTTCAACACATTTTAAAAAATCACCCACTTTAATTACCAAAATAAGGTATTTCAAATGACAGTTATGATTTTTTACTGCAGCTTTTGAAATGTAGAAGCCTTGGTACACTTTTAATGTTCATGCTTCGACTGGACCTCCAGGTCAGTTCAGTGCAAATTCAGCTTGACTCACTATGGCTCTCCTGAGTTTAACACAGCTCTTCTGCTTGCAGAAATGCATATGCAACGTAAATGTATCTTAGCCCTAACAGGGAAGTAAGACTTACTGATTTACAGAATTGGCTGCTGAGGCAACATGATTTCATAAGGTCCTTTGCTTTCCCTCTACAATGGACAGGATGAGGACAATTTCAAATGGGGGGTGTGGTGGGGGCAACCCTAACTGAACTTTTAACACATGCATTCCCCTTGAATAATTAAAAATATTACAGTCTGTATCAATTAGGAGCAATTATTTATAAAAATGTTCACCTATTGCAGTTTTCATATAGAAAAACTATCACATTTTTAACAAGGGAAATGGGAAATCGCTATGGGATGCCCTACTTAGATTAAATTAGCAAGAAACGTTATCAGACCATATAAAAGATACACCATAATAAGACGTGACCTTGCAGAACCTTGGAGCCAATCTGTGATTTTTTCCCCCTGTAACCCTTCCTAATTATCTGCAAAGTTACAGACCCTTTTGTGGCAGGTTATTTTTCTGTGAATAGTGAGGGGTTTTGGGCTTTTAAATATTTAATTAGTCTTCTGATATGAGAATTGTTGCACATGCCAACTGCTTCGATTTTCAAACTGTGTTCATCCTAATTATGTTCAGATTTAGATTGGTCATCCCAAACCTCTCACTCTTGTAATTATTTACTCCTTAAAGATCATTCAGCGGAGAAATATTTTTCACCCTTATGGCTCTTTCTTTCCACAAATGGCTTTTCTGGTCCGTTAATTACCCACTCAGAGGATTAGAGTTTGTAATAATGCAAGAGATCCTGCATGTAAGATGAGTTTTACAGGGTGAAAAAAAATAAATTGTTTTTTGTAAACTCGCCTTGGGGAATATCCCCTTTTTGGGTTATAATTTTCATCAACAGAGGCCATGTGCCCACTGCTGCGTATCTACCAATTCCACAGGGCTACGGAGTGACTCATTTCTACAGCTGAACAGAACTCAAAGCAAAATGCTGAGCAAGAGGCAAAAGACAACTTGGTTATTTTATGAGATTTATAAAAGTGCAATCTGTTAGCAAGATGGTACAGTCCTCCTTCTCATAATTTTTAATGTAGATTTCATGGCTTTAAAGTTATACATATTTAACTGATAACTAATAATAAAATTACAACTTTTCTTATTTCATCTGCTGATTTTTTCCAGAAGTGCTGTCCCTTGGTAGGTCTTTAATCAACTCTCTAACAGTGGTGTCATTTCCTATTAAAATGTGCCTGAAAGTCCTCGCTACAAGTACTTTCTTTTCTTCTGAGAGGAACGCCTGTCACAAAAGCACTGTTATTCATTACCCACAGTGATGCCTGGATCTAATTATCATCTGCAAAGTTTGCAGGGCTTCCAGGTATAGGACTTCCCCTGCAAAAGTATCCTTCTGCTCTAACTTGGAAAGCACAATCCCACTTTCTTCTTTGTGATTCGAAGTTAAAGGGATTTAGTTACTGATTTGAGCTGTGCACTTTGATTTCTGGAACTTCCAGTTTTAAGCCCAACAAAGTTTAGGGGCTGCTTTTGTTTGCTTGTTTTTACATCTGCAAAAATCCTGTGTATTCTGCGGCTGGTTTTTACGCAAGTCAAGCAGATTCACCGCTGTTAAAAGCACATCAGAAAATTCACTGGCTTGACTCCATCAATGCACAGATAATCTTTAATTGTGTCAAAAATATTCATGATCTAATCCTTTTATCAAACTATCTCCCACTGAAGGAGTCTCATGTGCCTGCACAATTAAAAACCCCATGTTAGCCATACATAATACTGTATTACATTCGATGCAAATCCTTTTCTATTGAAATAAGCACTGGGCTGACAGCAGGAAGTGGCTGATAAGAAAGCAACAAGGCATTGCTGATGGCATTCATGATAACTGAGCACTAACTCATATGTGTTCTGTCCACAGTACATTACCCAAAGTGCTCCTGTTTTAAATGCAACTCCAGGAGGTGTTCTTTTGCTGTATCTCTGTCACAAAGGCAGCAAAATTATCTAAGAAAGCTAAACATATGAAGTAAATTATGTTTTTCATACCCACCAGTGATGCTGGCACTAGAATAATATACTGAAGGCAGTATCAGTGCTACTACAACGTAGATGAGAAAACACCTACAGCTTCATGAGTGTAACGGTACAGTTGGGTTCAATGCTGTTAAGAAATTCAGTAAACAGGGAAAGATTATGGGTTCAGAGCTGTCATGTTATTGTTACACTTACAACTCAGCCTAAATTAATGTATTAAATAGAGGAAGAGGAGTACAAACTCTGAGTTACGGTGAAACAACAATTTTACAGTGCTAGAAAAATGTGTATATTAAATCCGTTTCAAAATTGCTGAATCGTATAGCTATATATCACAAGAAGCAAGGTATCTGAGAAGCAACAAACAGTAAGGTTAAAGATCACTGATTACTACTAGGAAAAGAATATAGATGCTGTTGCACATACAATGGCAAAATACGTATCTTGCCACATGAAACATTATACAGCTTGGTGTCACTAACAACTAGTAAGACTAGACTCCTTCCTCCAAGGTGTTCAAACGGTATGACTCTGGTCAGGGCACCTTGCTCAATGAAATGATTCTGCTACCTAATTTCTTTTATTTTTCTGCTTTGTGTGTTTACATGTGTGTGCACGTGTGCTAGACGAAATTGAAATCCAAGGGTTCTGATAGTTACTGTATCATACTGAAAACTTGAAGAAAAATATGGCTTTCAACAGTAAATTTGTACTAAAGATTCTGCACTGCAAGTGTATTATAAAACAGGTTTGACAACGTGGTAAGAACTCTTCCTCCCCATTGATGTGTCTACAGCAGGCTAAAAATATACTGAATACTGAGTATTTGGTCTATGTAACACTCTTAAGACTGCATTAACTTCATTGCAGTAGCTTGTTTTATAGGCTCAGTTCATCATGACCTATAAAATGTTAGACTGAAGTGCTTTAAATATCTGCTAACACCATGTGCAAGCCTGGGAGTACAAGGCACTGTGCTGTGAAGCGGCAAAGACAGTACTCTTCTGAGAAAGCAGCACGCACTCTTATGTCACTGATATAAACAGGGTAAGCATGCTAAATAATGTATGAAACAGGCAGCCAATCTTTATATAAAACAGGAATTCTAGTTGGATTCTTTGATGATTTTTTTTTACCAGTAGTACGACACCAGTTTTTAAGACTGCTTCTTAAAAACCATAGAAGTTGACTACCATACTAAATTAAAGAACATACACATAAACTCTTTTCATTCACAGTTATTATATGAAAGAAAAGAAGAAAAAAAAAAGACTTCTTTCATTTGTGGCCGTAGCATTTTTGCTAATTATTGTTCTGCAATATGTAGAAAACAAAATGCAAAGAGGGGAAATGCAAAGAGGGAAATTATCTATGTCTTTCAGTAATCATGGACCATTTATTAAGCAATTAGATTGCAATTTTATTGTTAGAGAGAAAAAAAGGAAACGCTGTAAAATACTGTTATTGCTTGTATCTTTGATCCTTAAATTTCTCCATTTCAGCAATGTCATTAATGTCAAAATGCCATGAATATGACCACCCCTTTTTAGATTGTATACCCTGGGCATAGGCAGAATCCATGGGATTCAATAAAGAATTTTTTTCTCGTTGAATTCAACTAAAAAGCTTAATTGAGCCACAAAGGTCAGAAGGTTCGTTTTATTGTAAGTAGGAGATTATTCTGTGGCAGAAGGAAGTTTCCAGAATACGAGATCTACTCATTTCTATACTGGTCTGTCGCTACTTTTTAATTTTTAAACCCATGTTACTCTTCTACTCCTTTCTTCTGAATTAAATAGCTTCACTGTAATAATCTTTAAATTCTATTTCCTTTGTGTTACTAATGAAACCTTTTCACTTTCATCCCTACTGCTGACTTTATAACACTAGAAAGTACTCATAATTTACTTACACATATTTAATTCATATTAATCTGTCCTAATTTACGATCTATACCCTGCTCTGCCCGTCTTCATGTTCCTTTTCCATGTCAGTTCTGTTTACTAAGTGATATTCAACAGATTTCCTATAGTGCAATGAACCTTAACAGGCAGCTTTTAATTGCCTTGCATAGGAAACCACATCACTATTAATTCCACAGCAACAGTATAAAATAAAACTATTGCTTCTCAGACTCTAGAGCAATTAGACCTCTCGGCTATTTGGCTAACTCTGCTTCATGATACCCAGTGCAGTTAATTATATTTTTTGATGTTAATAGTCTCTGTCAGTTTCAAGCATAACTCCTCTTTGATGAATATTTAAATTATATTTGAATAAAAAAATAATCTTGGTTACATTTCATATTCAGCAGTCATCACAGCTTAATAAAGGTCTCCTCAGCAAGGGTTGAGATAAATGGCTATATGAACACATGTATAAAGCCCTAAATCAACTTATCAGATAATGTAGCTGTATTGGCTAAGTATTATAGAGGATATATTGGGGTAGGAGGAATTATTAGGCTTCAATTATTACAGTATTATTCTATACGAACTATATTTGGTGCAGCAATATGTAAGGAAATCAGAGGTTTTTCATAATAAAATTCTGAGTGCAACTGAACCAGGAATGTATCTTGGCTAGACTAAAAATTCAAAAACTATACAAAAGTCATAGAAATTTGTCCAAGAGAACCCAAAATTCAACTGAAAGTTGTTGAAGGTTAAGCAATGTTGTCTCAGTCAAGTTCTCAAAAACATCAGTAAATTACCAAGAAAGGCAACTGCACACCCAAAACATACATGATTAACTATAGGCTATGCGCGCCTAGTAGAGCCCATTTCAGAAATCAGACAAAAAAACCCCCAAGAAACTCACAGGCTGAAGCATGTATTTTATATGGTGCTCAAATATACAAGAAGCAGCGTATAATACTTAAAATTTTATGTATACATATGTATAGTTATTTATATTTATTTTCACACATGAACAGCAGGGAAAGACTGATGAATATGTATATACTATCCTGCCAGATAAGATACACACTGACTTAAAAAGAATTTGATGGTAGTTTTGCCAATGACGAAGGAAAAAACCCCAACTTAAATAAAAGATATGAAAACACTAAATAAAATATCGAGCTATACCCTAGTAAAATAATGAATTCAATCTTTTTTAAAATAAATCTAAATTTTAAATGTCATTAGTTTGTATCAGTGATCCTTGTGTTGTTTCCTTTGTAGCTTGTCCAATACTGTGACTACGGTAACACACATGTGTTATATGCTTGCACGTGTGAAATATACTTTCTTCCGCAGAAAAGAATAATAGAACACATTGCAAAAAGATGATCAAGTACCACTGACAGCTATTTCACCTTACTTTACTGCTCAGAGCCCCGTAATATGAGGATTTGTATTTAATTTACTAAGAAATGGCACGATGGAACAACCCCGTGAATAAAACCCCCTATTTTTAATAAGTAAACTAGACCTACTACTTTCATATTAAGAATTAATGATAGTGAAAATGCAAAATGCCAGATAAGGTTCTTCTCAGTCATGGGTATTACTGTTTTTTTCTGTAATAAAGCCAAGGACTACGGTATGCTTCATGAATATTCTAGGCTCTGTGATTCTGCCTAGCTGATGAAAGCAGGCTACATGTATCTCTGCTTTTTTCTTTACATTTGAGTCATAACTAAGTCTTGTGACTAACACCCAGAAAACAAAACAAAACAAAACAAAACAGCAAAAAAAATCAATTGGGCCATGGCCTGGTATTGTGAAAAGCTTATTTTAAAAATAAAGAGCATTTTAAGCTTCTGCTACATCAAAACACTCATGGGGGTGACTGCCGTACTAAGACCTACGTCTGTTTCAGATGAGTAGAAGCTTTCATTTTCACAGGATGCTTAAAAAAAGATATCTAATGTTGATAATCTTGTACGGTAAATGTTTTGTGAGGCAGTTGTCAGGAAGCTGAAAGAGAAACTGCTGGCATGCCAAAGCAAAGGACGAACCTCGTACATGAGATCAGCATCAGTACCACAGCAATTCCAGTGTGCATAAATCCCGAGAACGCACCTCATCCACATCAGCCTGTGCTACCCTATCATCAACACCGGTATTTCTCTGATACAAAAAGGGCAGATATGCAAGCTCTTAATGACCAGAAAGTAGAAAAAAGCCAGGTATATCTTTTATTCTGAGACACTTTTCACTACATAATATCTTTAGCAAGGGGAGGCAATCTTTGGCTGCAGAAGGAAAAGCAAGGGAAAAAGCAAGGATAGCAGCAGGGGTCAGCAGAGCCCTTGTCTAAGCCTGGCAGCCCCTCGAAGTGAAGTGTGCCATTACCACAATCACAGTCATTTGTGAGTGGCAGAGGATAAAATCCTGCCCGTGAAAACTGTTTCAAGTCACGTTAGACATGCAAATCTGAAGCATGCTAGAGTTTAAACACTGAATCAACCGTGGGCTCTGTCTGAGGAAGCTATTTTTGAGGCACTAGAATGCTTCTTTATGGAAGTCTTGCAAAGGCTCAAATTCAGCTCTGCAGTCACCCCCCAGCGGGTTTTGCCTTCTACCAGCAAGGACACCCTGAACAAACTTTGCTTTTGGCTAGACCTTTTCACTCCGATGAGTGACATTAATCAGTTACAGGAGATTTATCCCCTATCCATCCAAGCCTGGAGTCCAGTGGAAGATTTTTCTTTTTTCACTCACATTATGGAACAGACCAAACTTGTTTTCTCTTGATAGGACACTAATACGGTACAACAATGCTTCCTCTGCAGACCTGACAAGCTGGAAGAAGATGGAGGGCTTGAGAGATGTGTCGTCTTCAGAGGTGAACTCATTTTGTTTTCTTTCAAAAATGCCTCACTCTCATTTATATATAGGATTTTTCAAAATGACATATTTGTTGGACATGTGAATAGGTGGAAAAGAATGAACGTCTCCATTGTCCCACTCTCCCGTTGGGAAGGATTAAGAAAAAAATAAAATCTCAGGAGAAGGACTGGATATGCTGCTTCCTTCATTTTCCCTTGATCGCTCTGTGGGGCAGGAGGCACTTTGCTTACATTTTGAAGACCCTCCATTTAAGCACAGCTGTCTTGCAGAGAGATGATGGACATAACAGGTTAAGAGTATTACCGTGTGAGAAATGCTCATGGCAACAAAAAACCAAGCATGAACTCTTCACTGGTGTCATGGTGGACACGGTAATTGAAGGTACATGTGTTGCATGTGCTATAGATAGGACAGGATACGTGCAACAGAAAAAACACTCACTGCTGAAGATTTATTCCTCTTTTAATCCTTTTCCTTTTCTGCAGCAATGTTTTAAAAGGGAAGGGTATTTAAAAAAAATTAGCTCCCTAAGTTCATCTATTATACCTAACAGATTTTTGTATTTATGCTTACATATTATAATGAGGTTTGCTTTGTTTGTGCGTATTTTGAAAGCAAAATGATACTGATTAAATATGTTTAAGTAAAGATGTAAAGATAAAGCTACAATTATAGCATAAATTGTAGATGAAAATAGAATTTCAAGGCCATTTCAGTGCAGGATTGATGTGACCTCCTTTCTGTTGCAGATCAAATATAAACTGACCAACTGTGAGATTATACTTTTTAATGTGGATGTTTGCATGGTCTGCAAAGTCTGCAGTATTAGACACCTTGAATTTTTCCTCTTTTTAATGATTATAACTATGCTCTCAGTATCAGAACACAGATCAGAAGTTCCAGTTCAAAAATTCAAGAAATTTCAGCCTTCATTAGGAGGGAAACAGTGCTTCCTCTCTGAAGTTAACATTAGTTTGGCTGTCAACAGTAAATGCTTGAATTTTGTGTCTAAGTAAACGATTCCATAGATTCTGAGTTAATAGGTTGTATTTTCTTTAAATGCAAAATGTTAATTTTCTTTAAGCCCCACCAATAGCTCTAACTGTACATTACTCAAGAAATAAGGCATACTGATTGGAATGGACCTGACATTTTTTTTAATACAGGGTTTCTCAAGATTTAGAATTAGGTTATTCAAAATTATTATCTGCCATGCTACCCAAGTATTTCTTTAAATACACAGGCAAAAAAATCCATCTAATTGCACTGTACTGCAATCACAAAGATAGTTATGGTGTCTACTTTTTAAAATAATCAGGACCGTTCCTGAACAAAAAACTTAGGACTAGGCAAAATGATTCCTACTAAAAAAAGCCTATTTTTAACTCAGAAGAGAAAGGTCCCACCATGCAAAAATGCATCTTGCCGCTTTATTGTTCCACTATAAAATTACATACACTATATGCCTTTGCCTTTGAAATGTATTTTAAGTATGTATTTACAAGTACCTGTAAATATCTGTTATTATTTTACGGTAATAAAACAGAAATCCAGAGACTATGTGGTATCTATGTAACCCCTGGTGTCTGTCCTAACAAAAACTCTGCAGTTGCAGAGCAGGGCTTTGAAGTTGGCATTGGAGGCAGAAAGTCCTCATAAACACACAGGTGGTTTGAATATAACTTACACAATCCACCTGCAATCTGCTTACAATGGACGTGGACTTAAGACTAGGTCATAAGTAAATTTTATCATGTTAATTTTCAAACCTCTGCTGTGCCTATAAAAAGTAGTACTAGTCAGCCTTATCAACTTCAAAGTCTTGTGACAGTTTCTGGCTACAGCCACACAAACACACTTTATAAGAGAGCAACTAGAGCAATGTCCTCAGGCTGCTCTGCATCTTCTGCTTTCCTGTTCATTTAATTTCTTTTTAAACAAAGAGGAAACAGAGGAGATTTGTCCCTGCTAAAGGACAGCGGAGCACCAAGGAGTCTGGCTATTTTAATATCTAACTGCCTGAAACACGGGTCCTCTGCCACGCACAGCACTCCCTCACCAAATATTCTAGAAGTAAGCTTATTTCCATACTCAAGTTTAGCGCATGGTAGGATCTCTCAAACTTGACTGTATGCAAATACTGGGGTTAATTATCAGAGACCTGTGAAAGGGGAGACAGATTTTCTAAAGGTCTAGCCTCTTTCTTCAAAGCTTTAATTTTAACCGTGCCAGCCTGAAGTTTACATGGAATCTAAATACATGTGAAAGACTTTATTCTGGAATAATTGGGATGCAATTTCAATCAGAGACTAAAAATTTAATAACTACTTTACAAAGGTAAAAGCAAAGCAATGAAGTCAGGCTTCCTAGAAAAACATTAAGTTAAAAATCTGTTGAGAACTGCAGAAAAGAAAGAAAAGGGAGGGAGAAAAGAGTAAGTAGCAGCTTGTTCTGAGAAAGCGGAGGTGATGCACAAGTGGACACTGGCAAAGTCTGTGTGCTAGTACCTCAAATTCTCTGGAAGGGGAGCAGGGCATGGGATTACATGGTTTTGTGTTAAAACTGGAAACCTCATCCTATTTTTCAGTCTTCAGATTTCACAGTATTGATCTCATTAAGCTAGTGTTTTCACGTTTTAACTGCAGTAAATGTAGGTGCTGTGCAAAAGCTGTAGAGTAATGTCACGAATGATGAGTATTTAATAATTGCTGTGGAACTACATTTAAATGCAGGTGTAAACTGAACTGAGTTGTCCAACGCAGTGGTAAAAACACTGCTGGCTGAAGTGATAAAAACATATCATCAGTCTTTAAAAGTAAATACTGTAAGATTTTAAGTAGCAATGTAGAAACTACTGCTGCTTATTTCTATAGGTATGTTAGAAAAGTTTCCCCTGTGATCAAATATTCTAACAGATTATGTGTTCTAGTCAGTTTAGGAAAAGAAAAGAAAAGAAAAGAAAAAAGAAAACCCAATGAATCTGATAGTCCTTCAGGTGAGATTTTTCTATGCAATTGCTGTCATCAAAATACAGCTGATGTGATACTTTTAGATAGCAGATCAAGGACATGTGCTGAGTACCAAACAACAGTTTGCCTTAGACAACAAAAAATTATGATCACCAATGCAGTTATAAATAAATGAGATACAAGAACTTTTCATCAAAAATTTGCAGTGTTCTATGCTTGCAATATAGTACAAATTGAGCAATTTTGAGAAAAGATTAAACAAGGCAAGAGACAGCTTTTCTACTTAATGACAGGATCTGAGAGAGCGAGCTACAAAAGCAAACTTCCAAATTACTATAAATGCCAGACAAAAATAGAAAGCAAAGTGTCAAATGATCTTTGCCATTTGTTCATGACAAAAAAAAGGAACAAAAATGAGAAACTCTCTCAGCATAGATATACTGAGCCAATGTCACACATGTGATCACAACTGCATTTTAATCCGTTGAAAAAAGGGTAGGAGTGGAAGATTGGGGAAGTTAAAAAATACTCTCTGCTATCACAAACTTACAGTTGATTAATTGAAAGGGGAGGACTGAAATTTCAGCTTTCCAGTAACAGTTTGATGTCACTTTAAGCAAGATTGTGCCTCTATATTTGTCTCTGACTACCTTAATCTGTATATTTGCAGTGAACATAAGGAGGACTTTGATCAAAACACAACATGCATTTTACACAACAAGGAAGTCTACAGAGAGGCACTACATTTACAAAAGCAATTGAAGGTGGTTTCAAAGGGAGTTGACAGATTAGAGGATGATGACACTGCTGCTGCAGTCTCAATGGAAATCTGGCTTGATCTAATTAACAACAACGAACTAGAACCACAGAAAGATAATTCAAACATGATTTAAAGAAGTTATATTATCTTTTTACGAGTGTAGCAATGGAGCCTTGCCCTTACTGATCACAGAACAAGTCACAGGTTGAACACAGAACAAGAATAAAAGGCCTGATACCCTTAATTTACCTCCAGCATTTGAAACTAGAGCCTGAGATTTAGCCCAAATATTTGACTACCAAAGTAAAGAACATCCATATATTCACATGAAAATGATAAAAAATTTTAAGTCACACTCATGACAACTTGAGTGAATTGGGCAATCAATATGGAAGATTATTTTTCAGACATGACTATACGTTACTGAGTGCTACCACGTTCAAACAGAATACAGTAAATGGAGCACAGCATGCAGGACAGCTTGCATGTTTCACTTGACACATCTGTGCACATGCACCAGCAAAGTCCCAGGTTATTCCCATCCCCTTTCTGTACAGATTCCTCACCCTAGGAAAAATGCACTGGGTGGAATACTTCCCACCAATCCTGAACTTACTCAGGCTTGTAGTGTAAGCCAGTAGCAATGCCCATGACTGATTTGTGCTGACTTTTCCACAACTGTCAGTGCTAGGCAACTGCTGCCCGTGTGTGGCTTGGAGCACAGTAATTTCTGTGAATCTTCATTCCGATGCACCTTTTGTACTGAAACCACTTGTGTTGCTATTCAGGGACATGGTTTAGTGGTGAACTTGGCAATGTTAGGTTAATGGTTGGACTCGATGATCTTAAAAGATCTTTTCCTACATAAACAGTTCTATGATTCTGTTGGCTCTTCTGACTGATTGTTTGCTCTGAACGGCAGTCGCTGTCACTAAGACATAATGTAATTTGTGCTTATATGCATATATGCTTCTGTACACATACATAATGACATATAATCACCCTGGCATTTAATAATTCTGGCATTTTCCACTGGATGCATTTTACAGGTGGGAACTATGGCAATGATTTACTGCATTCATAGGAAATTTGTAACTTTGCCAGGGAATGCAGAAGCTTTTCCTCTTTAGTTCTCAAAATGACATATATAATTTTCTTTTACCTTTGTGTCATAATTTTGTAGGCGTCTGGAAGGAAACATTCTGTGTTCTCCATCTGGAAAGGGTCAGCATCACAAATCTTGTCATCTGTCCGTCCATAGTTAGCACTTTCTATCATAATAACATCGCTTCCTGGACACCGGAGGTCAATGGAGTAGCCTTCGCAGGAGAGCTCCCTCCTAACCAAACCAAACGGTAGTGCTGCTCGGCTGAAACCTAAAAAAAAAAAGAAGAAAAAAAATAGGACTGAGCCTAAAGGATATATTGCATTGGACTTTTCTTTTTCTGTCACATAGGCAGTAACTCTCACCAGTGTGCTAAAGGAAGTACACCTTTAAACACTTTGACCTGGTACCATGTTAAGTGAGGCATCTTTCTTGAAACTGTCACATCCCTACACCGCTGCTGCTGTCCTTAATCTGGGAAAGGAGGAAATTCTTCACTTCTTCTAACCCTGGCCAGGGCAGACAGCAGTAACTGTCTGCATGCCTAAATTGCATATTCCTGTTTTCTCTCTTTTCTCTTTTCTCTCTGCTTCTTTCTCCTCTCTTTGGGCACAGTCAGACAGGCCATGTCCGAAAGCGGGAAGCAGCAGAGCACGCAGGATTTGCAAATGCAGGAGTGACTTTAAAAAAAAATAAGAAACAAACAAACAAACAAACAAAAAAACCCAAACAAACAAAAAACCCAAAGCCACAGTTCCAACTGCATTAGTTTTTCTTAATTTGTATCTTACTTTCTCCAGGGAGAGTTTGTTTCTTTTGCATAGCTATTTTATGTCCCCAGCATGGCCATGTTTGTGCCACCAGATCTAACACACACGCTGATACTTTACCTAGTTGAACTTCAGTGTTCCTTACTGTGCCTTTTACATAAATTAAACCACAGATAGGTAAGATTTTGAATAAGTATATAAATGATCAGTAACACAAACTGCAGATGTGTACTGTATTAAATCTCCCTGTCCCTCCCAAAAATGATAGATGTGTTTCATGGAATTCTCATTTTTAACATGTTTTTCTGCATGAGAGAATTCCTACAAATAGGTATCTTCTCTAATGAAGCCGTATGAAATACTTTAGAAAGAAAACAATGGTTCGGATATTCATCCCAATGTTTTGTCTTTTACAAACACTTCTTTATGCAAAAAATACATTGCACCAGAAAAAATGTATCTGTATACTACAGTTTCTTGTACACAACTACTGGTGGATTATTATTAAATTGATTATTTCTGTTTTTCACAAAATATGTGCATTACTGCCTTTTGGAAGACAAATTGGGTAACATGGTAGTGTTAAATACCTATTTCTTTAAAACAGTAAATCCCTTCTAAATTTTCAGGAGAATTACATATGTTTCCTATTTTTTAAAAAAGTCATCCTAATACAGCAGTACAAGGCCATTAATATTTCAGTGCAGGCTGCTGGAGACAAGTTGTGACAGCAAAGAGAAACAGCTAGTAAGTATGGAAAGTTGGAGTTCTACGATGTTTGAAGGCAAAGAAAATAAACTTTTCTTAAAAGGTATGATGCGTTAGAAGAGGCAAGGAAGCAAGCATCTAAAAAGATCAAGAACAACTTGAGATAACCCCTTGATAGTAAACTTTCACACGAACCAGAGGCTGTCACTTTTTCTATTGAATTAATGATGTGTGGATTAAAACACCTACTGTACGAAGAAGATTATCTGTTAGAACTGCAAAGAAGAGCTGTTGGAAAAGATCACGCCAGTGTCGGGATGTGGCTCCCTGCCAGCCAGAGCCCATCTTCCCATCTGCCCCTCCGCTACCCGCACGCCCCTGCCTTCCCCTTTGCACCAGCACCAGCTTTTGTCCAACTTGTGCAGTAAACTAATACAAGGAGCTGGTCTGACTAATCTCCCTCTGCTGCAGAAGAACCGATGAGGTCTCTGAGGACCAGCTTCTTGGCTGGGCAGGAATTCACCGCAGCACAAGGGGAAGGTGAAGACCAGAGCACAGCAACTGGGTCTGCCTTTACTTTACATTTCGTGGAACCATATCCTACATGAAATCAGTACCGTTACTCTGCCAATACGTTTCAGTATTTGTTAATAAGGAAAGAAGCCATATCACTGTGGAAAGCACCACAGAGTTCCATCTCAAACTCACTCCTGGCTGTCGGTTTGGCTGCACATGCCGTGTGCAGTCGCAAACACTGTTATTAGAGGCTTGCTGAAGTATCATGAGCAGAAAGCTGGAAAAAGCTAAAACACGAATCCGCCACATTAACACCCTACATGTTCCTCCCATGCAGCAAATTAATACAATGAAGACAGAAGCTGCTCACGGCTCAGTGAGGGCGTGAAATGGGCACAGAGAGGGGTACGCACAAAAGCCCCCCCCACGCATGCATACAGCAGCTCTTTTGATTAATTACCATCACGACAGGCGCAGTGGGACCAAATATAATGCCGCTAGTGACTGCCATTCCTACATCCTACCACTCCCGTCAAATTTAATGCCTTCCAACACAAAGCTCACCCCTCCAGCGGGCACCAATGGCGCCTGGATCTCCTGCACTCCGCAGGGCTTCCTCCTGGCCGGGGGAGTCCCCATGCCCCCCCAGACTGCTGGGTTTGGGGCAGCAAGGGGGGGAACGGCAGCTTCGGCTGTCCAAAGGGGAGTTTTGCCGAAGGGCAGGCGGGGAGGGGCAGGGTGGGGAGGGTGCAGCCGCCGAGGTGTCAGTGGCTACGCGTGCGGTGCAGCTGCAGCAGCCGGTCAGATGGATGTATCATTACCGGGCCAGGGCTGACAAACCCACACTGAGCTACCTGTGACAAGCACTGAACCCTTACTGCAGATCCTGCAGCACGGCCTCCACTTCTGCTAGGAAATACCTTGAATTCAAGTACAAGACCTCCGCAGTTCGTTACAGAGATGAGCTGCCTGTAAACCTTATTTCATCATCTATGGCAAGTGCTGTAAGTACTAAAAATGTGGTTTATCTTGCAATTTTCCTCCCTGCAGACATCCATGAGAAGTTCTGTATTAGGACAAACATTAAAAATACTAGAGCAAGGTTAGATTACTTCACAGGCAAAAGGTGACACACCTGAGATTGTAACGCGGGTGTTACATTGCAAAAGCAGCAAGCAGTAAAGCAAAACAATGCAGCATGTGCTAGGTGGGGAGACTGCTCTAAGGAGTCTCTATGGCACAAAAAGAATTTTAACTAAATAAACGAAATAAATTTAAAGTCTACTAACAAAGCTGCCGTGATCTTTATGGTGAAGTTTTATTTGTAATATTTTTATATCAACAAAGAAAAAATAAGTGTATCAACAAAGTGTAATTCAATCCATCTTGCAACCCTGACAATTGAAGAAAGAACTAGTGGGAGGCCCTGTGAGCGAAAAATCAATATTGCAGCTTTGTGCCGTGCAAATGTGAATACTGCCAAATAGCAGTGCTTAGGGTAAAATGAACTGTTTTGCTCCATTTTCTCCTCTCTGAACAAATGATTTTGAAACGACAGCTTTTTTTGGAGCTATAAAACATCAAGCAATAACTCCCTGCGCTTTAGGCAAGTGATTGGAATAAATACCTCTTGGCAACAGGTGCAGTGACTTAGGACTGAAATTCATTTACATTCAGGAGATAATTCCTGATAAACAGATGCACTGCCACAGGATGGAAGTTTGAACGACCAGCATCTGAATGCTATTGCCGGCTTCTGCATCATTCCAGAGCTTTTTCAACGTAAGTATGTGGCTCTGTCAATAATTACTGTTGTCACTGGTAACTTTGTATCTCCAGTGCAATTTCTCATGAATATTTTCAATACTGTATTTGCTAACCAACCTGCATTCAACCTGCTGCTTGCCTTACTGTACCTTGCATAAACCTATTTTGTTTGGCTGTCCTCCTGCAGCTGAAATCAACATTCCTCTTCTTCCTGCTAATTGCTTCAAGGCAAACTGTGCCATGGATGACATGGCTCCTGCTGTCTGCCGCCCAAAACACCCAAAGTGCTTCCCGACTGCAAAGACCTTTCTGGTGCCTGGGCTGGGACTTCCAGTGCAACCTAAACATTAACTCAAGTAAGCATCTATTACCAAACGCAACATATGCCATCTCTGATTCATTTGCGTTTGTATATATTAATCAGTGTTGTGTGTGGGGGTTTTTTTTAAAAATGAAAGAAGATTAATACCTAATGAGAAAAAGGGCATGGCTTCTGTCCTGCTGACTATTTTGATTATAGAAAAGCTTCCTGGCAAACATATGTTTCCTGCACATTTTATCTGCTCACAAATTAGTTGAGTGCAGGCTCTTTATTGCCAGAAAAAAACAAACTGCTTTTGCAAAATCACATTTCTAAGAAAAAAAGGTAGAGGGGGGTTTTAATGGCAATATACAATCTTTAATGCTTTATTGATCAATCCATGTAGAAAAACAGAGAAAAAAAATGTAAATGAAACGTCAGAAACAAAAATCTTTCCTCTTATACTTTAGTCCATGAAAGGAAAAAACACAAGTCCCATGAAAGAAATGTAGCTCAGAATCGTGTTTCAGAGATATGTTAAATTCACATTTGGCTAAAAATTGTTTCATGTAAGTTTGCAATGCCTTATTTACCATTTTACTGTCTTGGTTCCTTCATAGAAACGATTTGTCTTTAGAAAGATAACCTAAATTTGTCAAAGTGCAAAGAAAAGTTAATAATTCACAGCATCCTGCCCACTAGCATGCCATCTTTTTGAGCTGTCAATAATAAGAGTGTGTGCTAAGTTTGGTAGATAAAAGCAAAAAGGCACCACCACATCTGAATGTTCACCCCATACAGAGGAAAAATAGTGGAATGTAAACAGGCTAACATCAGTACTCCTCAACATCAGAAGCAAGGAACCTTTGATTAAAACTTAAAGCACAGAGAAAGTCAACATGGAAATATAAAATTATTTCAAAGAATGCAGATACTGGAAGAACTGAGAATCCAAAACAAATCTTTGCAGAAATAAATATATATGTCTCTGCGAGCAAGGAAATATTGCTTCTTGTGTTATTTGGCTCTAACAGAAAGGTCTTTTGAAAAGAGCACATCTTTTCAAACAGAATGTTTACAGTTGTCTCTTTCACAATCTCTTTTATTTTACGAAATCATGCAACATGATGATTCAAGTTCTACACAAGATGAAGTGCTGCATCTGGGGCAGCATTTCAATAATATATGTTTAACAAATGCAAAGCCCGATGAAAACTGCTGAGAATCCCCTCCCTCTCCCAACAAAGCGCGTACATGAGCGCACGGAGGGTGCAGAGACCGCTGAACATACTTCGCCATCTGAAAATCATGCAAATGCTCAACATGGGCTCCACAAAGCTTTTATAATTCCGCAGAAAAGCCTCAGCATCCTGCAGTTTCTAAAGAAACCCATGAACCCTGTCAAGGGAGACTTTTCTCCCCGTCTCTCAGCACTGTATAAATTTCACAGAGACAAGCATGTTATTTTGTTAAACAGCTTTTAAATTATCCAATCCTGGTCAACAGATCACTACCAACTACTACAAAGATAGAGGCAATTTAAATGACAACTGCGCTTTCTAATTCTATCTTTGAAGGAAAAAAGTCATTCTGGCAAGCATGTCTATTAAAAGATTACATTGGCACAGTAAGAGCTTCTGATACTGCACAGAGGTCTGGAGTTCACAGCACTCAGCTCTTCTTTCAGGGAAACCCGGCAGCCAGCGCACAGCCAGCCCGCGCTGCCGCCCGGCAGACAAAACCCCACTGTTCAGTCGGGGTCAAATTAGGCAGGAAGCGATCATTTCCAAAATATTCTCCTGCAGCTGTATTCTTTGCCATTTTCATTAAAGATGCTGGAAGGAGGGGACATCTAGAGAAAAGGGATTATTTAGTGAAGGAAATTATTTTCTAGTAAGAGACATCTTCCTCGGTTTTTTTAGCTCATTCGTCGAAATGGAATTAACTCAAAACAAGGTACATGAAAGGATGCTCATTATTTGAACTTTAACAAGGAGGCCCAAAGTCCCAAGGAACAGACTTCACCATTTAAATTACTCTGAAGCAAAGCAACCATTTCATTGAATAAATCAGCTGTGAGGGGTGATTTTTAACACTGGTTTCTAAAATTCAATTTCTCAGACATCCCGTTTAATATTTTAATTAGCTAAAATCTGGAAGCCTGTCTCTTAAAAGATTGAAATATGAATTGCTATCAATAAAAGCTTTTAGAAATATTAAGTAATTAATGGTGGCTTTTTATAAATAGTTTTTTACATGTTATTAGATTGTGATTTAGCCTTTAAAAAATTACAACATTTAAAATCTCTGTCAAATTTTAGTGTTTTTCAAATTCAGCGTGAGCAGCAGAATTACAACTGTAATTTTCTGTAATTATATACTTAATATTCAGAGTACATAAACATAAAGCAAGGTATGTCTGATTAATGAAATTCAGGACAAAACCCTGAGTTACGCCCTCTGACTCACCCCAGGACGGGTCCTGCCTTCCAGGTTCACTGAAACTTATTACAATTTTCCTTTTACCTTTTCCAATCTCCATGCAATTCTCAAAAACATCCCTGTGAGGCTCTCTTCAGCAAAAAAAGAGTCAGGGCTTACCTGCTTTCTGCACCTTGTTGAATGATTCAGCAAAACCTGAAGTGAGCAGCAGCATCTCAGCCTTTTAATGTAACACCGTCGATCCTTCCTGTGAACAACTGGCCAGGATCTCATTTAAATTCTCCTAAACAGCTCTTATCTCTCATCCAACAGGGCAAGAACATGCCTCTCCAAGGTAGCAGAATCAAGGGGTTTTTTGGATTGTGTTTTTATTGGGGTTTGTGGGGTTTTGTTGGTGGTTTTTTTTTAGTTGGGTTTTTTTTGGTGGGTTTTTTGTTGTTTTTTTGGTGGGTTTTTTGTTGTTTTTTTTTTTAATAGCAGAAGAGAAAAGAGTGCTACATTGACAGACAAGCAGATCGAAGTCCTTCAATCATCTGGAACAAGAACAGCCCAGACAGCAGCCATGTGCACATCCCCGCATTAGTCCATCATGTCTCAACCCTATGGGAGAAGAGATAGTTTGGTCTTCAGACCCATTTAATCCCTGACCTGCCTGCTGAGGCTGCCACGAGAGTGCTAATTAATGCTCAACTGTGAAAATGGGCTTCTGCACTTTGAAACCAGCCACACTGAAACGGGACAGAAACCAGTAATTCCTTTAATGAACGTCACCAAACCAGAGCCTGGTTCCTGTCAGTGTTTTAGCAATGCCTACATATGGCAGATGGAAACCACGTGATCTAAACATGAAAGTCTAAATATCTAGTGTAAAAATATGTGTGTTGTTCAGTTCTCACTTAGAACCAAATTTATTCTCATATGTATGCACCTTTCCCATCCCTTTCAGTGGGAGCTCTATGCATGAGAGCAAAACTTTGCCCTCATATCTAAAATTATCCCAGTTTGAAACAGTATTCATCTGTCAATGATACTTCTTTTCTTTTGCCAGCCAGATGTCTGTTCTCAGGCTGCAAGAATCTCCTTCCTTTTTTCCCTCAGATCATACACGCTTGATCCTATGCCAGCTTGCAAAAAGCACTCTACCCTTTTCTTTCTTGCCGTTAAATACATTGCATCTTCAAAATTTCTCAAGGCAAATAAGTCCCATGGTCTCTGTAAATCCCCCTCATGGAGGTTATCTCCAGTTTACCAACTGTGAACTCTGAGCACACCACCTGTCAGGAAGGAGAAGCTTCTGAATCAGAAACAACCTCTGAAACAGGGAGGTAAGACACACAAAGGCTGGTGTCAGAAATGTTGTGTCAACAGGATTTCCCGTTGAATTATTTCCTCTGCACAGGATACTGGTAGCAGAATAAAAATAAATATTCTTTTATTTTCTATAAAAATGTATTTTGACAACAATTTGTATTTCCAGTTATCTCATTCATTTTTGATTGGAAACCGTGTGTTGAGGAGGGGCAGAGGAAGAGGAAGAAAGGGGGATTTCCAGCAGCAGTATTCAGGGTGAACAGCTGACAAAAGAAACATGCTTTTTTTTCCCCATCTTTAAGAAACCCAAAGCCTTGTCACTTCAGCAGTTGATAGAAACCATGCAGAGGTGTACCATTTCCTTGGGAATATGTGCACTGGTGAAAGTTAAATCATTCCAGCAGGTGACGTGCTGGGTGCCAATAAATAACCCTTGGTGTGCTGTGTATAACGCCTTCCTGAACGGGTTATACCCTAACCTGTATTAAGAAAGCAAAACATTAGATCTCATAGAATGTAGAAACTGGACCCTGATAATTCTAAGTCATTTTAAAGAAGACGTTATTCTAAAGTGCCAGAGTTTAAAATACCAAATACAGGCCTAATGCTAAAAAATTAACACAGATTTAATTAAAAATATTGGATGATTTCTACCACATCGTAATATTTGAGATCACAGTTGTAAAATTATGAAGGGGCATTTTCTTGTTTACAAACAGAATTATACAGACATTAGAAATGGAATCAAGCAACAAAACAAGCAACAAGAACAAGTAAGAGTTCATATACTCCCTTTTATTTCAATAAAATGATGGGGTGGAGTCCATTGTCACAGTATAATTTATAGTGGAAAAATTATGTGGTTAATTTTAATGACAGCAAGCCACTTAAAGAGTGCTTATGAGTATGCAAATAGCACAGCAATCCCCCTACTCATTCAGTATAGCTTCTGAAACATTTCTGAGGACTCGGGAGTAGAAAGAACCACCCTTGGAAATATAAAGGCTCAAGATCTTGCAAGCGAAAACGGTTAAACCAAAATATACAGTCATTACTTTTTAAAAACAAGGAGAAGGGCAATGTGATGAATGTACTTTCAGGTAAATGTGCTGTCACTTCAAATATTCCCACAAATAGATATGAGACAAGAGTAGCAAGCAATCTCGGAAAATGCCCGTCAGAGTGAAAGGCTCTCTTCCTGACCTCACCTTCTATGAAACATTTGTGGATTTCTAAAAGACTGTTATAGAGAGGAGAGGTATATACCATACATAGTTTTTACAACATATTTGAAGTTCTGGCTCGTTCTGGGAATCGTGGAATAATCCTACGTTGATACTTGACAGCATCCTCTGAATAATAAATTGCATGCAGAAAGGAAAACTATTCGTTTATCAATAAAGAGGTAATTCAACAAGTCCTAAGGAATATACGCAGTTCTAACATCCTTCTTGGGCAGCGGGGAGCAAGAACAGCCACAGAGGTACCATTTCCAGACAAAATAAAGGAAATATGCACCTCTGCTACCCTGTCAAACCGCTGTTAATCACCTATAAAGGAACTGCATACCCATATGCCTCACTGCAAATGTGAAAGACAAGGGAGATAAAGTGACAGGATAGCTAAATTCCACCTGGACTCAAATTCAGGGCTTCTGAATTTGGATTCTGGTTTTTAATCCTGGAATTTGTGTCTCCCACCCCAGCTGTCACAATGTGGATGTAAGCATGCTCTCAGCTTTTAGAGAACCAGCTAAAGAGAGCTCAGATGAAAGAAATGAAAAATCACAATCCCCAAAATCTCTCTCTGAGTACTAAGACAGAAAGTAAACAATTTTTCATAATTATGTCATAAAAGTTCCATAATTAATGCTATTTACATTAGAAAGTAACAAAAGGGATGAACACACACTGTAAAACAACACAGAAACGAAAAGTTTGCATTTGCTAATTACTTCTGTTTAGAAACACACATCTAATAGCTGAAAGACTGTGCTTCCAAAGTTGTTCATTGATCTTAATACCACCAATAATAAAGGACTAGGAAAGCTCTGCACCAGACCGGGGAAAAAATCATCATTAGGTGCTCAAGTATAAGCTCAATAACCAGCAAAACAGAAGTACTGCACCGTTACTACAGACATGGAAGGTAAAGTAATTTCCTCAGTAATTAATGTATTTTGCATAGTGCTTCACCGTACCAGGTCACACCGTTTTCTTTTAAAAAAATCTTTCCCTATGTGTCTAAAGCAAGTGCTTCAGGAGGAGGCAGCTGTGAAGTATAAAAGATCTGATTGCTCCACTTTTTTCCACACCAACTAAACTGACACTTTCCTACCGAAAGCGCCGTGTTCTCGTGATATATTATTTAGGTGTACAAACAGACGGACGGTTTCTGCAAGTCAGAGGGGACAGCTCCTGATCTCACCGTCGGGCCGGGAGGGAGCAGCGGGGCTGCCCAGGAGCTGGGGGTCCGGCAGGGCTGCCGCCCCCTCGCCACCCCACGGCAGCAAAGCCAGCCTTGCCCAGCCCACTGCCAGCCTCCGCTCGAACCCACGGGGTCCCTGCGCTCATCGATCCATTTACATTGTTGTTTCTTCTACAGCGGTGAGTTTTATTAATCAAGATAATTTCCAGAGCGAGCTCAGAGCGTGATCAAAGCAGCCGTTATGGCAGCGTAATTGAGAAGGGAGTTGTTAATCTGCTGGGGATGCCAAGGAGGGAAGGAAAAGGTTAGGGGTGTCCAAAGGAGGCAGGAATGAGCAGGTGTTAGGGTAACTATTTAAATTAGGAATCCTGACATAATCATTTATAATGGAGGCTTTAGATTCCCTGGAAGGCACTAAAGCTGGATATCCTATCTACTCTACTCAGTAAGCAAGCTGCATTTCTTTTGGCACAAACAGCGATTTTAGTAAGTCTACACTGCCACAAAGCAGGCTGCGTTTAATGAAACTATTCTGTGCAACTTATACAATCCCACGGTACTACTGCAGTGCCCTTTCCATCTCTGCCACTGCTGAATCTGAAGACCAGATCCTTACTGGCTTTCAGCAATGTAGGGCCCATGTTATCTGTAATTACACAATAAAGACAACGTTTGAACTCCAAAATCCCAAAGAACCCTATTTTCCACGATGGTTTTCACATACACAAGCCTCTAGAAGATTACAAGGATACTTTATGAATCAAATGCAAAATACAGAAACAGTATTATCTCTCACTGAAATGCTGTCATCTCTGAAGGATGTGTTGAGATCCAACACTATACAACTCTTCATAGTAGTAATTTTGTAGTATTTCATCTATTTGAAAATAATAGGGAATTTTAGGTAAGCAGAATCTTAATTACCCCAATTAAGTTCTCATCCTGCATCACTAATGTCATTGGGAGCTTTGTCATTAACCTCAATGAGTGCAGGATAGATTCCTTAGAATTTAACCTGGACACTCAATATTCTTGTTCTAATGAAAAATGCATTAATGAGCTTCATTAGACTACTCCATTTTAAAGATGCATCTTCAGCAGTCAGTTTCCCTCAACAGCCTAATGGGACACTGGTGCATTACTGAACTGGGACTCGACACAGGAGTGGCTAGGTCACTGGAAGTCTCTTTATTGACTCAATGAGCTCAATGAGCTTCGTGCTCAGCCCACCAAGGGATAAGCAACACCTGTTGACTCACTTCAGGAACTCCCTGAGGTAAAGATGACAAAACGTGTATAATTTCTGAAATTAAAACTGGGGTGGTACAGCTGAAAGAGGATATGTATTGAAACAAACACAATTAGAACTAAAATTCTTCCCTATAATTAAAAAATGACACAATTTTTCTATAGAGTCTGCATGGAGGATCCTCAACCCATTTCAATCACTACCTTTTTTCCAGTCATCTACTGGGACACATTATGGGAAAACTAGTGATCTTCTGTGACCTTCATTTTATTTTATTTAATGCAGCAGACACCTCATGCTGAATACGAAATAAAAAATATGCAACCCAGTAAAGTACTTTAAGAAAAAATGCCCTTTGGAGAACCCAATTTCAGTCTTGATATATAATGACACAGATTTGCCTATGACATTTGAATAAAAATCTCTATTATATATATTATTGTGTTCAAAATTCTATTCTGAATTACTAAATTTAGAACAGGCCCTGTAGATCACGATTCAGTCAATGCTTTATAAATGTGGGAAACGCATATTTGAAATACACGTGAAGGTAGAGCAGACTCCCTGTACTTCCCACCTTTAGCCACATTTTAGGAGACGGATTTCTGTTTCAAATAGCTATCCAACCAGTAGTAGTAAAAAACCTCCCAAGTATCACAATATGCTCTTTGTTTACACAACAGTAGCTGATGTATTGCTAATAAAGCCTTCAAGGAGAAAATAATGTGAATTGCCCAAACAAGAAAAACTAGCACTTGCAGGTACCATTTTATCTTTCCTATAGCTCTAAGGACAATTGAGAAGTATCACTTGTTGCAGTCCCTGCCTTTGAAAAACTGGGGGTAGGAAGGGTGGAAGGGCAGGTGGTGAGTGCAGATGGCTATTATCGCTGCTAGTAAGGGCAGATTAACAAGTCATCACCCAACATAATATCCACTGAATTTCAGTTAACTGCTGTCTGAGCAACCTGCCTAAAATTCCAAATGCTAAATGCCCAGCCTAATTTGTAGCTGGTTTAAAGCCGCATCAGTTTGGGATAGGTGTAGCTGGTTGTAACAATAGCGCGGGGGTATTCAAATTTGGATGGGAGGGGGCTTATGGAAATCTCTCTCCTTAATTAAATCAGAGAATGAGAGTTTGAAGTGGTAAATAATAAATCACAAAGAATCCTCAATCTGGTTGTCAAGGAAACCAGTATGCCTCTGCCATAATTGCTGTGAGCCCAATCTTGCCCTTTTTGACACCAAGCCTTATCATGCATTCTGGTCAGAGACTGAGAAAGTAGCTTTGCCATTCCTCTCAGGCAGCCCTGTACCGGCAGGGAGCTCGCCCGAGCAGGGCTGCCCCACGGCGGTGCTCAGCACCATCCGCCTCCCGCCCGCAGAGGGTACCGGAGCGGGCAGTGCCGGCACGCCACCGTCACCTCCGGAGATGAGAAATGGGACCAGCCGGCTTGATCATGGCATTGGAAGGTCTCAGCAGCTGTGCTTACTAGAAAGGCACTCCTAACGTACTGTTGCTAATATCATAAGCCTGGTTATCGCAGCTTGTCACAAGTCCCAGGAATTTCTAGTTCCCTCGCGCTTCTGCTCCCCAGAGCACATCCTCCTGGAAGCAAGAAACAGCCCTTCGTTTCACTCATGGACACGTAAGATGCTTATGAAAGAGACGAACAGGGAAAGGGAAGTACAAGACAAAATAATTGCTTTCAAAAGCACAGCAAAATAGATTAAAAACTGACTCCATGCCAAGCTGTTCAGATAGCTTACTGCATCAATTGTCTTTTTCCTCTGTGATGATAATTACCTTTTATAAACATATCCAAACTTGTTTTTTCCTTCTGTTTTTGGTGTAATCACACATCACCGCTGGACACGCACCAAACTTTGAGCATAAGCAATTCCCAGTACTTAAACACCAGGAAGGCCAAAAAGGGGGAAAAGCTATATTAGTGTCTCTATCTCACCCTTCAAGAAATCCTGAAGCTGGTTTTAAAGGAAGTATCTTCAAAGTAAGGAAACAGGAGGAACAACGGGCAAGTACATTATGTTCCCAGCTGACTTCAAGCAAAAGAAAATCCAGAGAGACAGAGAAGGATTGTGGGAAGGAAGAAAAATTAAAATCTCCCTTTAGGAACTACAGAGAGAAAAATATTATCAGATAGGTTTCCAAAGGAAGAATTGCAACTGATTCTTGTTTGAAATGCTGCAACTAGTTGATTGTCTCCTTGCTATTTTACCAATGGATAAATCTTCTTTCAATTCCTAATCCTACTGCAAGCAAAACACCACCACCATCAATTTCTTTAATGTATTTAAATGTTTAATAGATTTAAATTCAATGTTAGCAAAATACGTTAAAAGTAACAAGGCTGATAAATCCTGGTGATTTTAATACTTTGCTGTACGCCATTCCAATGATCTTTGTTTCTTTCAGTACTTAAAGAATGCAAAGGATTCAGCTCAGGATCCGCGTTTCAATGGAACATTCTGGATACCTGCTACATAATTCCTAAACTTTATCCTGACATCACATCTGGGTAAATGTCATTTACAAATTTATTTTTATCCATTACTCAAAGGGGTATAACGTGTTAACAGCACTTCCTTCTCTCTGTTCGGCTACTGCTCAAAGAAAGCTATTTATTTCGTTTTATTGACTCTAGCAACTGTCATACCTTTTTTGATTTTGGTTTGTAGATAAACCAAGCATCTCAAGAAAACATATGGTGCCACACAGTTTTTCTGCTGTAATATTCAACTATTCCAACACAAACTAAGCACGTTAGTAAAAACCTTTGTTCCTCAGATCTGTAGACAAGCAATACGTAAAAAGCAATAAATGCTTGTTGCAGAGCGGGCTTAGTCAAAACACAATAAACCCTTCCCCAAACCCAACCCAAATCCCATCCATATTCCTCTTCCCAGGAAGCACAGCGTAGGTGTTTGTAGCTACAAGAGCTCAGGCAAATTAATCTTTGATCTTTGTTCCAAAACAGTTCATAGGATCATAGTTCATCATGAGATAATTCAGGCTGACACGGACTCCTGCCTCTTCTTATTCGCTCAGAATATTCTTTACTCCAAATACCTCATCCAGGTATAAAACCTAAATTACATATAGAAAGAATAATTCCTACATAATTTAAAAATTGAAGCCCCTGTAGTTGTCATCCCTGTTAAAAAGGCACAATTATGGATTAATTATAGCCAATTACAATAATGCCTATTAATATCTGTATCACTGTATATGCCTCTAAAATTCAATCACCTTAAGAAAAAAAAATGAAAAAGATAAATAAAGGTTTCCATTAGAAAAGATAACGCAAAAGCAAATGAATACGCCATTTGGGTATAAACATGCTCATTTGCAAAATACGCATGTAGCATCCATCAGAAGAAAAAAGGCCTTTAGCTGATTTACAGATAATTTACTATGGCACACTCTTACCACTATCTTATTCTTATTTGAAAAATTAGTCTGGATTCCTGATCACAGTGACAGCACCAGTTTATTTTTATGTCTTTTGCTAAATTTCAGTGATCTTGAACCTTCAGGGCTAAACATCTCTGTGACAATCTATTTCTGTCATCCAAGAGTTTTGCATGCTTCAAGATTTCAAAGAACGGTGTCACTGGCTTTCCCAGTGACACAACATGCTGGAGAAGGAGTTCAATATTACCCAGACTCTGCTCCATCATAATCCACTGTGAAAAAAATACCTCCGTCTCTTCTGTTGGTAGGAAGCCATAACAACCTGGTATTTCTCCTCTGAACAATTTTCCAGGTGGTCAATTTGATTTGTCGGTTCTTTAGAATTTTTATGTCCTCTGTTTGAGCAGTCTCTATCCATCATCGTTTGCCTTCACCTTCTCTCCTTAGACTCGTGCGATTTTGAACAAAAGCCTTCAAACCCCTTACTCTCTGCAACGCTAATCCCTGGATTTCAATAAACTTTGCTATTATGCGAGGAGTTTTCATAAGGCGTTATTGGGTCTTAATCTGAAACCACCTTGTTACTCATACGGTATGAACCGGCACAGAGGCAGTTTGTCCTGTCGCGGTGAAAACCAAGGGCGTCCGATCGCTCCGTGGCTGTGCCAGCCCGCGCGGTGCAGCAGTGGGCACGCTGCCTCCCTGCCTGCCGCAAACCCCAGCGCACTGTCTGCGCTTCAAACTGGCCAAGAGCCGCGCTGCAGGCTAGCGCCAGGCTGACCAGCTGTGGCCACATCTTGGTTTATTAGGTTGGGTGAGGCACCACTACGCTGTGGATAAGCAGTTTCCAAACAGTTCTGAGTTGAAATGCAATTTTAATATGTCCCTGTATAGTATCATGCAGAAATAGCCACAACTCTCTCCTGCAGTAGTTATGAGAAATGGTTATTAATTTTAATTGGCTTAAGCTAGCTTTTAGGGAAATTATATCTTCAGGCTTCATCACCTATCTGAATAGCCTCTTTTTGCAGTTACCATTGCTATTCATCTATTAAGAAATACAGGCAACGCGTTCTGTATTTCCTCACAGCTTACCAACTATATTAAGCAAAGATGGCTGGAAGCAAAACAGAAATTAAAAATTAAAGGCATTTTGAAACAAACTGGCTGTGATGCTCATTGATAGGCAACTTATCCATAGGCCTCTTTCTAGGAGAGCAAGACAAGACTGAAAACTCCAAAACAGCAAACCACAGCGCTCCCCTTTGTGAAAATTACACAAACTTTATGTTCAGGAACAAGCTCTGGGTACAGGCCAATGTTTCAGTGACTCTTCTTTCATAATTCTCCTTCCAGGTCCCTGATGCAACTAGATGTAGTTCACAATCCCCCATTCAAAACAAAAACAAAAATTGTCTTTGTATCAGATTCAACATAAAAACATCCCAGGTACACAGGACTGATAATTTTAAAGGTTACAACTGCTAATGCTTGTGGAAAGACAAAACATTTCCCATTGTCATGACAATTTTACAGACTTACAAATCAGAAACCCTTCCATTTTTACAGTTCAGCTTTAAGCATCTTTCTCTTAGTCTTTGGACACTAACACTGCAACAGCCACAGGTGACCATGTATCTGAAGAAGAAACGAGGGTCATCTCACCTAGGTAGCTAGTGAGAAGCTTTACGAGGGCTTTCCCATCAGCTTTCTTCACCTGCATAGCAATAAACCAGCCCATGGGACAGAGACAGGAGCTAAATTTGTTCAAGTCTTGCTCAGTAGGGTTGCTGGAACTAGGACATCACAGAACATCACAGTGGAGGCAGTTTTGCCACAAAAAACAAATTTGGCACCACTATGAAATACCTGACAGTCTGGAGTCTAAAACTTAATCAGTTCTGAAGGTCTGCTTTATGAAAAGTAACCACTAAGACACCAGCAGAATAATTCAATGAAGTGGAATCCGTGGCTTCAAGTTTTTTCTGAAAATATTGCATTTTCTCTTCGACTTGCAAACAGTTTTCACAAGTGGCCTTTACAAGGAGTAATTTAGTAAACAAAAAAAATTACCTTGTGAATTAAAACTACTTTAAAAAGAATCCATTGTGACCACATTTCATATTAACATGGCAAGCTCTTACAGAACGCCCTTTCAACGAAAGAAATATATTCCTTGTGTGTTCAAGTATAGAGCCATAAACCATATGAGACCCTATTTATTTCAAATTTCCCATGATGCCATTTACTCCAGCTTTTAACCTTTTATGTGACATTGAGCTATTTTACAATCATAAAATAGTAGAAAAAACGACCTGTTAATTTGAAAGGGACACATTACAACATCTCTCCCCGGCACTATAATATTTTAATTTCTTTTTTCAAGGCAAACCAGTCGGAAAGTGACCATCTGCTAGTCTCTTAGCACCATTCAAGCAAAGTAATGCACAAAATGTCCTCCTTTCCCAGCAAGAGTAGGACCATTAACTGAAAGGAATTTAGGATATTGTCATGTGAGTTTAACAGATTGATTCACAACAAAACAAAACCTCAATTTCTTTAATTACTGTTAAATAGACTGACTGTAAGGTGGTGATACAAAACTGCTGCATATTGTGTGACACCTAGAGCAGTACAAGAAATCTGAACCTTTCCAAGAAATAATTTAGTATTATCAAATTTCCTATGCAAATTGTGTTCTTCTATTTTGAGCATTCAGCTAAATGCAAGCACACTTTTACAAGTACAGTTCTATTTCTCACTTCGCAATACACAATGTGCTTTGGACACCGGGTAAGTTTTCAGTATCACTTAAGGTTTTGAATATTTCAAAACAGTTGATAATGGCAGTGAAAGAGGGAACTCGACAAGCTCTCCATGCTGATAAATATAGAACTTTTTGGATGAGTAGAGCTCAATGGAGCCGTAATCTTGGCTGGCACCTGTGCATGATACTGTAACACATACAGCTAGAACTGCAAGTTTGTGAGAATAAATTAAATTAAATTCACATTCATGTTAGCACTTTAAAAGATGTTGTCAGTACAACTTTGTATGCATGCAAGTCACTGCACTTTTGAAAGTTTTACCCTAAATGTTTAGAATTCAAGCACACTGTCTCTAAAGGTTAGGAGATACACTGGCCGTATCTTAATCGGCCTTTATCCACATTATTCATATCTGTACTTTCTCAACATACCTAACTGAACTGCAAATTAGACTGAAAACGAAGTAACTGCACTTCAAATTGTTAAATTCTAAAAGAGTTTATAGTATCTTGAATTGTGAAATATAGCAGATGTCAAACGCCATTACCAAAATGTATTCCACAGTTGCCTTAAATCTGCAGTATATTTTACTTTAAAAGCATTTTTCTCTTCTTCCTCTTCCTAGTCTCTCTCTCCCTATCAAAAAATAATCAAGCAATTCAGGAATTTACACTAGTAGTAAAATACATGCTAAATATAAAAGACTTTCTCAGCTGTTTTTTTGGAACACATAGATCTTTTTGTCCAGTTATTAATGATGTAGTAGTCATATCTATTTGCCCAATAAATGTGTAAGTCTTACCGCTTTCCTTAGTTTTATTTATAAATTTCATAATGGCGGTAAGGCACTTTAAACTGTGTATTTCTCAGGGAATACTGCACTTCAGGGACCGTTAAAGTCACTCTGCCTTCAGCCTTTATCACCCTACGTGAGGTACAATAAACACTGAGAAATGTGCTGCCTATTGTGTGCCTTGTTATAAAGTTCATGTCCAGCAATTCTGTCCTTTCTGTTTGAATTTCCTTTCTTCCCATGCCTTTCTCAGACACGTTCTCAGCAAGTCTAACTGATTCCTAATGATTTTGTATGACAGATCGGTGCTGAGCAGTACAGGCTCAAGTTATGCAACAGCCTCATTCACACGGCTAAAAACTCACCTACTGTGCACTCTGTTAAGTCACAGTTACGGAGTACTGCTCACTCACATGCTGGATTCTGGCCCTTTCTGCCTAAAAACTTGCACTAATCCACAAGAAGTTTCCTGTGCTCTTTCTTTGGCATTGAGTTTTCCCAATAACTACGTGTTACCAGGTTTCAACTAAGTCGAGTAGACCTTGCTCACGATGTTTCTTGGGATTCAGGGTACACTTCAGATAAAAATTCCAGGAAGACTGTACGTCATTTATGTAGCTTCTTTACCACAGCGTCAGATAATTGGGCACTGTTTTGCAAGGTGCAGAGAAAAGTTCTAGTCAAGCAATAAACTACAAAAGCTATACAGAAGATGGAGTGATCCTCCAAACGTACTTGGATGCTATGTGGGAATTCAAAAGCAACGTTACCTACATTTGCCTTAGTTTTTGGGCTGGCTGAATCAGACAAGAGGGGAAAGCTGGATGACGCACAAACTTACCTTGCTGTGAAGACAGCATTATTAATTCTCCGTGTGGCTCCAATTCACATACAGAAAGCCAGGCACACACATAAATATGTATTTATTTGCCATTATGCTAATTTTGTTAGAAAAAACATCAATAGTTGATCAGCTGAAAAATACGTGCAATTTTGAAAGGCTTTTGAAAACATACATGTCTGACTTGACCTTATGACCATTTTCTCCTTCAGGCAAACCAATATTATAACCAGAACAACATGAGAGGATGAACATTGTTGGGGAGTTGCTCACTGTGCCTGTCATACCCCGTTAATGCAACTTTGATTTGCCTTTGTTCTGACAGTAGCAAACAGCTGCTTGTAAATGAGCCACAGTCCCTGGGCTGCCTCCCATTATTCCACACTTTTGTTTGACAAGGTCACTTGCTGTGGGGATTTTGGGGAGAAAGAGTATGCAGCCTATAGAATTAGAGTTAAACCACAGGCAACCCAGCTTGAATGCTCTTATTATATTTTTTTTTCATAGCACCAGCAAAGCAAGAATAACAAAGAGAAAATCTTTTGCTCTGTGAGCAAGTCAAACTTTTCTTTTTTCCTGTGTTGATTTCATAATCCTAAAACTATCTTATAAAAAGCAAGTCATGTTTCCATAAATCCCCTTTCATTCAAATCTTAACAGGATTTATATGAAAGATGTATTTAATTACAAAACAGGATTAACAAAAACAGATTAATATTGTTTTGTTCATCCGCTACTACAATTCATCAGGAGACAATACCCAGCTGTAGCTAACAGCAACTCCGACAAACGCTGCAAAAACACGAAGAAACAATCTGAAAGATTTATGCCAGTTTCCACAGGAAATTGATTTATTTTTGATAGGAACCGAGACAGACTAGTCTTCCAGAAAGAAAAGCATCTCATAAGCAAATTACTGCTATGATAGCTGCCCGCTTAAGGACAAGCAGACATTTCTTTGACTTGGAAGTTTTATAGCGTTGAATTAAACTGTAAAATCAGTTTACGAAGACATTAGGATAGTATCTGGTGCTATCAAATCATCCCAAACCTTCATTTTACATTTTGACCTATGATCTTAAAGACAATGAAAGCTGTCATTTAGGACAGCCTGCTTCTTTGTGACAACTGTTGCTTCTGAAGCCATGCATGAACAAGGAATAGGTGGTAAATATTCAAAGGGATGGCTGATACTATGGGAGGAGACAGCCAGTGGCAGTCTGCAACCACAGATGAATCACAGTGGAGCGCTTTCAAAATTTACGAGTGAAGACAGAATAGGTGGTAACTCTAAAAATGTCTTTCAGGCTCTTCAAGGAGGGTCACTGAAAACAATGAATGGAAATCAATCCAAAAACCTCCCCCAGCAGCCAACTGCACTATTCCGAAGGGACAGTCCCACCCGATTGTTCAGACTTTTATCTCATCAGCCCAAAAAGTGACTGAACTCTTCCTGCTCTTAATCGTCTGCTTCCTAGTTTTTTGTTAGGCCACTGGAAGAAATAATGTCTTCATCACAAAGGCCTCTGCATCCGCACTGAAAGAAAAACTTACAGACATTTCTGTAATCTTTGATTTAGTTTCCAAGTCTCCCAATGTTCTCAACAGAAAAGCACGAACGACCTTTAGGCAAGTTTACACATCTTCCCTGGATAGACTGAAAACTCTGACCGAGCTTGGAAGACTACATTTATGACCATAGGATAGGGATAGGCAGCCTTCTCCTCTCTTCCCTCTTTCAGATAGTTCAGCTCAAACCTCGCTCTCCACAACAAATCCTTCAACAGCCACCTACGTGCAGGTAAGAGAAGTCTTCCCAAGTTTCAGCTGGAAGTAGTTTCCCTTGTCAAATGCCAGTTACAAAAGACATTGTTAGTGACATACCTGAAATATTCTAACTGAATTACACTTGAATTATCCTCTGCTAACAAGCAGACATCAACAACAACAAAGTCTAATGATAGTTCATGATGACAACACTCACTTTCCAATAAAGCATGCTGAATTCTGGTAGTTGACTGCCAGAGTGCAGGATGGGAGGTTGTTAGCCTCATCAGTATTCAAAGGCAGGCAAATCACTAAAACTCATTTACATCCTTCCATCTTTCTTAGTGCATGTCAACAGCAGGTGGTCTATCGATACTACCTTTGAAATAAGTAGGTGGTTTAAATTGCCTTCAAATTTCAGTAAAAACCCTGAATTATAGAATAGACCTCGAGTCTTAACTTTCCTGTTTTCTTTGTGTGGGCTGTAATAGAACATGAATAAGTACGGCACTTACTTTGTTCGTATTTTAATCTACATTAAAAAATAAGTTTTACACATAAACCTAGACATCTTAATCTTGAACGTTAGCAAAGACAGTCACAGACACAACCACCTCAGCAAAACGAGTTACAGAAGTTTATTTGCAAAGGTTTGAGTAAAATCCGCAGCAGATTATGAAAGACTTCTACAGATGATTTTTTTTTTTTTTTTTTGAAAGCACACATTTTTAGGATAAGCAGATGAAGACTGACGCTTGAATCCTTCAATGCATGTGTTTAAGTCTCCCTGCTGCTAGCCCACTGGAAGCTACTACTCTGAATAGATAACGTTCACTACACACATCCATGGACATATGTCTCCTATTTTTCTCCGTGGCACTGTGACTGTTCCTAACAGCCAGTTTAAAAACACAAATGTCTGTTGTCAATCAGGACCAATTTCTGATGAAGTGAGAAGAAACACTGCCTAAGACAGGAATCAAGGACATCTTCATGCCCAAAAGAGTACACAGCCAGCAGTAAGCAACATCACAAATGTGTTTATACAAAATCAGAATAGATTAAAGTAACTAAAACCAGCATTCGGTTGCTTTTCCTCTGTGATGTTTGCTTTCACGTTTTGACAACTCCCTCAGAACTTCTGTGCAATTCAGTGTCCGCCAAGATTAATACTTTGATGTCTGGCTTCAAACTTCTATAAAGAACGGTGCCTTTTGAAAGCAAACGCAGAGGTCAGTAATAACTCCCCAGACTCTGCAGATTATGCTAAATTAGCTCCCACATTTTGGAGAGCGGGTGGAGAAAGCATAGCACACTGTCCCAGTATCCCTGACAGATGAAGCCAGGGGTTGGTCCCCACAAATCCATCACAACCTGGGAGGGTTCATTTACTACCCTATGTGGCCTCAGTTGACCATCAGTCAAAACTGACATGCACGATTCACATTTAAAGATTTGGGTAAGGTTTCGTTGCTAATACACACACATATTTGTTTATATGAAGGGGATTTTCCTGTTTGGAAAGAGGTCAGGATGCTGAAGGTGCCCCCTGTGCTACCAAGCATAAGGGAACATGTACTTCACAATGAGTTAAAGATTGTTTAAAGACCAGGACAGTCATTAAGCTGTATTTACTGTCTAGACAGGAATAGCTCCACCTAACCATTCCCAAAGGTTGTTAGCATTTCTAAGAATTAAACAGCAGCAGGAAAAGGTTAAGATCAACTTACTAATTAAGTTACACTCACAGAAATCTGGAAAGGGGAATGGAATGTAAATTTAAATGACATCCCCCAGTCTAAGCACCAATCCTCACACGTGGGTCTTCCTCCACGAAGAGAAACCTTACGACTGAGTGACTGCATGCAAAGGTGATGCCCAGTCACAGGGCTGCACAAAATGCCACTGGCTTGAGACAGATAAGAGAAATCCCTTGGAGTTTATCTAAATTACTGGTACACACAAGCAGTGTTTTCATTTGACTTCTGTACTGTAAATCTGCCGCCTCCTGGTAAGTACATTCAGTGGTCATTTTTAGCTTCTGGTGTTAAAAGGTGAATTCAAGGCAAGTGCCAAACAATGAGGCATGTTCCGTGCCTAAGTTATGATGTTAATTGTATGATAAAAGCAGAGATTTAGGTCACTTCCACGGTGCTTAGAAAATTCCCGAAGGTACCTGACAGGAAAACAGAACTCCTCCACCAAGCTCCACTGGCAGCAACTGAGATAAAAGACATCCCTTCTGGTGACAAGCATTACTCAGAAATTCCTTAGCAAGCAGTGAGACAGGATTGTCTGAGAGATCCCTCACACTCCCCCAGGACGGACAGAAGGTCTTCTGCTTTACAGGTTCACGTAGGTGGAAACCTTGAGTAAAGCTCAGAGAAGTCTTTGGTTTCGATTGCCACACGGTGCTCCTATGTATGATATGCAATATTGTTCGTGCTTGTTTACATACTGGAGATTTGGGAAGAGTCTGTTGATACAGTAATAATTAAACGCTAAGCCAAGGAATGACTGCATGGGCAAAGAATGGGTGGCATGCAGAGCCACTGCCATCCACACCTCTAGAAACAGAACAGATGAATGTAAATTAAACTGTTTAGAATCATTTAAATTGCTGTTTAGATCAAAGTTCAATTATTTAAATTGTCAGAAAGAAACCTATATTTAGACAATCAATTTATCCTTACCTATATCTGTATTTTTACTAACGAAGAAAGGATAAGTCAGTGATTACCAAACGTATTGATAAACACAGATTTTAAACTGAATTTGCACTTCCCTTTGCCAATTTGTAGATATATCTACCTCAATGATACTTCCATTGAGATTTTTACATTCTTCCTCTTTTGTTATACTGTCTTTTTTTTAAAAAAAATTAAATGAGTATCAAATCTTACTTTTACTTATGTTGGACCTTTTTCGGAGAAAAGCATACTGGAATTCAACTAAACATGTACTTCTTCAAATCCTGTGGATTATTGCCATTTAAATTAAGTTATCCAACTTGTTTACATTACAAATGAACATACTAAAAAAGCAAAGCATTTTCTGGAACAAAAACCCTGAATTGTCTGGGTTTGGTGACCAGGTCATGCAAAATTTGAAAACCAGTTTAATCTCATCGTCTTACATCCAAAAATTTAGTTAGAGATCAGAAGAAAAAAAAGATTTTTCTGCTTTCAGTGTTCCTAGAAAACTTTAACTTTTAACAAACTTGTCACAGAAGTGGGATAAACAGAATAAATAGAAATTAAAAATAAATCCCACACTATTTCTGTGCCTGCAGACCACAGTACTCATGCCTAAAGCTAGTTCAGCACCTCCCAGACTTTTGTTCTGGATCAAATCGATGCTTTCACCATTCCTCTTTCTTAGAGAGGGAAGAAGTGAACTGGTAGTGCTTCAACGTTGCTTATTCAATGCAAACCAAGAGGTGCCTGCCAGGGAACACCGCACCTGCCAGCGGCACAGCGGAGTGCTGCCCGCCGCTCCCTGGCCTCCCCCTGCCCTCCCCCTGCCCGCCTTTCCCCCTTCCCAGGCACCCGGGAATTAATAAACCCAGCGCTGACATCTGACATCACTACTGCTAAGCAGACACTAACAACTTCTTTCCTTTTCCCCCCCCTTTCTCCTACTTCCCTGTGGGCAGAAGTTGATAATAAACTCTGTGTATGGCACTGGCACTCTTGCTGGGGAGAAATAATAAACTCTGCAATTCCACCTCTTCTCTGCCCATCTCTCTGGGAGGGCAGATTAACGGTGAGGCCTACATTTTCTCTCCACCTCCCTCAGACAAAAGGTTAATAAACCACTCAGCATTTGCTTTTCGTGGAAATGATATGTGTGGATTAATTAGCATTTCCTCGGTAACACATTAATACCATTGTGAGTTCTCAATACCAGGTGGTTCCAGAGACGACTTATAAAATTTTAACCCAAAGGCAGTTGAGGATTCATTAATTTTAGGACTGAAGAAATAATTCTGGCTATGACTACAGCTGTAACTTGGCCTAGAACTGAGCACAGACAGAATACTGCATCAGATCAGGAGCATGACCAGGAACTGAGCGACCTAGTTAGAAGCTTTTACTGTCTTCTGAGATCACTGGCAGCAGGTCTTTGTGTTTTAGGACAATTTATATTTGACTGAGGTTGGAGAATATGTATCTAACACCAGCATCACGCTATTCTAGAACAGCATCTTGCAGGATTTCTTGCACCTTCCCCAAGCAAATTATTGACAGGGGGGCAGAGCAGATGCCTTCAGCCTGGAGCTCAGGGTGGCCTCAAGAGATAAACGCTCATCTATCAAGCATCTGTCAAGCACAGAAGACACTCCCCAAGTTTCCAGCTCCTTGTGTAAGTGCACCTGCACAGGAGTATTTTTGTGTAAAAGGTAGGAGATGGCACCAGCAGCAAAACCAGAACCACTCCCAGCAGGTTCACTTTAGAGAGATGCTTAATGCAGGAAACAAGTGTTGACTGCCAGATCTGAAATGGAAGAAGATGCCTGCAAGTAGTCCTGAGTGCTAACTCAGCTCTAAGTCCCAGAAAAACACATTTCCTACTGGCTAGCAGTGGACAACTCCAGGTCAGGCCACCAGTGACTCTGGATCCCGCTTGGGGTACCACCAAATGTATAAGGAACACAGTGATCTAAAGAGTGTGGGACCACATACCTAACGTTAAGCAAGACTAAGACTGAACATCTAATCACAAAAGCTCTCATGCTAATATTGCAAATGTCTAATACTGCTTCTAGAATTATCAATTACTTCCTGATAAAAAGTGATATTGAAAAGAAAAAGTACAAAGATTAGCTGTATACATATATATATGCCCCCAAAAGAGGCCAAAACTAAAAATACACCCAATACAGTATCTCAAACAATCTGTACAGTCATTTTTATATGACTCGATTATATATCCAGGAAGGCATCACACGGTTTCAGAGAAAGGCATCTGCCAAACTAATGAGAGCCCAAGAGTCACAACAACAGCACAAATAAGCACTAAAAAAAAAATCAAAAATCCCCAAACTGTAAGTAGACTCTACTGTCTAAAACTGCAGGTGCTTAGGAAGAAATTATTTCTTAACTGTAACATAAACATTTACAAAAGATGACTTTTTCTTCATCTGGTGTTCATCAGAAACTTTCGCTCAAGTCTCAAAGCAGCAGCCCACAAATTTTGCATCTTCCAGCACAAAGAAACAAAGGGTGTGTCACTGGGGATGAGAAAAAGAAAACCTTGAAGAGCTGGCTCAGAGTAACTAAATACTTCAAATCTAAATTTTAGTCACTTCAACATGTTTGGAAGCGATGCAGGTTGGCCAAGAGCCATCCTCAACCCAACAAGTGTACCTCACCAGCTGGCATGACACAGACAAGAGCCCCCGACACCTCAGGAGGGAACAGATCGGGTGAATTAATGCAGCACTCCAGGTTGCGTGCCTGGGCAAAACTGTTTGTTCTTCAGCTCCCGTTTCAAAATCAGTCAGTATTTAAACTGCTTGTTGTTCAGCTCAGATTCCAAAATCAGTGTTTATGTTTTATTGTTTTACAGTTCAGCAAGATCAAGCACAATTAGCTTATAAAATACTATAGTGCCTTTCTTCAAGGTTGAAGGAGGGTGAGGAAGCACAACATAACATCAAGTAGTTACACACTTGGGCAGCTCTGGGTACACTCAAGTTTTATGCCATAGTATACTCCAGCAGCTGTTCAAGCTACTATGTAAACCAAGACAAATAAAACTGTGCAGTCAACATCAAAGTAAACCTTGCCCACATTTGGAAAACCTGGCCAGGCCAGCTGCAATGCCACATTTCTGCTGCACTGGGAAGCGCAGGACTGTGGGATGCAGGTATGCAGCCGGGGCTGCGACAATTTACTTATTGTAAATGTTACTGTTTTGTTTCTTGGGCTTTTTTAAATAAAATTTTTCTAAAAGTTTTCTTGGATCCACACTGAAGTTTCTGATCAGAGAAAGCTGAACACACCCAGCCAGGGGGTAGGATTTCCAACGAGGGAGGAGAGAGTTTCAGAACTGTCCTCTGCTGGGATGCTGATGGGTTTCGAGGCTCATCTCAAAAAAAACACCAAAAAAAAGTGTTTTGTGTGAGAGCTTGCGGGCTGCTGCGGGTCACCAGGGAGGGTCTGGCGGCAGAGGGGCTCTGCATGCGAAGCCTGCAGCTCCCCTGAGGTGAAACATCTATTGCAACAGTACAGAAACGGCTCAGAATCTATGAATTTCCATCACATGGGGTACCAAAATCAATCCAACAGAAGGTGAAGAAGTGATTTATGTGTAAGTACCTACAGCAGGGAGAAGCTCGCTAATAACCGTCCTCATAAACACAGCAAGCGAAGGCAGAGACAAGCAGAACACAGCACAAGGAGACCAGGAGCTGTGCATGTTTAGAAGTGTCGTGCTTTCAAGCAATGAGGAACACTCACTGTCCTTTGAACACGAAAAGCAGTTCCTTCTGACCAGTTCTGAAATTCTAAGTCCACCCAGGATACATGCTTGACATATGCGTGTATAATATGAATCCCTGAGCTTCTCTACATGACAACCAACCAAGCAGCCAGCCTTATCCAGGAATCGAGAAGCTTACTTCTTGGGGAGCGAGTGTTACACAGTCCCACAGCTTTTTTGTTAAATTATCAGATTAAGGATCTTTCAGTGGAATGGCAGAGCCCACCACTCCTAATGATGAAATTAAAAAAAGAAAAAAAGACAGCAGAAAGTAACAAAGAACATCAGAATTATCCTTCCTTAGTTATTTAACGTAAGAAATATTTTAGTATAGTTTATAGCTACAGCTAAGTAATTCAAACACTACCAGTATTTTAAGTGATACGGATCAGTGTTCATGAAATACTTTTGATACACTTTAGTGTTATTTGTTTCAAAAAATGCATGCATGAACATTTCAATTATTCCTAAAATTGGGGGAAATATAAATGAGAAAATTATTGTTATTCCACATTATTTTTCACCAAAAATGTGAATTCAGACACAGACTATCAATCTTAAGAGAGAACACTGCTTTTACAAAGCTTAGTCACATTTACTTCTATTTTCTCAGTAGAAAGAGACTTCTATGAACAGGACTGCCTCAACACCTGGCTCCAGATCTACACTGAAAATCCACAAGTGCACGCAAGCAGTTGTTTTGTAAGATCTCCGTTTATTTTCTAGCAATTAGTACTTGCTACTTACAATGACGCATTACTGGATTACCCATTCCAATTGCTTATTAAAGCATGAACAGGGTATCTCAAGCCTGTCATAGACATAATCCTGGGGTTGCCTCTTCTGGTCGCTGGACGACACCACACACAGCCCAAAACATCAGTGCTACATTACCCGTTCAGTTGCATGAGGTACCTTCCAGCTAATAGCCCAATTAATCATGAGGACGTACTTGAAAAGGAAGTTGAAATCTTGTTTGGATAATGAAGCAGAGATTATAGGATGCCTAAGAAAAAAATGTGCCATACAAGCACAAATTGAGCATGTTCATTATAGTGGTACAATACACTTATTAGAACTTTAAAAAAAATTAATTGCCAAAATCTTAATTATCATTTTACAGATTAACAACTGCAGGTACAAATGGAGGCAGACAGGCGAAAGGGTCTGAGGAATCTAATAGGGTCAAATTGTATGCTGTTGAGAACCCACACAAATTAGTTTTTTATTTATACTTATTAGCTCCACAGAAATGCTCCCAAAATGGCACCTTATTTTACACATAGATTGAAGAGGTTGAAAATTAAGAGGAAAATGTCTTTCTAAGTGAAGACATAACACATTTTAATATTATTGACCCACAATTGTAGAGCCTAAAAATCCATTTTATAGTCTCTCTTCAGAGTTTCATTGTACGCTAAAGAACATTTGAGCCCAGCCATGTGAGGCAGCGGACCCTGGTGAAGATGGAGAAGGGACACGTCCACAAACTCACCCTGATGATGTCCTCCCACAAAAGATGTTACATCTGCATTACTTGTTTCATAAATGTAAGGACTTCGCAAATACAGAGTAAAAAAAAATGTTACATGATTTTGCAATTTGCATTTACATCCAGTCAAGTGGTAATTTGTTGTCTATTCTTACTGCTACATTTTTAAGTAATTTTTTTAATTATTCATTAGATTAAAATAGTCAAACCTCATTATCTACTTTCTCTAAATTTACTTTTAAATACAAATGTGTCTGTATTCCAGTCACTTCAGTTACTGTATTTATAATTGTCTGTACTCCAGTATTCCAGTTATTCTATGAAACTGTTACTATTATCTTTAAAATGGAAGAATATGGAGGACCTGAATTTTTTTCCTGCTTAGGCAGTGAGCAGTTCTAATCATGTAGAAGTCTTGTTTTATTATAATTTCAAACACCACCCACCCCTCATTATGACCACACAAATAACTGCATTTCAACGTCTGAATCAAACTTTCACAGCCGCTATGAGTGATGAACACTGAATACCTTTTTCGTGTGACCAGATGCCAACCTACTGTAACTCTGGATGAAGTCACTGTGCTACTGAGTAATCAAAAGACAATAGCTTGACCTTTTCCGATCTGTTACCCAATTCACAAATAAAGAGCATTAAAAGAGATTACAGGACAGCCTTAAAGTCCTCAGCATTATACCTGTTTATGTTTCTGTTAGCTCCGAACACATAAACAGAGGTAGGAATTAGTGGAGGAACTAAATGCTTGTCAATTCTAGGGTTCATATGTATGTTTTCAGGCTCTCAGGAAAACAGGAGATATTTACACAAAGTCATAAAAACGAATCTTAATAAGAGAAACCTAGCACTGAATTCATGGCTAGTGAAGTCACTGCAATTAAACTTGTTCTAATTTAACGAGGATCTGGTCTGAAATATTTCACCTGCAGGAATAAACAACTAGCATGATGTTTTAATTTTATTATTTGAATTTAATTTCAGGGTGCTTTTTTTCAAGGAAACAAAACCTTACAAAATCAGATCTGTTAAACTACCTAAAGAAAAGGGCATCAGCCTACTTAAATGGGCACTAAATTCTGCACTCACATATAGTCTCACAGAGGCTGGGAGGCTCTACTTTCATGGATAAGCACATCCTAAAGAGATTACAACATCTTAGGCAAAAGGCTATTGAGTTACAGTGTGGATTAAATTACAGAATTTGGTAAGTGTGTAGTATCATATATCAGCACATCCACCAGTTTAGTTCAGGAGATAAATTACTAAAACTATGCAAGAAACTGAATAGCCTCTTATGACAATTTGATGCATTATTGATTTTTTTTTCCATTTTTATTTCCAAAACAAATTTCATTTAATTTTCATTATTTAATTCCCAGGCAATTCACAGACTTTTTTGGCTGTTGAATGTCTTTGTGCAGAACACATTTAAGTAACTGAGTGGAAAATTCTGTCATAACCACGCTTTTTCCTTCTAACTATTGGCAATTATTCTCCCAACACACTGACAGAGTTACAACCAACTTAATTTTTATATATGAAGACTGGAGAAAAAAAATTTTACAGGAACAGACAGTTATCAGTACTCCAGCATTCCTAGTTACTACTCATCCAAAGCAATAATCATCCCTCGATTCAGCTTACCAGGAAGTCACCTATTTAATTTTTTTCCTTCTGTTCTAACAAAGGTTTCATAATACAATTTTTGCCTTTTCATTTCAGTTGCTTACAAAGGATATTTTAATGCTAAAATAAAATGATCTATACTAGATGAGCCAAAAAGCTCATTATTCGTACTTCAGGCAAGCAAAGCAAAGAAGGTAACTCTTTTAAGCACTCAGTCCTGTTAAATCTTAGTAACTAAAATAATATTTCTAAGATATTTGTACACTACAGAGTAATATGAAGCAAGCCAAACTATAATAATGAAGAATAACCAATTTAAGTATTTATAAAAATATGTCTCTTTATGGGAACTGTTCAAACATAACCCAAGAAAGAAAAAACTATATTCAGCCTCTGGGAACTTTTGCTAGACACATTGTTTTACATTTATATTAGATCATAAAACGTAATTGATATTTTCCGGAAAAAATGTTTAAGTTTGATGAGGAAAAGCTGCTTCAGCTGTAAGTTCATGCTGGTCAGCCAGAATGCAATACTGTCACCTACATATATACATGTTGTATTTGCAAAAAGCAGAGTATTTCACAGAACCAAAACTGAACTACTAGTAACAGGGAAACCAGCACAATTAGCACAGTCAAAGTTACTCCTCACCTGTAAGAATATAAAGCTATAGGTGTATTTTAAGACAGAAAGAAAATCTGGCAAAGCCATTATAATATTTTTTGCCTGCTAAGAGAACATATTGCAAAATATGTTTTACCAGTCCATGTGCAGACTGTACAATGATGAGGCCTAATTGTTTTGCACAGAGGAATCTGGAATCCCAAGATTTCCTTTTACCTCTAATAAACTATTGTTCAGTTCATTCAGTAATGGAATATTCTACTTGGGTCAATGATGGCAGCTCAGGCAAACAAAAGAAGCCTTTATGCTCCATCTAGATGTTGCAAGGTGCTTATTCAATTTCTTCTGCATCAGGGGCACTGTTCCTTACCTAATATGTATACATTTGCTGAGTGTTATTCAGCCTTTGTTGCTTCTGACCCTCACTTGGCATTTAATTCCCAGTCCACCAGGGTATTCATGCTTGATGGCACTGATGCACACACTGAATGCTTTATTTATTTAATGGTACGGGGAATGAAGCTATAAACTGTATTAGACAATATCCTGTTTAAAGATGCCAATGGTCGATGTCACAGCATTACTGACCCACGTCTACAGTGGTGAATATGTCATTGGAATTTAGAGGACAGTATATAATGATTACAGATCAACACTGCAATAAGGAAAGAATATGGTTTCAATTCAAAATCCTATTTAACGTTTTTTCAGAAATATCATTATAATATTAAAAATGTTATGCATGTTTTTATGTTCTCTATTTTTCAGAAATGCACATTAATCTTCACTGTTAGTGGCAAAGAAATTTTCCTGAAAATACTGCAGTCTCTAGTAAAAAACGTTGATACTACTAGGAAATTTAAGATGTATGCCTGTGTAGTTATGCCGAATTGTATTAAAGCATAAAGCAGTAGAGAGCTGATTGCAAACAATTCACGTACAATTTGGTAACTAGTGAAGAAAAATACTGACCTTTAGTCAGTTGAACAACTTTGTCATTTATAACAATTGAAGTAATTTAACCTACACTGGTACGGTATCATCTTTTTCCTAGTTACGGTAAGGTTTTCAAAACAGCAAAACTTATGAATGTTATTCAAATATTCAGAAGGTCCATTATCTAAAACCAAACAAACAGTATTTGACCAAAATATGATGGAAGTGACCAACACAGTTGTGACCTACTGAAATCTCCCTATTCAAATACACTGACTAAAGGGAAGTATCACATAAATGCTAATAGGCAAAAACAGCAAGAGGTATTTTAGAGGAACTTAAAATTATTCTGGAAGCCTGGGACCTAAGATCCATAACAGCCTATATCATCTGTTGTTTTTAATTATGTCTTTTAAAAAAGCTCCCCTGCTGTGTTTCTGAAATACTAAATGGCCTCTGCAGCTACTTGGCATAACTCATTCTAATTCATGATTACAAGATGGTATTTTCAGACTATTCCCTCTTTCCCAGCAACTACTTAAATAGAAAAAAATAAAAAATTGTCTTAATTCCTATTGAAGCCTTCCATTTGAGGCATAAAATTTGAAATGCAATAAATGCCAAGTCACAGTACATCACATATACATTATGTTTCTGCAGAATTCCTATGTAAAAGAAATTTTAAAAGTTAGGCATGGTGATTTAGTATTTGTTTTTAGGAAAAAAATCGGATTGTAGAAGTTTTCATTTTAAGCAGGATAGTGTGAACTGAATAAGATTTGGTTCCAATTTTTATTCTTCTCTGCAGGATATAGAATTTTAAGATTACAACCACATACACTGAAAGTAAAAAATTCTGCTCAATACAGTAAACATCGCATTTCCTAACTGCACTTCTGCCTTCCAATGCTGAAAGTTGATATGTATATTTATCCTGTAAGCTGTGACTTTAAACGTTACTTCTAAAAAGGTTATGCCCTTAAGGTTTGAACAAAACATATTGGAAGACACACTTAAAGCAAAAGATTCAACCACTTTGTATGACCTGTCCTCTGCAGGATTACTCCCGTAAATACTGATAGCCTTTTTCTTTCTTTACTCTCTTGTTATTCCCAAAATACTATCAAATCTTTTTTAAAGAATACTGCCATTAAGAATTGTATCATTTGCATAGGAGAATTACCATTGTTATCTCCCTGAGAAAAGAAGAGCAAGGTAATGGAAAGGGAAGGGAATAACTGAACGCTTGGGGTCATAAGGACTAAGCCTTAAACAAAGACAGAATACAGAGTATTCATGAATTTGCAACTAGTCAAAATGTGCCAAGGACTGTGTTTCCTCTCTGTAAGCTCCTTTGTGCTGCATGTAAGCAGAAGTCAAGCTAACCCCAAAAGAAGCAGTATCTGATTTTCTGGACAGTTCCTCTGATAGGATGTAGCTTGGGCTCTGTTTATCTGGAATAATGCTTGACAGCTGCATCCCCCAAGCACATGCTCCGACACAACGTCCCAAGATGGGTGAAGCATGTATAACAAAATGAAACTTAAAGCAAGACAGCCGAGTCAGACTAAATCCCTGTTTCATTGAGTCCTTTCTTGACTGAAAGACATGGGGACTGTCTCTTAGTAACTTACTGAGAAACCACTAGGTCTAGCGGGGAATATAGTGTCATTCTTTGCCTTTTTCTTTTTTTTTTTTTCTAAACATTGATTTTTAACAGCACATTAAAAAGAAGGATGACAGAATCAATAGAATTTAAGATGCTCTTGTAATCTGGGTTTAACTTCATAGTAACACCTCTAATCAAAGACAGAGAACCCTTTGTGGCATTTTGACATCTACATCTATCATGTGGATATGGCTTTTATTGAGCTGAATTAACAACTTTAGACAAATAATTAAAAATCTAGCTACCCAAAATCTCAGAGTAACAGTAGTATAATACTTCATCATTCTTGTAAAAGCGTAATTTTAATCTGCACATTGTGCCAGCTGTTTTGTGGGTTTACAATAAAAGTAATCAAGCAGTAGAACAGAAAAAGAAATTGTAAAACAGCAAAAGAAATAACACTACAGTAGCCTGCCACATGTTGAAATTAGCACCGATTTTACTCCATGGAAATTAAATCCACCAATAAAAACTGATAATACCTCAAAACTACAAGCAAGGGAATACTTATAACATCAAATCCAACCTGGGTTCTATTCTTCTCCTTAAATAAAAAGGGTCATAAAAATCTCTCATTTCCTCCCAAAAGGGGGAGTAAAAAATATCATGGGTTCTATCCTGCAATTTGTCTTATCACATCCTGTTGCACTGGGAAAATCCGATTCTCCAGCTACAAACTGAGTGTAAAAAGACCAAGGCTGTCTTTTCAAACGGTGTAACGAGCACCACCACAAAAAGGGGGGAAAATAGTTTGCCTTTCATCTTTGCTGCCCCTCCCTTGTTTTGGCTAGGTGTTTTGTGGTGTGGTGCTTTGTTTTTGATTTTTGTCACAGTGCAAGTGGATCATCCATGCTGCATAACTGATCAGGGCTTCAGACCACATTTCTGTAGGGAGAGGCAAACTGAAGTTGGAAACAGTACCCAGGGGTGGGGGAGAAGGGCAGGATGCTTTTTTAAGTGGTCATGTTGGCTTATTTTAATCACAAATGAGTATAATGTCAGTTTTCTGTTTCTCTCGGCAGTTGAAGGATTTTTTAATTAATAATAACTGAAATATAGACAAGGCAACAAGTATTGATAATTCTCCACAACAGAGATTCCTTTGCCTTTACTTTCTATTATGACTGGTACTGGTGTACAAGACCATTTACACTAACAGATATGACCTTTTCAAAATGAAGGCGTAAGTGTGAGACAGGGGAGAGAAAGGAGTTGAAAGATGATGCTGGTGCCGCAGTCATCTTATGTTAAAGGCTCTGCTTATATGCGTAATTCATACCGCTGAAGTCAGAATAACTTGAGAGCTGAGTTTTCAACAGCCTGTATAAATGGTGTGTTTTGTTTCAGAAAATGTCGTCTTCACTGAAATGCTGGTAACATCTATATAATTATGTCAAAATAAAATCCACAATTTTTAAAAAATGTCGATGCCTTGATTTTAAAAATGAACTATATATCAGTATTTTCTTTTACTACCTTAATGCCAGGTTCTTTGTTTCAGCCAGGTTCTTTCCTTACTAACTGTGTTAACAATGTTAATGAGAGAACCAACCACACTTTCTGTACAGATGAAAAAAACCAACACAGTCACGTCTTCCTCCTCCCTCCCCTCCACTTCTCTTATGGTTTAAAATGTAGAGTGGGTATTTCAAATTATGAGACCTGTACCACAGCAGTAGAAACCCTACACAGCAAAACACTTCCAGTGGGCCAAGCACTATCCCCAGATGCATAACATGGCTCTTATTTATTTCAGTGTGAGTCTTAAACAGGCAAAGAAGACAAAAAATAGTAACCACCTGGGGAACAGATTAAGTTTAAGTAATAAGAAAAAAATACACCTAATCTTAAATACTTTTTACTCATTGTGGGAAGGTGCTGACACACTTCTCACCTCTGCAAAGTGAAAAGTAATGAGACAACTTAATTGTTTCATATTTGGATAATGCTAGCTATGCCTAGAGACTGCAGTTAGAATTTCTGGCAACAAATTTTCATTCCTGCGACTCGAATCCAAGTCCCAACAAGCACCTAGGCTGATAGATCCGAGATAACTCACAGATCAAGTTTCCAGGTTAAATTAATACATCCCACTACTACTCACTTTAGGCTGAGTAAGGTGAACTGAATTTCATTAAGAAAATCTGGAAAGTGCTGTTTGAATTGGCAAGGAAACAAGGAAGGATGGTGGGAGGCAGAGACTAGCAGCAGAACACATCTGCAGCCTCAACTCCAAACCCTTCCAGAAATCCACAATCCTGCTGGATGAAGGGAGAGGAAAAAAAGATACAAGAACATGTGCTAAAGAATGCTCTCTCATCCGGACTGGCCACTAAACCAACATTAATTTGAACGCCTTGATGCTTCAGGGAGATTAAGAACTGCCCCAAAGGGAAACACTGCAAAAGAAAGGGATTAACAAGAAGACAGTCCTAAAAACTTTTTCTTTTTTTTTTAAATTGTAGACAAGCCAGAAATAGAGAACAACAGCTGAAGGGGAAATTAGAAAGAAAATGAAACTCCTACAGATGATAAGGAATTGAGAGGGTTCAGATCTCTCATGAGATTGTTATGGCTAACAATCCAATTCAGAGAGATGCAAGATACATGTTACCATTTCTAGCCCTTTATAGCATCAACAAATCCAACTAGCTACAATGTAGAAAAATAAACATTCCAGGCAAATATTTTAGTTATAGTGCTACAAAGGTACTCTTTGTTTAAAAAGACTCTGTGTTCATATAGCTACATGTTTTTGTTTGGGAGGTTTTTGCACCAGCCCCACTCAAGCACATCACTGTGGAGAAACCTGGACTGGGTTTCCTCACTCAGACACCTTCCAAACATTCTCAACCTGACAGAAAATAACTAGAAAATCTGTACAATATTTGTTTTTCATTATTTTTGTGTTCCATGTGAGAAATTGCATATTACTCATTATAAATGTCTCTAGCGCACAATTATTTGGACTGAGAGGTTGCAGCTTTTCCTGCATAAGAAGTATTTTCTTCCTCCCACCCTGCAGGAATATCTTGCCTTGCTGCTGTCTGCCTCTCACCAAACAGGACACCTTGCTGCCCGCAGGGCATCAGCCAGGGGAGCACCTTCCTCCTGCCTGACACTCACAATACCACTCTCCAGGCTGACACTAGCAACGTAGAATGAAATGCATCCCACTGCTGCCGGTCTGAGGTTCTCGACACTCCCTGTTTAGGTAGATAATTTTATGAAAGGGTCACATTCTTCATTACACAATTGGGAAGAGTTAAGAAAGAAAAGTAAAATATGAAAGCAAAATTGTACAAGGAAACCCTTCCTAGCTCTTGCACTGTTTTGGTTCACTCGGCAGGTTTTGAGCTCCTCCTTTACCCACAGCTAACTGGCTTTCAGAGAGTCACTCCGAGCTACATTTCTCTGTTCCTTTGCTATAGATGGAGTCCCCCCAGGGCTGCTCACAGCACTTGCTCAGGGCTACCTTCCTCTCCCTTCCATCAAAGTGGAGTATCTTAGTCTCCTATCAGGCATCTCTGCCTTTCACAAATTCCAGCACTAGTCATATCAAATATGGCTGTGGAAATCTGTATTTTCCCTCCTGCTTTCTGCCATAAAAATTTATTTTTAAAAAATGCAATTAAGTAGGACACCACTCTCCTTGCACTAGGGAATCACGTTTCATTCAAATGAGATTCAAGATTTACTATAACGTACAACTCCAGATTATAAATCTTATACGCATTTGGAAATATTCAACATATCATGGCTTATTACCTAATGCCTCTTTTTAGTGTTTTATGAAGGTCACATGCAACATATCGATAACATGCCTACCATCTACAACACCTTTTCCAGATCACTGTCCATTACTGTTTTGTATCGGTTTGGGAGTCTTGACACTATGAAATGCAGTTACCTCCAGCTGAATCTTAAGCAAAATCACCAAACATAAGAAACCTGTACTTCTGGTATTGTTGTAACATCCAATTTCTTTGTCCAGATTCGGATCCGCTAAGCTCCAATAACAGAAAATATTCCGTATTAAGAGGTGAAAGAAACAGTCCATGTTTCTTAAAATAACAGAAACATTTTCTTTTTGAACTGTTTTAAATATTTCCCGTACATCCCAAAGAAATCTACTGCCTTCTGCATGAATCTAGCCTCCTCTGCATGGTACAGGGCAACCTGTACATAAAAAATTCCATGTCTTGGCACCAACACCTTGCCTGATGAATAATCAAATCATAAGGTACTCTAGAATAGTGACAACTATACTTAGAAATTGAACTGCACAATAACATGTTTAAATACTTTTTGTTTGTTGACGTAACAAAGGAGATTACATGTTGACCATCACAAATATCAGTATTATGAAAACAGTGAGTTTATTTATTTAGCTCAACCTCTATTCCCTATATATGTTTATATTCTTCAAAATAGTGTGTGAACATGGTCTTAATGGCATGAAGCTGACCCAAAAATAACAAGCATTGTAGCAAAAAAATGGGAAAAACCAAAACTATCCTTCAAATAATCATTATATTGTAGATACAAGACATAACACAGTATAGTACTAAAGACAAATAGTAAATTTTAATTGCAGAATATAGAAATTGAATTTGGTTAATATGATACACTGATATTTATTTGAACTTCATCTTTTCAAGAACTATTTTTTAACATATGATGTCATAAACATTACTATTAAAATAACTTTTTTTTTCAAAGAAAATATTTCACTACCAATATTTCATATTTTTTCATTTGGAGGCACTTTTTTCTACTATGAATTTTGGAAACGAGTGAAAAAAAATCATGGCTTTATGGAAGTGTCCAGTTTTCTCTGAACTGCGTTTGTTTCTACATGATCAATCCCAGCTGAGCTCATAAATCTCACACTGAAACTTATGAAACAGCTACAGGTATCAGACAGACAAGAAATGGCTGATCTCACTTCCTGCTCAGGCTATTGCGTGATGCACAGATCAGTTTTCCAGATCTCTATTCATGCCTGGACTGGGGAGGCCATTATAATGAAAACCAGAGTTAAAAGGTCTGGGGCCTTACCTGGCCTGGAGGTATTTGCTGAAAATACTGGTTTTCCTGGTCTAGGAGTCATCTAAAGAAGTGACCCCTTGAACAAGGTAAGCGAGTTCTTCAGAGGCGTGAAATACATTCCTAGGTGGGAGATGCTATTTGGTCTGTGCTGTTTACCCATTTCCTTTGGGTTAATGCACTTCGGCAGAAACAAGAGCTGGAAAATGCCACTGTCACAGTCTCCCATGACTACATCCTATGCACCTAAAATGCAGATACAATGCCTAATAGCATCCATAAACATCCTTTTTGTAACACACACCTAGGAACCTACAGCGTGCACCTACAATGAAGCGGTTGCCTCCATCTCTAAGTACATCAACACTTTTAAAAACACCTTGCTCTTGGGAGAGAAAACTGAAGGTTTGTGGAAACTAGGCCATCAACAGGAGATTAAGGAAATAGTTTCAGAGTTAATTCGCTCCGTCATAAAACTGTGCTGGGTGCCCTGTGTTCTCCTCCACGTCCCCATCAACGCCCAGCCACTTGTGCCACCCCCAGGGCTGGGAAACATCTGGGTCAGCACCATAACGGGGGCTGAACCCCGGCTCCTGTCAGCACGGGGCTGCAGGGGTGGCCATGCCCACTGGGACAGGGCTGGGATGGAGGAGGAGCATCCCCCATGCAACAGCAGGGCAGACCGCTGCTGCGACTGAATTCATTGAGAATCCAGAATACCTATTTTAAGTCCCCAAAGCCCATGAAGCAAACTGACCAGTGCTGCTGTTGCATTTCAATTAAGTTCCAGTCTTCCCAAATTAGCCAGAAAATTCTACCTCCAGAATCAGATTAAGATTATAAATTAGAGTTAATTGATTGAAAAATTCTTTGAGAAGGTAATTGTTCTCTGAGCTTGCTGAATTGCTGCCTACAAACTCAGAGACAGAAAACAATACAGATTAAGCACATGAAGAAAGCTTAAATTAATTTTAGGAAGCTGGATCAAATTATCATGAATATTTATTTTACTTTAGATTGGAGTTAACAGAAACATGCATTGCCAATAGTTTAGATATGCAAAGAGAAGAGAAAGGTCTAATCCTTGACATCAAAACCCACACACTGATTTTTAAGGCAGTCTGATTTGCATAGAGTAAATGCACGCTCAGGTACTATTCCAGACTCATTCCTTTTAGGACTACAGTCAGGATAGTTTTCCACCTGTAAGAGGCAAAAAGATATCTGTATCTATCTATATATATTTATAACCATCCTTTTGGTACCTGCTGAGTTTTTAGTCAAAACTATTCATCTATGAATGTATATTTTATGCAACAGATGCCAGAGGAAATGACTTGATGGTAAGTGAATTAGTTTATTTTTAAAATAACGTTTCCTTTAGCATCCTTAGTTTGAGAGGAAAGGAACCCTGAACGCTCATCAGGGTTCCAGTGTTTACTCCCCTTGTATTTTAGGGCAAGTAACTTGACCTTTCAATCCATGATTTATTCATTTATAAAATGAAGAAATGTTAACACAACAGCACAAGAAGTTACGCATTCATAAAATGTTCTGAGGACACCATGCAGTGGAGAGCTGTGCCATATTCCACTGCACACCTTCCCAAGCTTTCAAGCTACGTTTTTCTTTTCCTTTGAATTTTTTTTTCTTGTTAGGAAATTTACTTAGAATGAGTTTGCTAATACAAGACCAGGCTTTAGCAGGGGGGAGACAAAACTCAGTGGATGCATGTAGCTGTTCTACTACGAAAATTTTATTTTCTTCTCCAGAAACATATGCAGAAGACAGAAAAACAGGGAAGAGGAATGTACCAGCTAATGGGTTCAACTTGAGAATGCACAGGAAGGTTTCTGAGCTCCAAGTTTCTGTGCTGCTCAGCTAACGTGCTCAGTTCCCTTTGCGGGGTTAGGTCCTCAGCACAGCTAACCTGATCCTGCAGCACGCTGCCTCTGCTGAGCCCCCGCAACACCCCTCCAAGGCTATCACCAGGACCAGCACAAGAGTAGCAGGGGATGAACACAGCCAAGGCAAGAGTGAAAGGAAATATCAATTCAGCATGATCTGTGCATGACAAATGCAACCTAAGTTTGATTGGTCTTCCTAAGCTAAACAAAGGCAGAGGGAAACTCATTCATTTATAAGGATGCACTTCTCAGTTAAGTGAGAATTCGTATCAAGTGCTATATTTCTTTAAGGTTTCTAAAGCACCTCATTCTCCCTGACTGACACAGAAGTTAGGCACCTAACACATTCAGAAATGCGCCTGTAATTGTCAGTCTTGCCTCATCTATTAACTAGAGTTATTACCTTGAACGGTTTTACTCCTACTCAAACTGATAATGAAATGGCAATTTTTTTCCAGCTGTTGAAAAAGCACTTCCTTGTTTTCTTGCAGTAACATTGCAAACCGAATAGGTTACAGAAGAAATGAAAGAGGAAGACAGAGATATGCATGGATTTGTTTTCACAGAACCATATGAGAATTAAACTTGGAAACAACCAGAGATCCTTTAAAACAGGCTTTGGGACTGATACTGATCTTTTCAGAATTTACTTAAGACCACTATTTTAAAACATAAATGAGTATGTGTTTAAAATCATATATAATGATAAAGCAGTGTGAGCTCAACATTAGTACATCAAGAGATGGTAGGAGTTATTTTCAAGCTAGGTAAAAAAAATCCTGTCCATTTGCTAGATTCTGCAATTATCAGTTAACAATATATTAAAGTATTTATTAACTCTTTATAACTGATTTTAAAAAGAACATCATTAGTAACTAAAACGTCCTCACCAGGATTCTAAGCTCTGGTTTGAGTTTTTCAATTCAAAAGGAAGGTACTGTCACCCATCAGGGGTTGTGGGTTCTTTTTTTCTTTGGGTTGTTTTTTGTATCTTTCTTTTTTGTTGTTGGTTTTGTATGTTTGGGTGTGTTTTTTTAAATCAATAAGTTGCTATATAATGATTCTTGAGTGGTAGTAAATGGTAACCTGCAAACTAGAGGCAAGAAATAAAACAAGCGTGAAGGTGCAACTACTAATAAAATTTTCTTGGGCACATACATATGTAACTGAGATGCTTAAGTGAACATCATTAATTTTGGACTGTATAGAATGCCTGAGAATAAAAATTGTAATTTATGAAAAGTATGGAAAAATGCAAGGAGAAATCTTAAAGAAACAGGTGTTCACTTACTCATAGTAAAGAATGTATCAATTCTATAAACAGCATTAAAGAAACATAAAAAGGCACGTGGATAACCTCAACACTTCTCACGTTTCTTTGGACTCATTTTAATAAGTATCAGGTAAAGGGAGGCATAATTTAGCTGTCTGAATTACTGGATTATGAATTAAAAGGCTCCTTTTACCATTCTGTACTCAAACCACAGTCGTATTAAGCATAAGACTGTAATATGAATTCTTAAAGAATGAGAAAATATTATCAGTTCTGTAAGTGATTAAGTCTAGCCCAAAAAGAACATGTAAGGCAAATGTTTCGGAAAGCCTGCCTTTTTGCATAAATGACAGATCAAAGTGGTATTAGTAAAATTATATAATCCTGTTAAACTGGATCCTGGAAAAGGAGTACTGAAAGGCAGTTTAGACTCTACCACTTCCTCAAACCACCACGCATAACTTGCAGGTCCTTGCAAAACTCTTACTGGCATGTACATACTTTCCTTTCTGCTGAAATTACAAGACAGGACAATCAGGTTTGTTATCAAAAAAACCAACATAACAAACACGTGCACACATTTTTCTTGGGCTGAAGAATAGCAGTCTTCTGCTTTTCACGCTGACAAATTTGATAAATAAAGAAAATACGTCTCAAATTTGTCTTCTGTTCTTCACTGAAGACTTAAAAAAAAAAACAAAAACATACACAGATGGATGGAGATTTCTTCCATGTTCTGCACACTGTACTGTCACCACAGGACCACCTGCAATCCTGCACTGTCCAGATAGGTGTTCTCAAAAACACCTGGGTAAGCTGTTTGCCTAAGGACTATGTACTGGAGATAAGAGGTAATTAGCAAATGAAACTACTCCTAGCACTCCTCCTTCAGCATTAAGTGCAGAGCTGCAGCAGCAAGCTGGCACCTGGTAGAGGGAAATGCTAGATGTGATCATTTCAATTTACACATTCAGCACTACATCCCATATGCTTGTCAATGTGAAAGTGTCAGTGGTAACAGAGATACCCTAAGAAAATGCTCTGTTGAAATGCTGACATGAAGTTTTTATGTATGAAGCAGACCCTCTCCTCTGGACCATCTGTAACTTCTTCCTTTTCTCATGGGGCATGTGTTGGCCATAAAATCTTTTCATTAAAAAAAAAAAAAAAAAAAAATTAAAAATTAAGTTTGACTTTACAGAGAAAATTGTAAGTCCTTAAACATCCATAAACCAAATTTATATACCCAAGTATCATTCATATAAACACTCTACTTGCTCAGCAAGAAGAAAAATCTGCTGAGCAGGAAAAGTTTGCTGCAATTAGATATAGCAAAATTTATAACTGTGCTGCAAAATTGAAGTGTCTGGCACTATGACTTCTATCGCTATATAATGTTAACCAAACCAGCAAAATATGACTTCTTTGTCTCCTGACTCTGTGTTGTATTTTTCTATTCCTATGTTCTGTGCACATCTTAAACTCACAGGTGTTTTTCCAAACATTTTCTACTTATAATCAGAAATTCAAGTACAACAAAAGTAGGAAGCCTACTTTTGTGTGAGAAGTGACGAGTTTGCTGAATTAGGTGACCAGCTAAGGCTAAAGAAGACAATGCAGAGAAGCTAAATGATTTCCTCTGCACAGTGGAGGCTTGTGAGGTGGCATAGATCATCAGAAGAGGATGATGGAGAGTATGGGGGGAGAAAACCAGGATTAAAAAGTTTACAAGGCAATGATATTAGTATACTCTTTAAACGACCTGGAAATGAGGTGAGAAGAGAGAGATGAAGAAACCTGCTCCATGATAATGTCTTTAAAGAGTGAAGTCTACAAAGGACAAGGGCATTCATGACCACAGTAATGCACTCCAAAACTTAAAGATACAACTTAGGATATTTAAAAAAGTATTTAATTAAGCAAAGAGTTGGGATATATCTACTGGGACTCAAGGACAGTGGATAATTAAATGTCTACTGTAAGCATGCTACTTTGCACATTTTAGTATTTTGGCACCTTCCTCGGAAGCTTCCAATACTGACTACTAGTGAAAGGAAAAAATCTGAACTAAAAGGATCAAGATACAATGAGGCAACTTCAGTTCCTGTAAAACTGTACACAATCTTAAACGCCCTAATGCACCTTTGAAAGGACTAGCTGATCTGGGAAATGACACCTTGGGAAAAATCTTGTTTCCCTCTTCAGAACAAAAATCAGATGTAACTCTGACATCTCCCCAACCGCACCCTTATGAAGCCACAAAGACAGCCTTCATATATGCACTTTTAAACACTTGCTGACGATCTGGGATACGTTTCACCACGTTTGTAACTAAATCAAGGAGATGCAGGCACTAGATACTCTAACTGTAGATGACAGAGTCTCGCAAAGTAGCATTAATCCTGTTAAGAGTCAAACTGGTACTAGAACAAAGAATGACACATTTTAGATCTGTTTTCCCTCCTGAAAATAAAATGCCCATTCCTCTGGTGCACTGGTTTCCCAGGCTCCAGTGCACGCACAGATCTCACCATGTTTTTCATCTACTTAAGGGTGGAGCACCCTGACAGCTCTACCATGACCTACACCTCTCCCACTCATCCCAACGCCCAGGTGACACGGTTCAGGAAGGTGACTGGGGGAAACATCTTCCTAAAAGAAAGACTGTCTCCTGCCAGCCCTGCTCCCCGTATCGGTCCCCCACAGGGCCACCACATGGATGCCGGAGCTCAGTGTTATCGGGCTCACCCCGCTGATGTGCTCACTCCGCAGCGCAGCCGTGCCCAGCCGCCGTGACGCTGGCTCCCGGGGCGGGCGCAGGTGTCCTCCTGCCCAGGTGCACGGTGGGCAACCGCAGCCTTGCCCTTCACAGTCTTCCAAAGGCACACTGCCTACTGCAAACATCTTCTGATAATTAAATCTTAATACTTTCACTTTGGAAAGCAAACACCTGACACCGAGAAGCTGTGCACATCCCCACATGCTCCAGAGACTTTCCTAAATAACGTGTCAGCAGTACTAATTGAAAGTGTGTAGTGTTAATATGTTAACAGCAGACATATGATCAAAAATATGTATTTTCCACAGAAAATTGGAACTGGCCGGGAATTGTAGAGGAACTGTAGAGGAATGAAGGTGGGTTAATTAACATTGATAACATACAGTTGTGGGCTTGCTTCAGGGGCAATGGGTTGTCTGATGTGGATAATGTACAGCTGTGGTTTGTTCCTGCCAAGTAGCTAAATAGCACTGAGGAGCCTGGAATAGAAGGAGCACTGGGTGAAGAGAGAGGAGACTGGATGAAGAAGAGCCCAGGGATGTAGGAGCAATGAGGAGAGGCTCTAGGAGAAGCTGAGAGAAGAAAGGGGCCTGGATGAGAAGAGGCTGGCTGGAGAAGAAGCCAGGAACCCAGATGCAGCAGAGGCAAGAAGCAGGGTGGATTGACCTGAAGAGGATGAAGAAACAGCACAGACAGTAGATGAACTTTTGGAACCTTGTGTGAGACTGACTGTGGTGCCGAGGCACAAGGGGGCTGGTAGGAGATGGTAAAAGCCTTGTTGCAGCTTGATAGTTTGGTTGTGCTGCAACAGCCGGGGGGTGGGGGTAGGGAGAGAGATGCATGTGGATCTATTATTGTGTAAATATTTTTTTTTTCCAAAGTATTTATTTAGGATATAATTTAGAAACTACTGTTATACATTCTAACCATATGCTTCCTAAGTAGGTTTTTTTTGCTCCCTTTAAACAGCATCAAAGTCTTATACTGCCCTCATCAGAAGTACTTCCAGATCTGATCTCCTAAACACAACATACACAGAAAACAACTGCCATGCTTCTCTTAAAGTCTCTGACTATAAGGTCTAGGTGCATAGTCAAATGACTCTGGCAAATCTGACAGCTCTAAAAACAGACTTATCAGTTTAGGTTGCAGATATGCTGTCGTGCTGCCTGTTCTTCTGAGTCAGCAGAACAAGCACTCTTGTAACCTTCAATACTCTGGTTGAAGAAACCAAAAAAGGTGAGTGTGGAAAAACCCAGAGAGAAAAAAAAAAAAAGCATTCTAAGCCTAGGGTTGTTAATCTACATCATCAAAAGGAGACACCTACTTGTGCCACAGATCTAATTTAGAAGGCATGACTTCATGAAAGCTCGAAGAACAAAAATGAAATTTTAGCTGAGTGTGTATGTGCACATTGTTTATATATATATAAAAATATCTGGGTTTAAGCTGAAACTATGCAGATCACTTGTTCAAAAATTAATTCCCAATGAAGGGTATACATTTATGTGGGTAATATGAACAGAAACTGATTCCAGAGTCTTTTATTCCAATACTTCCTTCACCTCTAATTCCCCCAGGTTATCTTAAGGATGTAGCATAATTGAGAATTATTTTCATGGAACAGCAACTTTAGGTAAATGGGCTATTGGAGATGAGAGCTGTATATCTAAAAATGCTTTCATGTCTAAAACATGAAATATCATGCAGTAAACAGTGTTTTCCTATTTAAATGGTTAACTGTCATATATAAATAAATATTTAAAATCTTTTCAGAATGAAATTTTTAGTTAATAAGCTCTAGGAAAAGTCACTTCAGGAAGACCAAACTAAGGTACCACAAAAATGTGAATTGCCTTTTTATTGATAGATCTATTATTAATACTCATGAGAATCACCTCCTTGTGAGTGGTTAACTAATGTCACATTATCAAAATACAAACATGTTGCACAAAATTTCTCAAAATCTTCAATAATAAGCTTTCCTCATGTTATTTCTTCATAGTGTCATTGGAAACAATTCATTGGGCCTTATCAGACAAGAGTTCCCATTTTCTATCATTCCATTTCAACCTGCCTAATCAGTTGAACAAAAGTACTTTATGTAAAATGATTCCTTTAGTTGCCTTAGCTACAAATCCCTGCAGTATTGTATAATTGAAATCTACTCACGTAAGTTAGGAATAATTAGGACCCCAAATTAAGCCAAACACAAAGTTAATTCAAATAGTCAGCTGCTGTCATTTAAATAGTTACAGAGTTTTATTGTTGCTTAACATCTTTGAATGCTTTGAAATGCACCACACACCCCACCCCACCCCCGGTTAGGATTTCATCCCTTACTCTAAATGGAAATAGGATCAAGAGAATAAATTTTGGTCAGGTCACAATCACTCATACCTTCACCAAAGATTTTCTTTAGTAAAGTTTTTCCGTATTATTGTCACTAGATTATTTTAAAAAAAAAAAATAAATCTGCCAAATAAAAAAAAAAAAAGGCATTAAAAAGAATAAAAACATATACGGCTTTGGAGTAAATATGGAGTAAATACTGAGTCTTACAAATGGCATTAACATGATGACAAACTTTTAATAGCAAATATTCAGAAAGTCTCTCCTCATACTTCAAAAAGCCTTTTGTAAACAGAAAGCAACATAGAAATGCTGTTAAAATGGATTCATAACAAATCCAAGAGCTAGAAAATAATGTATCAAAGAGGTAAGGTTACGTATTGGAACTAGAGTTGTTGCCACCACTGAGTTAGGACATTGCTGATTTAACAGGGTGAAATTCAAAATAATTTATACAGCAAATTAATTGTTACACTGCTATATATAATACATATAACAAAATAATTGTTATATTACTAGATTACAGTGTAACTAGTAAAGAAAACACTGGTGGTTAGATTAATTTCTCAACTATTTTTCTGTTGGCACTTAGTTTACACTGCAGAACAAAACACTGTATATTTTAAGTCCTTCAAGACAGTTTACACATGGATGACTTCCCAACTTTTGTATTCTGAATTTTTTTAAATGTATTTGCACAGATGCTTTTTATACATACGAAGATATATATTACCTCTTTCCACTAGTATAAAGTAATAGAAGATTTAAAGTTTTTTATTACTGAGTGGGATCGAATTGAAGGCCTAAACCAAACAGTTTATGCATGACATGCTATGCTGATATATTTAATTTTTTTTCCAGCTGGTACATTAATACATGAAGTGATGCTTTGTGGACTCTATCCATCTTTACGGGTAATAATCCTCATCACAAACCACCCGTTTGCCCTCTAGTACTTTCCATGCTTCACTCTTCACACACACCAGCTTCATCTGTTGCAAATTAAATGATGCAAAAGCATAAGCAGCAAACTGTTCATTTTTGTTTACTAAAAGCATATTTATCTTAAGCCACTAAAAAGAACGATCAGTTCTAAGCCACAAACTCACATTTTTCCAATAGACTTTCAATGGTAAATGTTAACAATGGTGCAGAATAAATCCCAACTTTAGTCTTAAAGTAATATTTTATAACTAAAAAAAGAAAGACAAAACATTAAAGGCAACCTGCAAGCCTAAGTTTGAGAAAAGAACTGGGGCAGCTCAATGGGGAGAAATAGGAGAAATTAATGTGAAATGCTGTGTAAGGCAGATCAAGTCACATGCATAGTCAAACAGGGATCAGTGGTGAACAGGCAAATGCAACTGAAACTCACTAGGAAGATGGTTAAAACAGAAGTGATATGAAAGAGCGCTGAAGTCTTTAAAAAAGCAAACATTTCTGATTGCTTTTCCAACTAAAAATGCAGTAGATAGGAGAATCTGGTTTCAGTGTCAACTTCCTCTCAGGTTTACTAAATGAATTACTGAATTCAAATTTAACAGGAAAATTGCTCAAACAGCACCTTGCACTAATTGTACTTTCTGCTGGAACAGAACAAAACTACCTGAACTCCTGAGAGAGACATCAAAATCCCTGACAAGGGAGAACACAAAAGCTAGCTCTCCTTCCATTGTCAAGATCCCTCATAAAACTCGCCAAATGCTGTATCCAACAACTGAAAGTTATGTGGTCCCCCTGGGTTTCTCACATGTATGTGTTGCTCAGGCAACAGACGAAAAAAAATTTCATTTTGCTTCCCAACTAGTCTCCCACACACACATTTTATACACTGAGAAAACATCAGTGATTATTATACTAGTATGAATCGAGAAAACAAAAAGAATGAAACATTCCCAACCTCCTGAACTGGTCCAAGCTCAGGAGGAACAGCCAGGGAATCTCCCCTACCACCACCAAAACACTCACGTATGTTTACACGGGCTGCCTTAATGTCACCAGGACACGGATTAATTGTCTCCCTGATTGAGAAAAGGACCCATGAACATAGCTAACATTCATAAAACTGTATTTCTGTACACTTCAAAAGAAAGCCAGGAGACAGAGATTACAGAAACACAAAGAGCTTTAGACAATTGGGTTTTGAAAGCCAGTGGGGTAGCTCAAGACTCTTTCTGGACAGGCAGCAATTTGGGGACACCTTCAAGCAAAAGGATTTTTTCAGCTCCTATCTATCAGAAAGAACAGCATATTCGATTTATCATATGGTGTCTCTGGATTTGAGGTATAGCTTATTTACAGAATCACCCATACAAAATTTACCCTGGGTTAAAAATGTAAAAAATTTAGTATTCCTGGAAAAAAGTGAACAATGATCGGAAAAATACCCAGTGTTCCTGTGTCTCATTCAAAATGTCAATCCAAACAAACCATCAATGCATAAACCAGTACTATTTATAGAAATGAGTAAAACTGGAGCTGATCCAGCTTTGACAGAATGAAATTTGATAAAATTTGAAGTGATTAGAAAGAAAAAAACCCTGCACTGATTCTACCAACACAGGCACATAATAAGTACCATGTAAAATTGAAAGTACAACAAAATTATTCATGAACCTTAACTACATGTGTGTGTTTTATTTCCTTATTTTCCTTTCTTCTAATTTTATACTTGGACAGCATATAATACAATGAAGTGCTGCTTTAGAGCCGTATTATCCAAGTAGAAGGTCATATAATCAAAAAATAGTAAGAGGGAGCAACTATAAATATTATTCTGACCAACCAACGTTGATGAGTAAATACAACACTTATTAGCCACTGTAAAAGGCCAGGCATTTCTTAAGTGTCTCTTCCATGAAGGTTATTGTATAAATATATACAACTGCATGACAGCATGTTCGGAGCTCCTATATTATTAAGCGCATTTATGACAAGAGTATGGATGGACAACAAGCCAAGAACTCCTCCCTGTGAATTGTTTTATCTCCTCTTCCTCATGTAACACAACCTGGAATGCTATTATAAACACGGAAGCGGGAACGTAACACATACATGAACGTAACACATACATGAAACATATTACAGCTGTTCCTGTAAATCCTTTTTCTGTAGTGCTTTCATCCTGTATACACTTGCTGCTATTAAGACATCTGTACAACACACAATTAGCACAAAATGTATTACTTTTATGTACCGTTTACTCACAGAGGTAGACCATGAACATCAATGGATCTACCTGCAAGTGTAAAACCCATTATGTGCTTGCAGAACTTGACAACAAATATTAAATCTAAAATCATTATACTTTATGATAATTTTTATAATCTGATCATAAGGACACTAAATGTAGTAAGAAATCAGTGCTGTGGTATTCACCGATAGCAGATGCTTCAGGCAGTTATACTTCCATTTTACACTATGACCTAAAAGTACAATATACAGACATATAATGTTGTTAAAGCTATATAAAAAACCTTTTTACTGAGAGAAACAGTATTCTTCCACTTAACAGAAAAGAGAAATGAAAATAATTAAACACTGAAATATACAACTATTAATAAAAATAAATGACGTGGGTTTTTTCTATATTTAGTAACAGAATACTAATGAAGCCTATTCACTTTTTTGAAAGACATGTATGTCCAAATTCTGCTATTGTGTTCTTGGAAAGGTACCTTCCTGTAATAAACTAATCTCAAATATACCTGAATTTATATTTAATAAAAGAAAAGCCCCTTAGGCAGTGGTGTCAGTGCAGATTAACTGAAGGTTAAGTCAATCTCCACTCATTGCAGTGGTCAGCTGCATGGCTTGCCTCACCCACCAAGACTCACCAAGGTTACGGCAACGGAAGATGGTAAACTGAAGTAATAGCTTAGAGGGCTCTGAAAATACAGCATCTGCCCTTAGCACAACACAACTGCATTTCTACTGTTTTACACAGTACAGGGTTCTGTTGTTCTTCTGAATACAGAGCTCCAGAAGATGCAAAATCTCCTCTCATAAAGGAGAATGTTTTTAAGTTATGTGGAAGAAGACAGCATATCAAAATAGTAGTACTAGTACTCATCTCATAGTAATTACGCATTTATGCTTTTTTTCCTCTGTCTAAATTATAAGGCCCTTACATTAAAATTTTGTAGCGCTTCTCATATAAATGTTAATATAGTATTTAAAATGGTTCTTCATGCATTCTTGTACATGGCTCTTCTACATTTTAAAATAGTGGTGGTTTTGCTTTGGTTTCAAAAATGTAATGTTACAGCACAGGATCCTGCAGACCTCACTGTTCAGGGAATATACAAAAGGATACTCACTGCCAGCGTGTTAAAGAATCTCTGGCTTTTCCAGGCAGTCTGTCAGTCTCTATTTAGCTGGAAATGCACTTGAGAAGTTTAACAGACACTCTTTAAGAAGTTTGGTCTCACTGTTTAGATCAATTTCCTTTTTAGAAAATACATTGGGCTTACACCCCCCTCAGGAGAGGAAAAAAGAGATGTCCCAGGTAAGTATGCACCACAATATCCCAGTGAAAAATGGCATGCTCTTCCAGGAAAGAAAACAGGACTCAGTGCAGCAGTCACTTCCTGCAGAAACTCAACTGCTCCCTCCACACAGATATTTCCTCCTGCATATCTGCATCAACCAATTAAGAAAAAACACTTGCTAAAGAATCATAAAACACATTAGGCACACACGATAAAAATGAAGACAGTATTGGAAGGCTTATTAGATTGACTCTCCAAAGGGTGAGCAATAACTGGCTGGCCTCAGCACACTGAGTTGCATTTACGGATGCTTTGCAACCTCTGTTAAACCAAGTAGTTGCCTGCTAACTGTGTGCTTCACAGAGCTCTCACTGTGACAAATTCCCTGGCTAGAAATTAAATTAGTGCTCCGATTTGCTCTTGCGTGACCCTGTAATGGGCTTCACCCCTTGTAGAACTTAAATCCACTAATTAACAGAAGTTGATTTCTTCACAAGTCCAGGGTACAAGATTTTTTGAATTTTTATCCTGGGCAAAATCCTACTAATACTTCCTAGTAAATGTAAGTACCTGTGCCGTATGCCTTAGATGTTCTAAGTCTGAATGGCTTGACAGGAGGCTGAAGACCTGAAGCAATACACTAAAATAGCAAATACCTTTGTAGTGGCCCAATGTACATTGTCTGTATTTAGTATGTCTTCTTCAGTAAATGCACTAACATTGGATATACACTTAAAACTGCTTCCAATTAAACACTCAGCTCCGTGGATGGCACAATCGGAATTTACAGGAATTTGTATTTCCTGGCATAATGTTAAGTAAAATGTACATTCAGAGGCAAAGACAGGATGGATTTTTTAAAAAACATTAATGCCGTTTAGGAAAACAGAATAGATAATGACAGCATGATGCTTCTTCTTTGGACAAAGTATAGATAATAATTCATAATAAAATGAATTAAAATTGTATTAAAACTTGATTAAAATGAAATGTAAGCAACTAAAATTATTTCAGTGCTTCCCAAGCACTTGTGCTTCTCAAGCAGCAGTAGAGAATAAAAACAAAAGGCATCTAAAGGTAGTCAAAAAGGTGGACTTTGTAAGCAAGATAAAAACTTAAAATATCTAAACTTGTACAGTCCAGAAACCAATTTTAATCAGAATGTTTAGCTCTGACATCTTTTTTTCATATGCATATTAGTTGATCTGTCTTAACTTGCTTGAAGAGAAACCAATAATATGTATAATAAGCTTTTTACTCTGCTTTGCTATGGAAACAAGGCATGTGTGATCTCACTCTCTGACTTTCTGTATTTTCTCAGATAATTTTTAACTTGATGGATGATTTCACCTAATTAGGAAGGGGGGGGGGGGGGGGGGTGGCGGTAAAGAAAGAAGAGGTGGTGTCAAAAGTAATTCATTTCCTACAGTTTGTGGGAAACAGGTAAGTAAAGGCTCAGGGCTCAACTGCATGGAACCCACAGGAATATGAACACCCTCCTTTCGTGAGACCAGAGAGCCAGGGTGGCGCGGGACAGGGACGGGAGCTGCAGCGGGAGCTCCCATCTCCCCCCAGGCCATCAGCCACAGTATGAGGCCAGGCTGCGCACAGCTACCTGTGTAACTCCAACTCGAACTACTTCCCAAGGTAGTTCTTTCAGTCTGTCTTTTCTAATAAAATTGTAGTTTTAAAGACATACCTATAGTAGGATATGTTAGAAAAAGTGACAGAAAACACCTTTGGAAATGACATTCATATTCAAGCTCTTGACTTCAGCTTTTCATTCCTTCTTCCTGCCTCTCATCTTTTCCTTATTTAGGGCTGCAATGCTTGCTGTTGATGGTAGTAACGATGTTTTTCCAGTCTCTACACAACAATATTGACCTGTTGTTGATCAATATACCAGCAGTGTATATAACTCTGTGCAGCTTCCCCCTCCAGCTGCCAGCGCTCATCTGTTCCAGGTTCCTTCTACCTGAAGGAATGGACTGATTCAAAAGCAACCCCACCTGGACTGCGCTACCCAGGAAAAAAAAGGTTAAACCAAGACCTTCTTAACTGAAGATACGATTCCTGTTTGGATAGGTGACACTAAAATAAAATTGCAGCCTTCACATAACTGTGCCTGCTTGCTAGTTCCCTGGTGAGTTAAAGTTAAGGCACTGTGAAAGTAACAAAGTCTTTATCTTGTTTGGAAAATGTTTCGTTATGTGAACAAACAAATCTCTTGTCCACACCCAGGATCTTCCCCCCTGTCCCATCTAACTGGACAGAAACATCAAAATATAACAGTAGGGAATTCAGCCAGGTTTCATCTCCCCCACCAACTACAACAACCTGCATATACACATAAGATTTCTAGAAAAAAACCCAAGTTGCAAGTGAGAGAAATAAAGATTTTTCATTTCTAGCAAAAGTTAGTTGCTCTTATTTTAACCTTTGTTCATGTTCATACTTCCAGGCATGAAGTGCTACTAAAGCACGTTACACTTGGCATCTCTTATTACTGAAGCAGAAGGCAATGTAATCTTGTGAGAAAGTGTAATAATGCGGTATTCATTTTGCTTCTGTGGCTGGAAGCCAACTCTATATTAATATTCATTTCCAGTATACACAGCCACAGTATTTCATTTATTTTAAGAATTTACAATTAATTTGGTACGATTCTGTTATCTGCTCCCAATTTCCTTCCCTGTTTCTTTTAGCTGAAAAAGCAGCTCTTGTATAGACTTTAAAAAAGTAAATTCACAACTGAAGCATCAAAAGATTGCTACTGGCTACTAAAAGCAAGAAAAACAGGGACAGAACAAAATGAACTTGAAATATTACAGATGACAATGAAAATTAGCTTTCTGCAAATGGCAAAAATTCAATCTGCAGAAGTTCTCAGCTGACTTTTTCCTTTCCAAACTCAGCAGATAAAACACTCTTTGCAGCATGCTGTTTGCTACTGTAACCAAACCAAAGTTGTTTGTCTGCTTTTCCTTTCTGTTTTCCAATGTTTTCAACCACCACATAGCATGAAACTGCAAGTACGTGAATCTTTGTAAAATGTACTAAACATAGGGATTTGAAACAACTGCAATAACAAATAAAATCCTCAGTATTTTAAAACTTCAGAAAAAACATAAACAGATGCCTCTACTTCCTATACCTTTGGTTTCAACTAGTGCAACCACTTTCGGAATGTAAGTGCATTTATAATTAACACAAGTTATTACCTAACGAGCCAGTTCCAAGATTTATAATCCTATTGTCCTAATACACATTTACCTTCCTTACCTGTGAAAAGAGGCTGAAAAGCATTTTGCCTCCCAGCTGTTGGCACTTACTTTCCTATAAAAGTGAGATTATATCCAAGTCCACTGACTCAACAGACACCAAGAGAGCAGTCAGTACAGCAGCTAGCAAACCAGAAACCCCATCAGTGATGAAACCACCAAAGATCAGCAGTGTGCTGTGGGAAATGCCAGTTCTCTAATATATTCTGGCAATATTTAAGAAGAAAGAGGGGAGGGAGGAGAAACTGACTGTGAAAGCTATTTAAGTGAAATGAGACTTCCCCATGTTCAGAAACCTTCACGAAGATGCCTAGGACTCACTCCCTGATACGTGTGTATGTTCACACATACTTATGAACAATCTATTTCAGCAAAGCTTGTCTGTCATTACGACACAAGACCCAAGTTGTGTTAGTCTAGAATAATGCTTAGGAAATTACATGGTGAATGTGGAAGACTGTATACAATATTTAAATTTTTAATCTTGGGGTTTGCCATTTTTGGGGACTAGATCCTTTTTGTTTGTATAGATTTCGGAAAGAAGAGGGGGCAGGCAGAGCAGCTTTCCTGAAGTATCTCTGAAAATTTAGCCTTAAAATTCAAAGAATTTTAACAGGGTAAGGTATGGATCTGCTTTAAAACATGGTGTGATCACACCACAGATGCACCAAGGAAGCCTATGTATTATATACCGACTACTGAATAATGTAATAAGGCATCGAGATGCTACTTTATTACTAAACCACTCTTTTCACCTGCAATCTAGTCAATCAAAATTATTACACCCAGAAATAACGTCAAGTTCTATACAAATATTTGTAATTAAAAATTCATAAACCATGTTTTCCTGATCATTCATTTGTGTTTCTCTGTCTATTAAAAGGGCCACAAGAACAGCTGGGGAGACAGACTAACGGGATGAAATAGTTTATGAAGAACACGAGATAGATGATACTTTTTTAAAAAAGCTTTTTCCTTCCTCATCTCTTTAATTTAAGAGCTATTTTAAACATCACATTTGATAGCAATGAAGCATTTTTCCCGTTTTTTAAAAAAGCAAAAATATTTTTAAGTAGATGCTATTTCTGTATGCACTTAGGGTTTTATTTCCTGAAATTTAACTTGCATAGTTCTAATCTTAATGAAGTGTTTGCCATTTTATTTTCAGCCAGCCAAATTACAAAAGTAAAATGGGTATTTCATTTCCACTGTTTAGTTATTTTATATCACATTTAACATATCTATACATTGTTTATAAATGGTTGCACAATGAGAACAGAAAAATTAATAAACAGGAAAAGTCCAAAAACAAGGCACCTACCGATCAAGGATATTAACAATGCCACTTTAGTTGCCTGAACACCGCATTTCAGCTTCAACTTACCACACTATATCAAAACCAAAAAATGTATTTTCTTTTTTCATTAAAAAAGAGACAATTTGAGTCTTACAAATTAAACCTAGAACACGCTACAGATACTTTTAGTTTGACATCCTAAAACTCCAAATCATCTAACAGAAATTAACTGTACAGACCATTCATCTCATCTGCAAACTCAAGTAAAAAAAAATAAACTAAAGCTTACCTTCAGTACACTGCAGGAAGCTGATAATGAGCAGAAACCAGAAACTTCGCATTCTGCAGCCAGAAGACACCATTATTGATCCCTGTAAGAATTTTCTTTGTATTCCTTAATGAATCCAGTTATAAAAGCCCAGCATCATCGAAACCAGTGGTCTGCATTATTCATCTTCATACCTGGAGAAGCAGAGGGTTTGGAAGAAAAGGAGAAAAAAAAAAAAACCATCAATAGCTGAACATCAATAATTTGGAATACCAAATTTTACTTGACATGAAGACAGACATTTTTAATAAAAACTGACAGTACACCTGTACTGTAGCTGGGAATTTGGCAGGTCTGTGGGATGTAATCTCGCAAGGTCAGTGATCATTAAACAGAATGCCAAATAATGATACGTGTTAAAGTTGGAAGTATGAATGTTATTGATGTACTTGCACTAAAACACATTGGGTGGGTGGGGGGGGGATAACATTTTCTCTGAATATAAGAAATTGGATTTGCAGATGACTAGGCTAAGCTCTTCCCACTCCCCAGATCTGACACAACCTGCATTTCTCTACCTCAAAGAACAACAACAAAATTCAATCTAGGGCACTGCCTTATTTCTTAGGGATTCAAAACGTGGAGTGGCTAAGAATGACGGAGCAACACCGCTTAACAGTAAGGCTCTGCAGGTCTCCTCCCTGCCACGGCTCCGGCACTCCCTTTGTGCTACACATAGGTCGCTCTCCTAGGACGAGAAGCATTAACAGCAACTTTACAAAATACTCTGCTTGGTGAGGAAGCCTCTTCATATGACTACAATTTGCCCTATTTCTACCCAATAAACACCTTCAGAGAAAATGGAATAAACATAATGGATGAGACTCGCCTGTCCTTAGCCTCTGACGAGATTTGTCCCTGACTGAGAAATATGAATTGCACCGCTCCAGTAAATGATGTACCAAAGGAAGAATTCTTAAAGCTATCATTTGCATTTGAAAAATATAATTACAGTGATAGAGTGCAGTAGCTGTGATAGAAGATTCAACAGCAGAGTGCCCCCTTTCGCTAATGACTTCATTCTTTCACCAGCCAACGGAGTAACTACATATATCCTCTTCCACATCTCACCGTATGAAGCCAGATCATGCTTCAGCCCCAACCATTAAAGAGTTTGGGGAGCTACAGAAAAATTAACACCCATACAAACCCAAATTATTTTTAACCACCAAGCTGGCTCTAGATATTACAGATATGTGAACAACTCTGGAAGAACGACTCTCTGAACATTGCAGCGATTACAGATCCAAAGAGCTGAGTCTGGTGCTACACTGGCTTGGCCTCTCCAAGACCGATGGACAGAACTGTGTGGAAGTATTTCTGAGATATCTGAAATTAATGTTACTTTAAAAACATAACAATGACTATGTACAAATTTAAGTGGCAGGATCCAAGGGCCATTTATGACCCTTACGAGTAATCGAGCATGTTGAGGGCTTTAAAAATATATTTACCCATATGACAAGGAGAACTAGAAAGGATGAAGAGCACAAAATGCCAAAGAAATTCTGTGAACTGTAGATCATTTTCAGAAGTAGAAAGTGTAACTTCTTTTATATTAGTCAATGTTAATATTAATCAATTATAAGTTTGTTCCTGAGCACACAGACAGCAACAAGACTGACACTCACTTTTTTCCCCAAGGAGAGAAAGATGGGAATTAACAGAAAACATTATGGAACAATTTCTCTGGCTCTCAATGAAGGCAATGTGACTGTGGCAGGAGATTACTCAATAGCCAAGTAGGCTTCTTTACTTGGCTCCTCTTTTAAGAGGAGTGATGCCACTTCAGTGTAGCGCACACAACGCGAGCGTGTTTGTGATTTCTCACACGGGGAAATGAAAGAGAACTGACATCTGAGGCCGACTGATTTTATGTTTATTTATACATAAAAACAAACCCTTTTCCCAATTTCCAACTACAGACAGGTGCTCTTCAATCACAGGTGCTTTTATCCACACGTATTTCAACAAAGAGCATGCAATAGCAAACAGAGTGCTTCAGTGCAGGACAGCCAGAGCATGGCTCTCCCTGGCACAGACCCATGTGCCTAGGGGTAAAAGATGTGCCCTCAATTTAGGTGGTGATACACCAGCTGCTACAGGACAAGCCAGAAGCAGTTATGAAGAGACAGTCATATTGTACCACTAGATCTTTCACACTGGGCTGAGAGAGTTTTGCAACTAAAAAAAAATAAATCTAAAAATTCACAAAGGATGAACTGCATTCAGCAGAAATTACAATTGCAAAGGAGCTCCTGCTGAGTAAAGAAGGAAAAATTGCCGCCATGATATATCCAAAAAAACCCCTGGAGATAGTTCAGCTAAAAGCTTGGGACAAGCTTGGATTAATTTTTTACCTGTAGCACCCAAAGGAAAAATCATAAAACTATTTCACAGACACTACAGACTAATCAGCATAATTTCAGTAAGCAATCAGAATAATCCAAGAGAATAGATGAGGAACAATAATGGCTAAAAGGGAAATTAAGTCAGCCTTCTGATTGCTCCCAGTCTGTCCAGAAGATTTTGACTTCCTGAGACTCAAGTTTTATCATTATTTCCATAACATATCACTGCACACCCAGATTTTTAGACATCTTCCTTTACCTTCAAGTGGATAGCGACATACCTGTGCTTTATCATGCTTAAATTCATCGCTTCCTTGGGGGCTTTTTTTTTTTTTAATTGGAGGTAGGGGGGAAGGGTTGTGTTCAAAACAAAAGCAATAATCAAAGCACCACTTGCGGCACCTGACGTCTCTCTAGGAAACAGCTGCAAAATTTATGGCAGAGACTTTTTTTTTTTTCTTTTAAATTAGGTAAGAGTTCCTGACCTTGTAAATGGACTTATTTTAATATTCTAATAAAAAAGCAGTTTCTGAAAGAATACGATACCAAAACGAGAAGAAACTATTCAACTAAGAATAAATGCAAAACAATTTAAGAACAAATTTAAGTGCTTTGTGCAATATATTGTTCTCTCTATTGTTGTAGCCTACAGACTCAGAATTTAACTCAGTGTGCTGCTGCAAAAAGAATTCAAAGTAAACTAACCAGCCCCTACCAGATTATAAGTAACATGTTTTTCTAAAAAAGCAAGAAAACATTAAGCAGTGTTTGAAAACTGACGCAATAGGGTTTGGTTTTGCTTCTTTCCTTTTGAATAAAAATGAACACCTTCACAGTGAACAATTTTTAATGCAACCTATATATTTACAAAACTCTGTGTGGCTCCAAGTAAAAGAACGGTGCAGTTCTGAACCAACTTTTCATCAGCATAACAAAACCTAATCCTGAAAAAGGCACCCAGACATGAGCTGGAGCCAGAGAGCACTCTGGCCATAGACACTGCTGTCAGCCTCGTCCTTCTGACCGTCCATCCATCAGCGATACGGAGACTGTCAGTGGCATTTCACAACAACAACAAATCCCAAACTAAACAAGTAGAACCAGGAAAAGCTGTGTTAAGTTACTTCTTTGTAAACAGAAAAAGGAGACCATGGTGAGCAGCTGTCCTGCGCAAATAACTTACTTCCCCTCAGACCTTAATAAACTTTTTCTCTGGATCACTGACTGCTTGGGCTTGTGGGTGGGGCAGGCAGAAACTCCCTAGAGCAAAAGGTTGCTTGAATTTCAGAGTGCAATAAAAGCTGCCCAGAAAATTTCAGTTGTAACTTAAATCCCTACCTCTGGGCCATACTGCAGTCTCCCACAGAAAAAAAAGCCAACCCTCCGCTGGAAACAGAGCAGTTCACCTTGTTAAGTTTCTTCACATATTTGCTGTTAAAGAAGACTAGATCAGTAATGGAAATGTTAATGTTCAGACCTGTACACTGCAAAGGCACTGGGCCTCTCTCTCTTCATACCGTATTCATAAGCTGTGCTCCAAGTTCTAAATATCTTAGTGCCCCTGCCTCGCTTCGTTGTTCTTCTGTACTTCTGAAACTTCTCACAGACGAAACACAAGCGCTGCAGAATACATGCCACTGTTGGCCATCCCTCTCCCCGCAACATTGCTCAAGAGCACCCCAGAGATAAGAGGAAGCTGCTCCAAGCATGCTCCTTGATACACTTTCATCTTTGAAGAGAAAGACCTCTAAAAGACTGCCACGTCCTGACTCTACTCTGTTTAACCTTCCCAAGGTTTTATTTTCAAAAGCCAAAAAAGTGTCTTTTAAGAGCTTCCGGACAATCGACACAGCATGCTCAAGAGCTGCCTTTTTCCTCCTGTTCCATCCAGCTTTTCAGGCAATTAAGACAGAGGGGAATGCAGGGATCTTTCCAGCTAAGCAAGGATGTTTTTCTTTAGCTGAAAGTCTTTCAGGCTAACACTGACATTTTTTACAATATAGTGCTTAATTTTCCAAATCATCTTAGAAACATCGCCACAAAGCACTTGCAACATCGGTCAAGCTTTAACATTCCTACTACAGAAAAAATTTACACTAGCTTTACAGCGGTGAGACAGAGAGGGGTAAGGAACATCAGCCATAGCTGCAAAGCTCAGACGCGCCGAGAAACTAGCAGGACCCAGTCAGTCCTTCTTATAAATCCTGTATGACCTATCTTGCCACATATGCAGCACCCCCACTGCCTTTCATAACCCAGTTTATGAAACTAAGTAATTCTGTAATATCTGAGATGCTCTGCAGAGGAAAGCAGGGGGAAGAAGAGGCAAGGGTGAGTAGATATATATTCATACAATATAATAGACTATTTAGTCTCCTGAGAAATCATGTGTCCACGTGCTTTCCCATCATGAGGCTTTCCCAATTTAAAAAAAGAATAAAGTTAAACTTCCCATAATCTGTAACATAAGAATTTAATTAGTGCAGTGTGATTAGTAAAACTAAGCCACATTGGTAAAATACTAGAATGAGACTAATACTATGATCCAGCAGCTACAGTTTTATATGTACCTGCAATAAGACCGAGCTCTAGTTTTCAACATTGAACATCTCTTCAAATGCATTTGAGTTATTCCTAAGCCTTCAATATGGTTATTCAAAAATTGACTAGCACTAATGCAAAGTTATTAATGTAACAGTACCATATCATAGAAAATCTGCAAAGTTACAAGATTTTACAAGAAAAACTGAAGACAAGCAAGACCCCATGCTGACTTAGTTAGCATCCTTCTACTACCTATGGTAAAAAATCAACGCCTGATCTGTTCCAATTAAACAAGTTGCATATTGCAAGAAGAAAGGAAAGCCTACTCTGCTCTGTCTAAAACTGGTTAACAAAGACTTATTTTCCATTAAAAGCAATTCAATGCTCAAAATGTATCAGAGAGTCTTACCTTCAATTCTGTATTCAACAGTCCCTATTAATTGTCACCTTGAACACTGAATCTCTAACCCAAAACATCTCTTCCCAAGTTGCACGGAAGGAATATAGTACCAGAGAAGGGAATAATACAGTAAGAACAAGACTTGACCAAGGTCATCCAATCTTGCAACAAAAAAAATTACTTCAATGCATGCAGCTGCATTGTGCTCTTAAGTGACATACTCATGTCTGAGGGATACCTGAAACAGTGCGCAATGAATGTGAACCCCGAATCGGGAATGACCACAGAAATGCCCACCCCAGCCCAGCCCAGGTTCCCAGCTCCTTAGTGCAGCAGATCATTCAAAATACCAAACCTACCTACACAAGGCATGGCACCGAACAGTTCACTGACACTATTTTAACAGTGCAACATCACAATTCAGTTCACCAGCCCACAGCAGCCCAGTGGTCTACCGCAATCATTCACAGACAAAACAAATAGGATTTGAGAGGAAAAGACGAAGATTTTCCTTTCTCATCAGCACTCCAGTTCAGCTTGGCCTCACTCTTGTGTTTTACAGACATCTTACACGGCAGTCCATTCCCAACAAGCCAGCTTTGCCCCTTCTTGTTAACACAGGATAAAGCCTGGACACTCTAGGGAGTTTTCATTCAATAAGCCAGCAAAGTAAACCTTTGCTAACGCTAATAAGAATGGCTTTTTTTGGCTCCAGGCACTCTCCTTTTGCCAAGTCTGAATTTCTTTTTGCGTTTGCTAAATGCTCAGAACGAACAGGGGTGGGGGGAGTTGTCACTCAATCCTCATTGCGAATTCCCTGCATTTCACCCGAATCGACACCGTGCCACTACATCAGACCACCTCCGCTCCAACAGAGCAGGTAAAAGCCCTCTAACACTTCTGCCCTCTGTGCACTACATCTTCCTGGGGTCTCAAAAATAAATCCCCGGCATCCAACGAAGTGGGTAGGGAAAGGGAGGCTGTAAGTCAATTACAACTGTTATCAGCTAATATCTTAGTGTCACGCTGAGCATGTTAAATATGCTGATCACTCTGGACACCAGAGGCACAGTCTGAGGCTGTTTGCCATTCCCTTCATTAAACGACAAAACAAATAGCTCTCATTTTCAAACCTACATAGGACAGATTATACGAACATCAAAAATAAACAAGAAAATAATGAATAGCTATAAAAAACACTGAGAACCATATGACAAACCAGAAGAAGCAATCATAACAGCTGAGAAAATTCAAAGGCTTTTCAGACTTCTCACAGAAGAGAAATCCTCAAAATAATCTATTCGTATTAGAAGATATCATTCCTTTCCCTTGGAAAAAAAAAAAAAAATCACTAGACTAACATCAACCAAAGACACTGCAGTCTTGTAAGACAGTAAACTGTTTGTTGACAGCCTTGACAAGGCTTTGCAAAGGCCCGTATTTCTCAAAGCTGTTCTGCCACTTAGCTGATCTCTTTTTTTTCCCCTCCCATCCAGTGTTTTTCACAGCCAAGAAATTGTTTGAAGTGGAAGTAGACTGAAAAACAAAACAACCAGAACTAAACCCTGGGACTGTGGTCAGACATGCCCGTACCTGTGCAGCAGCGTGGTGTTTCTCTAGCTGACTGCAAGGATTTCAACGCACCCGGTCTGCTTTATGGCTGCTCATCACTGGGCTTAGGCGGGGAAATTTGTTCAGATGTCGAGTACTGTGCTCAGCTGTGGGGCCCCCAGCATAAAGAGGACATGGGCCTGTTGGAGCGAGCCCAGAGAAGGGCCATGAAGGTGATCAGAGGGCTGGAGCGCCTCTCCTCTGGAAACGGGCTGAGGGAGTTGGGGTTGTTCAGCCTGGAGAACAGAAGGCTCTGGGGAGACCTTATAGCAGCCTCCAGTACCTAACAGGGGCCTGCAGGAAAGCTGGAGAGGGACTTTTCACAAGGGCATGTAGCGAAAGGAACTGGAAGCGGGCATTTACCTTAGATACTCGGAAGAAATTCTTTCCTGTGAGGGTGGTGAGACCCTGGAACAGTCTGCCCAGAGAAGCTGTGGATGCCCCATCCCTGGCAGTGCTCAAGGCCAGGTTGGATGGGGCTTGGAGCAACCTGGTC